>JAGXOD010000116.1:215000-547500 GCA_020368025.1 Brachyhypopomus occidentalis
GTTGGCTGAGGAGGCTATTGTCTCCCACGGCCATGGAGAAGTGAGAGGAGGCCCACAGGAGGGCATCGATTTGGGATTAGACAGCAGACTGATGGTATTTCACCCTCTGTTTGTGTGTGTGTGTGTGTGTGAGAGAGTGATATGATACCTATAAAATAGTGTGACTGTGTCCCACTGTAGAGAAATGTGGGCCCTGAGAGTGAGTTAGGGCTGTTCCCACCCCCATCAGCTTCCTCCACCATGTTTGTTTGGATAACACTTGATTCATCCCCAAAGGGAAATTAGTGAAATTAGAGCCCATTTGATGGCTTATCTGGTACTGGGGGACAAAGACCTGGTTGGTAGCCACAGAGGAAACTTGGAGAATGGACAGTTCCAGATCTGTGTTTGTGGCCAGGGGTGTGGGGATACTGTGTTTGGGTTTCTATTGGACTGGAGGTGTGTGTGTGTGTGTGTGTGTGAAATAGTTGTGCTAAGTGGGGTGCTTAAAACGTCACAGAAATGATCAGGGGTGAGCTAAAGGCCAACGATAATGATGTTGCTGTTGTTAGCTGTCTCACACACACACATACACAGACGTGGTTTTCAGCCAGGGCTGATTAATAGGGGTTTCTCTGGGCTTGTTGCTACAGGGGAGGCAAACAGCTCTGTTCACCGCAGGGCCGCGAGCGACACATACACACACACACACACACACACACAAGTGAACACAGCACATTTCCTTACAGTACGCCACCCACATACAACCACACATCTGGTATCTGGTCCTCCCTGGTTATTTGTCCACTTGCTAATTTTATGGAGTTAAATTGTAAATTATGCAAGGGAGGTCTGTGTTACATTTTCATTCATGAACTTACTCAGTCACTCTTTCTCCACCAGACCCAACACACACCCACATACAAAGCTCTCTCTCTCTCTCTCAATTCAAATAAAATATTTTTGGCATAATAAAAGACATTTACTGCCATAGCTCAGTTTATAATGAAAACAGTGAACCAGTAATACTACTAGGGCAGTAAAAGCACGTTGTATGTAATAAATGAAACAAATTATGGAAACAGACTGACAATGATTGTTCGTTAAAAATGTCAGCAGAAATATGCATTAAATTAAAAAAGAGTCATTGTGCATTGTGCTCTCATGTTGTGTGTGTGTGTGTGTGTGCACTGATTGCTCACACACAGATGTGCTTGCCCACACCCCCACCCCACGCTGGGACACAAGACGCATGACGTAGGCCTGGTTCCCGTGGTGAGCGTACAGCCAGAGTGAGACGGCGGGTCCCGCGCCTGGATCCCGCAGAGCAGGAGGAAAACAATGGAGGAATGCACCATGACATCATCCTGGAGGGAGTAACGAACAACAACAAAAAGAAAACAACAACCCCAGGTCAAAGAACAAAGCACAGACCCTGGAGCGGGGGGGGGGGTTACGGGGGTGGAGAAAAGAAAGGGAGAAGAGCAAGGAGGGAAAGAATGATGCAGGTGAGGGTGTAGGTAGGTGAGGGTGTAGACAGGAGCAGGCTGAAATGTTCTCCATGGAGTGCAGGGAGCGTCTGTCTGTCCTGACCCCCCACATGGGGGAGATCACCTCCGCTCCTGAGCGGCAATTGTCAACCCCTAAACAGAGCTGAAGTGCTTTGAGTTTTAAAAGGAAGGAAGTATGAAGATAGCCGTGTCACCACCTCTCTGATCATCTCTTAACATTAGGATCCACAAGTTGTTCAACTCTCCCCCTCTCTCTCTCTCCTCTCCCTCTTTCGCCCTCCCTCTCTCTCTCTCATTCTCTCCCTCCCTTCCTCTCTCACCCCCCATCTCCTTCTCTGTAATCATCTCTCTTCCTCCTCTTTAATTGTCTACAGGGACCCTCACGCCAGCAGCCCCCTGGGTTGGGGCTCTGTACCGCCCCATCAAAGGGCCGACAGCGACTCGTTTACCCCGGGCACCTGCAGCAGACACGCATGTGTGTGTGTGTGTGTCATGTCTGGAGTTACACATAATCATAGTGTGTGTGTGCTCTGCAGAGCTAAAAGGCCGGGCACGGAGGCTGCACTCCAGACCTGATGCAGTGTGGGTGACAGACTGACACCCCCCCCCCCCCCCCAGACATCCACTCACTCTCCACCACAGCCAACACACACTCCACAAAGCTCTCTCTCTCCCTCTCTCTCTCAATCTCTCTCCACCTTTCTCTCTAGCACACTCAGTATTAAAATATTGCGAGTGGTCTTTTGCAACACTAAGGAAATAAAGGCATCAACTGTATTTTACTGTATAAAGATTAACATGAAGAGAAAACTTAAAATTAATTGTAGAGAAAATTTGTCAAGATTTTATTTTTGCTCTGGCAATGGAGAGGAGGAAGAAGTACGTAGTTAAATAAATACATAGAGGTGTGTGTGTGTGTGTTGTGTAGTTTAGGTGGGCTACTGTCTACTCACTGCTCTCTTTACTCCTACTTGGATGGGCAGTTTGTCTCTGCTCTCTGTGCAGCTATGATTTCTTATATCGGCCCGGCTGTGTAGCCACGCTGTATTCACTGAGTCTGAACTTTGTCTGTGTGGTTCTGTGTTTAACAGCAATCACTGCGAGCAGCTAGTTTGGTACAGCATGCCGTCATTTTACGGCCAGACAGCGTGTTCCAGGGGCATTGTAGTTTGCGTGTTCCAGGGGCATTGTAGTTTTAGGTTTGGTCAGATTGTCTGTATTTCAGACTGATCTTGATGTGGAACAGTCTTAGTGTTGGTAAAGTTTGTTAAAGTGTTAGCAAACCAGCTGTGTAAGGAGACCAGTTGTGTGAGGAGATTTATTTCTGCACATCTCTTGGCATTGCAGGGCCTTGTTTGTGGAGTGGGGGGGGGACTATTTTTTAATGCAGCCAGCATTTAAAAATCCTACATGTAAGTAATGTAGGTGAACATTGGCCTACATCAGCTCTGTGAGTGTTGTTTATTTGTTTTCCTGTGCAAGATATGTTTACAAAATTGAAAGTGCATTATTTAAATTTCACCCATTGGTTATGTCTGATATATTGTTAGTGTGTGATTTGACAGTGACCCCCACACCTTACTTGCAGAATTGATTCTGTAACTTACTGAAGTAATTTGGGCCAAATTTGAATTGGTATTTCAATGTGACTTTGACATTAAATCTCAGAATGCCTCTCTACCTCTCACTCCAACCCTCTCTCTATCTCTTTACCTCTTCCACTATCTCTTTCACACTCACACTCATGCCAGATGTCCATCCCTGGGAACATTCTGGAACAATAGGCACGGGGAACCAGAGGTCACCACCTGGGAGGAGAACGCCTCCTGCATGTCCGACAGGTTCCTCTTCTTCTCCCTGGTTCCCTGCGTGCTAAGGTGTGTGTGTGTGTGCGTACGCACATTCATGCATGTGTTTGATCACCACTGTCTTTCATACTCTCTCATGTTCACCACAGGTACCATCACAGATGTCTCAGACACGTCAGCAGTCCAGGCATAAGTGGCGGAGGTGACATTTATGGTGCTCCAAACCAGGAGTCCGAGAGTTGCGTCTGCAACTCATTTTTTTTCGTTACTTCAACACTTGTTTTTTCGCTTTGTTCTTTAGAGACCAAGGACACATACCTACACGTGAGAACACATGCAGGCGCACGTGTGGCCGCTATGCGTGAGAACACATGCAGGTGTATGTGTGGCTGCTTTGGGAAGAGAGTCTACATCTTTGTGTCTGTGTCTATGAAGAGAAGGAAAGGCATTTTTTATTTCAAGTCCAGTGTGACGGCAGTATGGGGATGGGGGGGGTGAGGCCTGCTGTTGATAGTATATCTTGGTAAAAGGGTGAGAACAGCCGGCTTCAGATAACGTCCAGGAAGCCCTTCCCTGTGCTAAGCCTGCCTTGCGTCCTGGAGACCACTGCCCAAACAAAGGAGACGCGGCACGCCATCAGATAACGCTGGAGACAACATCCAGGCCCAAAGAGGCCCCGGCTGAGCTGCTTGGCCTGTCTCTCTCTCTCTCTGTCTCTCTCTAACTCTGTCTCTCTCTGTCCATCTATTTCTCTGTTTCCTTCTGTGTCTTATTTCTCACTCTGTTCGTCTGCCTGCAGGGTTGCTCCACAGAGTTCTCCTCTGGATACATGACAAAACACTTCAGTGGAAAAGGAGAAGTGGCCGAGCTCTGAAAACGTACCAGATATGTTTTTACATGTCTAATTAACCCAGCGATGGATGAGATGCAATATGATGTCTGCTTGTTCCCCCTCTGTACTTGGGTCAAATGTGATAATGCGCGGAATATGGGTGTTCCGGGTGAGCTCACAGCGGTCAGGACTTGCTGACACCACATGGTAAAATCCCCCAGGGTCAAAACGACGCCTCCAGCGTCCACGCAGGCTCTGGCGTGAAACAAAGGCACAGTGTTCGAAGTGACTCAGCACTGTAGGCGTTAATTCAACACTGGGGACGTTGCTGCGTGGAGACCGGCCTCTTGCGGTGCAGCTGAGCCGGCCGTATGCAAAGCAGCTAGTCAAACGAGGCTCGGGGCTAGCGGCAGGACAGATCATTGGTCCTGACTGTTTGGTCTGATTGGTCTTTATTGTTTAGGGACAGTGTAGGCAGAGTCCTAGAGACAAAGGCGAATGAGTGTAGTCAGTGTGGGGTAAACAGCAGAGACACTGAGGGGAAATTTTACGCCGCAGTTATAATGAAGGGTGACCTCAGAAATTAAACACATACACAGTGTTGAGAGATGCACACACACACACACACACACACAAAGATAACACACTCACACAAACATAAACATACTGAGAGCAAACAGGACAAACGAAGCAAACAAAGCCTATGTTTCTTGGACACACATACACACAAACAGAAAAAACCCTCAAACTGGGTGGTCCAGGGTTTACGATACACATTACTTAAAGGTCTGATGACAGCAGAGAATGTCTGTGGGCCAGCACACACCATCACAGGGTTTCACACACTGACATTCATAACAGCTAAGCATAAGGAAGCACAGATTGAAAAACCAAGGCATCATATTATACTATATGACACGGTTATATGACAGTATTACGGTCTATGACACGAGTATATGACAGTATTACAGTACTATGGTATATGATACAGTATTTGACAGTATTTTGGTATAATATACGTGTATATGATAGTATTAGGGTATATGATATGTGTATATGACAGTATTAGGGTATATGATATGGTATTTGACAGTATTAGGGTATATTATATGGGAATATGACAGTATTATGGTATATGATACAGGTATATGACAGTATTACAGTATATGACACGGGTATATGACACTATTACAGTATATGATACGGGTATATGACAGTATTAGGGTATATGATACGGGTATATGACAGTATTACGGTATATTATACACTATCTCAGTTTGTCCAGTCCTGTGCTAGAAGTTACAGGGAGTCCAGTTATGATGTCCAGCCTCTCACGTACACCTTTTCTGTTTCTTTTTGTCTTTTTTCTTTCTCTCTCCCAATGGCTGCATCCAACTTTCCAAGCTTTCCCTCAGAATGATGCACAACTGTAATATTTATGCCAAAGTGTTTGAGCGCATTTGTGTGTTTGTGTGTGTGAGTAATCAAGGCTGTGTCATTAAAACACGCACTTGATTTCCCCCAGGGCCCTAAAACACCACACCTGATAGCACACAAGCTTTCTTGATGCCTCCGCGGAGATGAGCATTATGGGATATGGGCTCATATACGACGACTTCCACTCCTGCACGCATGACACTGTTTCCCGAGGTGACGGAGTGGAGCCATTTGGGCTGCTGGCGGGAGTCTGAGCACGAAGAGAATCACTCTGTTAAATATTTAAGCAGGTTAAGCAGGCTGGGCCCCGTCGCCATGGCTCCCAGTCAATGTCCAAGGAATGGATCTTAACTAGTCAGGCTCCGGGACCCTGAGGAGTCCGTGGGGGACCCAGTTGGTCATTTGGCCTTTGTGATGCCCCGTCCGCTCCTGTACACAAGTGTGGCCTCTTTAATTAAACTGAGCGCTTAAAAGCCTGAATAATGGTGTAGATGTTGTGGGTGGGAACAACCCAGTCGTAAAGTGTCATTACGGACATCACACACCTACAACACAAAGCATGGGGCATCAATCACATACAAACACACACACACAGACACACACACCTAGAACATCTCACAATCGGAGCATGACCTTTCTAAGGCCACACAAGCTGACTGGACGTCAATGAAATGTGATCAGGCAGATATTCATAATGCTTGTGGTATGTGACAGTATTAGAGTATATGATATCTATTTTTATGACAGTAATGTAGTATATGATATTTAAATATGACAGGATTATGGTTTATGATATCTATGTTTATGACAGTATTATGGTATATGATCTTGGTATACAGTATTACTGTATTTGATGAAGGTCTATGACAGTATTGCAATATATGATATGGATGTATGACAGAATTGCAGTATATGGTATATGATACAGGTGTATGATGGTCTACGTATGTGATACATATAATATGATATAGGTCTATGACAGTATTACATTATATGATTTAGGAATATGGCAGTATTACAGTATATCATATGTGTGTATGACAGTAATACATACAGGTAGGACACTATTACAGTATATCATACTGGTGAATGACAGTATAACCGTATATCATACGGGTATATGACAGTATTACAGCATATCATATGGGTGTATGACAGTATAACAGTGTATCATATACGTGTATGACAGTATAACAGTATATCATACAGGTATATGACAGTATTACAGTATATGCATATATGACAGTATTACAGTATATCGTATGGGTATATGGCAGTTTTAGAGTATATCATATGGGTATGACAGTATAGCAACATATCATGTGGGTGCATGACAGTATTACAGTATATCATACGGATGTACGACAGTATAACAGTATGTCGTATGGATGTATGACAGTATAACAGTATGTCATATGGATGTATGACAGTATAACAGTATGTCATATGGATGTATGACAGTATAACAGTATATCATATGGGTATATGACAGTATAACAGTATGTCATATGGATGTATGACAGTATAACAGTATATCATACAGGTGTACAACAGTATTACAGTATATTAGCGAAGTATATGAGCCTCGCTATTGACACTGGCCTCACTCAGCTCAAGGACACACAGTAATTCCCTTCATCCTCAGACCCAAAAGAGAACCACGTAGTGTGCACAGCCAGGTGGGTGCCCACCACACACACACACACACACACTCACACACTCTGATAAAGGCCACAAAGTTGTTTTCCTCCTCCCTTTACGAAGTGTGTGCTCTCCAGCTCTCTCCACCTCTTTCATGCTGTCTGTGTGGTGCACTTCAAACGCCGGCGCCGAGGCTTTGAAGCACCAGAGGAGAGAGCACCCCCACCCACCGACCCATTCGCTTGCCCGCTGCGCCACCCACTCACTCTCTCACCCTCTCACCCCCTCCACTCACACCCTCCACTCACCCACCATCTCACCCACCTTCCTGCTAGCCTGCTCCCCTGCTACTGAGAGCGTGACACAGTGTCGGTGTGCAGAGCTCTGCCTGAACAGCCCATCTGAACCGCCTCTGTCTGCCAGTGAGCACACTCTAGCAATGAGCTCATCACAACTTAGACCTTCTACTTCCGGGAGGGTGGTGGGTTCTGGTCTCCCTCAGCCTCTAAACCTAAAATAGTCTTTAATAACGAGAATTTGAGGCCTGTATAGGATTTTTTTTCGTTTTTTAATGTTTAATGGCAGTTAGAGTACTAAAATGATAATGTTTTTCCAAGTACTTTTATTTGAATGCATTTCACTTGCTGCTAAAGGTAAAGTGCTCCTCCAGAGCATGTATTACAGTGTATTAAAATGTATTTAATCCTCTCACATTTCAGACACCTGCCAGTCGAACCAGACTCTCATTCCTCACTCCTGCAACTACATGTTTTTAATATTAGTTCCTGTGTAATTACTGAATAATTCATACTGAACAATGTGCTTTAAGGTCAATAAGAAGTTTAAAAGATTAGCCTACAGGTATCCCCCCTCGACCCCAACTGATACCACAGATTTGAATGCCAAAAGACTGGACTATTTTGAAACTCACCCTAACTATGCTAACTACCTTTAAGGATTTTGATTAGAAGATAGTTATACCTGCAACTAAGAAAGAGGGGTGTAATAACGGCATTTATCGAAACGCAATGGGATTCTGTATATGTAGCATTAGTCACTAGGTCCATAAAGATACTAAGAAAATGTACTAAAAACTGTAGTATTTAATTCGGTTTCCACTAATATCAAGTGAGCTTGTTCGGGTATCTACTTGTTCTTGTTTCGTTTGTGATTTACCACATGCTATGGTTTGTTAAAAAATCAACTTTGCGAATATACATTTAGCGAGGGGTTTAGCGTAGATGTTTTTGCGTCGTGCAATCAGGACATCAAATCTCGGAGCCTTCGGGAAACCTTTGAAGGGGGGACGCTAGGACCCTGCGGTGTCCACGGCTTTCCTCGAATCCATAGGATATCAGTCCTTGCGCCCAGTGAATAGAGAGAGATACTGCGAACAGCACCTCACATTAACTGACGTTTAGTTTTGCGTTCAGAGCGGACACTCTGTTAACTAGCACAAAATGGTAAGAAGTGAGAGGCACCGACGAGACGTGAAAGCTGAAGACGTGTTCCTGGAATCTGAAGCATCTGTGGATCAGCAAGATTTTGATGTCTCTAGCTGTCCTTTCAATGACGTCTTCAACTCCAGAGACTCTCCTATGGACCAGATAGGCACTTTTCTCAAAAATGTGCAAGTTTTGCTGGAGGCAGCAAGTTACCTGGAAAGCACTGAAAGGAAAGATGGAAGTAAGTAAATTAGTGAGCCGCGATGTGTTTTGTATTTATATGTTCCACTGAAGCAGTTTCATTGTCAACAGACAACAAAGGATCGAGTTCACCCAACGATCAGCTAAGTAGACAAGGCGCAAGCACTGTCACAGTATGCGACTTGCGTGCTGGTAACTTGCTGTTAAGGGATCCAGTTTCTGATCACTCCAGGCTAACGCAATTTATGGTATTTGTACTTTTACTACATTTTAACATATTAATATCCTACTTAATTGGGCATCATATACGTGACTCTTTTATGGCGGATTGACCATATCAGAGCTCGATCCCATCATTTAAATGCAGCAAGCTGGATATTTATGTCTGTCGCCGAGGTGGAGAGTGGAGAGCTGTTTTTTGAGAATGCTGCTGCATTTTATCCTGCAACCTACTTCTTGGGCCTCCCTCGTCCGTCGCTATGGCCCCAGTTCGCTGGCTGTCCCGTTGTGCAGGCAGACGCTCGTTCCGAAGTCTCGAGCCCGTTGCATTGTTCAGTGATGCTACACTCCCGAGTTTGGTCCCTCGTCCCAGACTGATCAGCATTTCATGGCAGGCTATTACGTTTTGAGTCGCTAACGAGCCATATAGATCCGTCTAATAGAGTAGACTACAGAATATTCATTTTTGTTTCAAGAAATGGCGAGAGTGGTCATAAAAAAGTTGGGCGGCGATTATATTGTCTGTAGTTTACATTCCAGGTCATTTGGAACTTTATAACTTTTTTTAATGTTACGAACAAATATAAGTTAAAATTTAATTTAATTAGTTAACCGTCCTGATGTGTGTGATAAGAGGCTTTGTGGTTTATCCCTCACACATTTTTCCACACTTTTCCCCCCAGAAATTTAAAGCGCGTGAATATGCCATGCAACGCTTATGGCGACTGCTAGTTTCCTTGAAAACAGTGAATCACATTTAGGTGGTTAAAAGGACTGCAATTCAAGTTCATATTAAAAACATAATTAACACCATCACATTAAGCAATTTATAAATAGCTAGGCCACGTTGCTGATACATGCTTCTATGTTAACTACTGTCTTTATGAATCCATGTAGCATTTGATTCAAGACTGAATCCCATGAGCGACAGTCTATGTTATTTCGCTGTAAGTTTAATATTTTCAACTTCCCATATTTGCTTCCTGGTCCCGGGGGCGTGCTCACATGTTTTCCACATGAGGACTGTTCGCTACTCAGATTGGTTAAAGCTGACACTGTTGGTAACGCTTAGTAGGACTCTCCTCCAATAAAATTTGTATGCAGGCATGACGTCATATGTTGCTGGGCCTTTGGCTTGTCTTGAACGTCGCTATTAAAGCCTTCCAAAGCGACGGATTATGGGAATTGAAGTGCTCCCAAAAGGGTAAAAACAAATGTGAAAGAAACGAATAATGTTATCACTGCTCATTTTAAATTGTTCTTCGGTTGCGATGTTACATGCAATAGAAACAAAGCTTTAGATACAACGCTGAAAGCTTTTGTTGACACGTTACAATCTCATTAATTTGCCTGTAATTTACAGTCTTTTACAAGAATTAAATATGTGGGCGCGAACATATTTTGCTTCCATTATGCGTCTACCACATCTTATTTCACTGTTTTGGTTTCGACAAAGTATAAATGCTTGCGATGTTAGTAGATTGTTGCAGAAAGAACTCGATATCCCATAACCCGTTGCGTTGGGGCTCGCCTGTGCCCGTCTCCGCCTCTCAGCTGTGAGGCTAGGTAAACAAACTGGGGGAGGAGAGCACATAAGCAGCAAGGACTTTGCAGCCGCTGGGCTTTAGGGGATTTTGTATAGTTTGTATTCATTTTATACAATTTTTAGTCGCTCGTTTCCTAAGTACTTTTACTATTTTAATATTATTGAGTGTTTTTTTTTATTTGTTGGTCCTGACAGAATTTGCTGTAACTAGCTTGCTAGCTAACATAACTAGCACTGGGAAGAAAAATATTTCAGGCAATCGGTTTTCAGAGCCAGCAAAACTAATATAAAAAATATATGAGTATTTTTTACATCCTGGGAAATATCTAGTAATATATTGTCACAATTTAGCCTAACTGTCTTGAAGCAATAGTTGTCATCTTGATATAATAAATCCATCTTAACGCTAGCCCTTAAAACAGTATGACTGCGGTGCTAAATATCCAGAGGTTATTGGAAGCTGCCGAATACTTAGAGCGGAAAGAAAGAGGTAAGTGTTGCTGAATTTGTAGCTGTTCGCAGAGCTAGTTAACGAATTTATCAGTGTGTACAAATGCCACAGTAATTATCATGTAAGATACATTTTGTGTTTTTCTGTTTATAAACTTAGGAACGAGATTTGTGCCGTTTATGAATGTGATTTTGTGTGTGTGTCTGATTTAACTTCGGTGTGTCAGATGCCTAGAGATGTTCCAGAGGTTTTGTTAGTAGTTAGCTAACCAGCTAACCTATATATATTTTCTTTTCGCACAGAGTGCGAACACGGATATGCCTCGACGTTTCCGTCTATTCAGAACTCGAGCTACCAGAGACAAAGGAAACTCCGCAATAAAAAGTACAACAACAATCACAACAGGTAAGCAGGATTTGTGCACCATTATATTCCAGAGCATCATGTGCTCATCTATATGGCAGCATTAATGTGAGCAATGACATATGTCAGTACGTGCCATTACAAATCGATGGGAGATCCAGCTATTACGCTATAACTCTGCTGCGTAGATATTTCGTAAAACGGTCACAAAACGTCACTTAACTTGACGTTTTAATGCCATGTCGGACGGAATTTGTGAATGCCGAGTGCTGTTTGTGGACAGACCGTGCAGATGTTATGTTGGTCGGTTTGTCTTGGGGGAAGGGGGACGTGCACTGCTCGCTCCCATCAGCTGATTGTCAAACTGCACTGCTGCAGCATGGCACTTAGGGACTACGCCAAATTCCTTTACTGTACCGTGCCGAAGAATACGCAACTGAGGATTTTTTCCTCTTCCCGTAGTGCTAAGCCACCAAACCAGACCGTTTATATCGACACTACATGCATTAATGTGTCAGGATCCTTACATAATGCTGTATATTGATTCAGTGTCACGGTGTTTTATCGCTACGGGTAGGATGAGAGTTTTGCCCCAACCCTACTCGACGTTTTATTTACGACAAGCGTTGTTTTCTAGCTCTAAAAGGCGAATACACGACATCATGTATCTTAAAATTATTGTCCGTGATTAAAAATTATTTTAGTTGTTTTTCTGTAACATTTCCAATGAATCATTGGTCACCCTGTCGAAAAAAATGCTCAAAAGTCAACGTAGCATGCATGTGCACGAGAATTTGTCATGTCTTTTCGTACAATATGTACACTAACGAGCCCGGTAGTCTAAAATAATCTTTCAATCTTAAACGCGAACGTGTTGGAGCACAGACTGTCGGTAAACTACTGCAGACATTTCGTGCTAGCTTGCATCTTCTTCATTCGTCACACTGTGTTGTATATACGCGTTTGTGTGCAGGGTTTCCTAGCTTTAGTTACTTTGCATTTCTCACTGTCAGACATCTTGATGACTGATTTCAGTTCCATATGAGCTGTTCACAAAATAGCCTGCAAGTGCGCGCGTGCGTGTGTGAGGGGAAAGGAGACAGAGAGAGAATGCAGACCCACAGTGTGCTATCTGATCTGTGGGCATACCTGTGAGAGTGGAGCCTTACCACAATAGAGCTGTAACTATATAGGTAAACACAGCGATTATAATGACAATGCCATAATATAATTTGCTGCAGTCTCTCTGGAATTTGTTGCATTTAAATCTAGCTTAGTTCAGTTCAGCCCTTCGCATTTATGCATTCAAATCAAGCTCGCTGTGTATGTTATGCACAATTTGCATTGCAGTATTATTTCACTGTGCATGTTACGCACAATTTGCATTGTAGTGTTAACACACAAGATGGTTAGTACATGCTAAAAATTAATAATTCATAGATCAGTACAGTACGGGCCCAGCGTGCTTGCATGTTCCCCTGCCATGCATCCTGTCACCTGACATTCAGTGCCACAAACACAGGCTCCTCCCACCCACCCCCCACCCCCCCCCTCCGTTACGCGCGCCTGCCAAGGCCAGCAGGTCAGCGGCGTGAATCCTGGAACAAACAAACATGCAGAAATCAAACATGGCACACAGTATTAATAGTTGCCAGTAAACCGACTGCGCGACGTGAAGCTCCGCCTCCCCGACGCCGGGCCTACTTCTTCAGCCAGCCAGGACGAGAGGCCCGGGCAGCCCGCTCGCCTTCTCGCTGTTGCTACACAAAGAGGCCGATTCACTTTACATTATTAACAACGCGCTGGCTGGAGATCCCAAGCAGAGATGGCAGAGCAGGGGCAGGCCCACGCTGACACTGGAGAACGAGGGGAAACTCTAGTGCGCTTCTGTAGGGGACGCGCGTTCGTATAGGGGACGCACGCTTCCGTCGGGGGCACACATTCGTCCTTTGTTTTCCTTTATCTTTCCTCCCTCCTCGTTTCGTCCTGACGCCCGCGTGCTCGCTCCCTGCGTGTCCCCGCAGGGAGACGGACAAAGCGCTCCGGTTGTGTGTCGGCCTGCCAAATGCATGCTAGCGGTTTAAAGGTCTTGGTGGTGGGCAGAGGTGAGGGAGGGGTTGGAGATAAATTAATAAATTCATATTTGGCTCAAACCAACTCGGTGCGCAGGACCAGGATCAGTACCTTTTTTACCACTGTAATCCCATTCCTTATTCAGAGGTGCAAATACTAACTCTAGATAATATTTTGCTTAGTCAGAGAAGCTTTTTTTATACATGTTGCTAGCCCAGAATAGTTAGCATTGTGGACAGTGTACACGACAGCCAAATGAGTTTGTGGTGAACATCTGGGCTGGGTTTCCCAAAAGCAATGTAACACAATCATTTTGTAAATGGTAGCATGGCTGTTATACTCTGATCGCTCTAATTTAAGCTGATCTTAACCCTGCAATGCTTGCGTGGGAAACGGTTCCAGGATTTGTGTTTCTGTACCATTGCTCCATGGCCATGTTTTTTTTTTAAATGGCGTCTCCTGTTTCTGCAGGTCCACACACAACGAGCTGGAGAAGAATCGGTGAGTAACAGCTGTCGTCGCGTCAACCAAATGCAGGCTGCAGTGCCTCTTTAATCCACACCCTCACACAGGTCTCACAGGAGAGACACCACCACAGGGATCCCCAACCACACCCACCCCCCACACCCCCACCCCCCATCCCCCTCTGGAGATTCCTCAGGTGGACTTTGGCGCCTCCATCCGCGGGGTCTCCTCGCAGGGAGCTCGAAACCAGACACCCCGGGGGCACCCTGCCTGTCGTGACATGGCACCACGGCATAAAAAAAAAGCCCCCCCCCCATCCCCCCCGCCAAGAAAATCTGTTTACTTTAACTACAGATGGACGTAGATGGAGCAGGTGTAGCACAGAAAGCTGAGGTACTGGGTTTATCAGAGACACAGAGTTCCTTTTCCATAGAACAAACTGCATGTACTGCTCTGTGAGTGTGGGTGTGCTTTTGCTTGTGTGTGTGTGTGTGAGGTGTGTCCAGAAACCTTTATCTGATTTGGGTTAGTGCACCATGGCAATGTTTGGGGGGTGGGGGTGGTGGGGGGGTGTACAAACACAGCACTCGGTACCCCACAGACCGTGATGAAGCTGTCTAGACCAGGTGGAATCAACCAAGAGCACCGTATTGTCTCTAGACAAGTCTGTGAGGTGTCCCCAAGTCATGATATGCCACTCCTTTCCCAGTGTGCGCCCTTATAAGGTTAAAGACAAAACTGATCCTAGATCTGCTGTTTTGAGATGTGCTAGAGCCCCAGTAAGGTGATGTCTCTCCTTGACCCTGGGGATTCTCAGGTTCTGCTGTACTGTGTGTATTTTCTGTTCAGCTTCTTCTCCTCTCTTTCCCCCAAGTCACATGATACATTTCATAGTAAGGCTTTCGCGTGATACTAGGCGTGTGCATATATATGTGTGTGCGCATCCGCTCGTCTTCATAGCCAACTGGTTTTGCGAGATAGGCGCTAGTTGTGTGTGTGTGTGTGTGTGTGTGTGTGTGTGTGTGTGTCATCGGAAAGGCAGCCTGGCGCTGGGTAGATGTGCTGATGTCATGATCGTCCTGACGAGGCACCGAAACCCTCGCCCACTCAGGCCGCTCCGCTCAGACAGGAAGTCAAATGTGGTGCTATTGTTTCCTCCTGCTCGTACCACTTCAGAGACGAGAATCTGGCCTTCTCTTTGAAGTTTTGCCACGTCCTCTGTGAACCCCTTGTGCTCCTGATGTGCACGACGTTTGTTTACTTCTCGGGCAGATTCAAATGAGCTACACATTTGAATCCGACTGGGTTAAAATGACACGAGTGACTGAGGGGGGTGAAAAAAAAACATTGCATGGAGTCATGAACCGAGTCGAGTTTGACGCATTTTAGACTGCAGGCAGCGATTTTGACTTTTAATTTGGGTTTTGTATGGCTGCACAGTGAAGTCAGTGAAGTCTGAGGTGCTTTGGTCGTCCGGGTTTTGACGTGATGGCCTTGAAGTGTAAAGGCAACACGCACACAGAGATAAAACGGTAGCGCAGGAAGTGCGGCCAAGCCCTTCCAGAAGCCAGCCAGCAGGTCTGGAGTGTCGAGCGGTCCCGCCGGTCAGCTGACACACCCGACTTGCAGGATGAGCGTGTCCGCCCCGGCGTCAGTGCTGCCGGGACACGCGACATGCAATGCCCGCGTCTGCAGAGGGAGTCTCGCAGAAGAGCTCAGCATTTCTGTGACGGGGCGGCAAGCGGCCATTTTGTGTGGGTTGGGGCCCTTGCGTGTGTGTATGTCTGCGCGTGCCTACTTGTTTGTGTGTGTGTGAAGGGGAAGATTCCTACCGGAACGGCTCATTTGAAGTGCCAGAAAGAAGATGAAAGGCCCGAAACCACATTCCAGCACCTCACGTGTCACCACACGCAAAGATAAAACGCGCGCGTGAGGACACGCACACGCTCCACGGCTGCTGTTTGATCCTCCTCAGCCTCCGCATTCTCACTCCATTCTGTTTTCTCACTCTGACCACAGGTGCTTTCCAGGGTCAGATGCCTCGAACATAAACACTACGGTTGTTCCACACAGAGTTCAGCGAAAATATAAAGTACACTGCAAAAAAATAAAGACATTTCATAAGTAAATAAGTAAATTTCATGAGAGTAGCTTTAACTAGAACAAGGATAATTCAGTTCGTTTGTAGATTGTGTGTTCTGTTTATTTTGGCTAATTTGAGTAAAAGTAAGTAATTTCACAATATTATTTTGCATAATTCATTTTGAGAGATTTAGCACAGAGATTTGCCATTTAGCAATAAGCTTTCTGACTCTGTAGCAAAAAGTAGGACTGTCTCAAAGCGCTGCGCTACTGAGGCTTACGGTTCCGTCTCTCACTAAGGGAGGTTCTAGTGCAGAAACGGTGCTGAAAGGCTGCCCAGCCCCTCGACTACCCAGACTCTGCCCCTCAACCACCCAAACACCCTGCCCCTCAACCGCCAAGACTCCGCCCCTTGCCCGGCCCACTGGCTGTCCAAAGTCAGCCTCTCGGTGTGCGTTTGTGCTATGCTCTAGTAGCATGTTCCCTCTCGCGCTGTGGTTAACAGACAGGCCTCTCTTCGTAATGTTTATAACTAGGTTTGCCAGTCATTAGCTGTGCTCGGGCATGTCCTTTGAAGCCTGTGTGACTGTGTTGTGTTAAGACAGTTGGAGTGTTTTGATGTTTGCATGCAAACAAACAAGTAAATAAGTAAGGCTTGGAAATGGGAGCATGCAGGCCCTTGAGGTGGTGTTTTAGGACCAGGAGAGTCACGGAGGACTCTGGCGCCAGTGCGTCTGATGGTGGCAGTATGACCTTATGACCTCTGTTGTACGCACGCACACTTCACAGAATGTCGTTTGGTGATCCAAAACACCGGTTTGTGCGTTTATGTATACACATGTACAAATGTACACCTTAAACTGTGTGTGTCTGTGTTTGTGTGTGCTGGTTTTGGTTGATGTGGTGCTGGGCTGGAGTCCCGTTCTAGCACGGTTTCCATGCGTCTGCGCTAGAACTGGGCTCGTTTGTTCTCGGGTGTGTGTGTGTGTGTGTGTGTGTGTGTGTGCGTGTGTTTGTATGCGTGAGACGCTTCCCCTGGCCAGGAAAAGCAGCTTAAGGGGCTTGATCTTTGCTTCATCCAGCGCACGTATATACACACACACACACACACACACCACACACACATGCATGTCTTTGCACAAACATATATGCATCTTAGCCACCATGCAAGTGACACACACACTGGAAATACTGCTCTCCCAGGCCCGAGTCTCTCCTAGCAGCCTGGCACAAGAGGGAGTTTGGCGGAGGACACTGGAGAATCGGAGGTCACTGCTGTGTAGCCTTGCCCTGCATCCAGTGCATGTTGGGTAAGGGAACACCTCATCCCAGTACCCGCCCCCTCAGGCTGTGGTTATAGGGTTGGCACCACAGCAGGGGTGGAGCTAGAACCAGGGGGCGGGGCCAGAGCCAGAAGTCGCTCTACACCCTCACCTGTTTTTTATGATCCTGAATGACCTGCTCATGTTCCGCACATGAGTTCAGTCAGCGAGCAGTGCTAAACTTGACCAAGTGTCCTTAAATAGAGTAGCCCGCAAGGTGCTTATGGGACAGAAACTGGTAAACAAAATGGATATGGACACTTCTGCAGCTTGAATGACACACACTGGCAGTCTGATCGACCACATTCCCAAGCTGAAGTTTGTCTAATCAATCATGTCCATTGATCAGACCCCATCACACACTATGGGCATGCTATGATCTTTCCTTTTGCGTGTGTGTGTGTTAGCACATGCACCTGTGTTTGTGTGTCTATGTTTGTGTTGTGTGGTTAGGTGTTTCAATGGTAGAAGGTTCTCTTGACGTAGAGTGCAGAATGCTTCTCTATTATTGTAGGTGCGTGCCTGCATATGTGCGTGCGTGTTTGTGTGTGCGTGTGTGTTTGTGTGTGTGTGTGTGTGTCTGTGAGTGTGTGCCGCAATCACTCCGGTGTTTATTAGGTGCTAAACCAGAAGCGTGCCTGTCTCAGGATCACTGTCTTCCACAACTGACCAGGAGAGAGAGGGTTTGAGCCAACACACACACACACACACACACACGTGATGCATGTTCTCCAAATTCACAACTCTCTAGAGACTCTCTCACACACACACACACACACACACACAGAGGGCATGTGACACGTGACACGGGTGTGTTGGTCTGGGCAGATCACAGCTCAGCATGGGAATTAATCCATGTGTTACTGATTGGTCTGTATGGACCACACCATCCCAGTTGGTACTGTGTGTGTGTGCGCATGTGTGCATGCGTGCTCTTCTAGAGCTGTACGATACCACTTAAATCTTTGGCATTTTGTTTCCGTTCTGTGGAAGTATGAATGCACGTGGCCTTTTGGCGTGATGATCACGTGAGAGGTCCTGCTGCTCCGTCTGCAGGATCCTCTGCTGTACTGGCCGTGTGTGCCTTGCACTGTGTACAAACATCACCCACAACTCTTCGTCCATTGCATGAAGTGCTCAGTAGTAAATAACAGCACAGAATGTTTGTCCTTTTAGAACTCCCTCTTTCTTTTCTCTCTCTCTTCTCTCACTCTTTTCTCTCTCTCTCTTCTCTCATTCTTTTCTCTCACTCTTTTCTCATTTTGTCTTTTTCCTCTCATGCTTTTCTCGCTGTCTGTGTGTAATGCAGGGCTAAATCAAGTGTTCACAGCTAAAGACTAGGCAGCCTCTCGAGGTGTGTGTGTGTGTGTGTGTGTTTTTGTGTGTGTGTGTGTGTGTGTGTAAAAATGCATGTTACGGGTTGAGGTGTGGGAGTGTGCAATCTGTGCATGTCTGACCTCAGAAACATGACTGATTTGTGACTGTCTGGCATTGGACATGGTCATCACCAAAAAACACACACATGCTAACAGGCTGAAATATTGTGGTTCAGCCTGACTGCTGTCCCTCGACTAGAAGCTCCCGGTCTGCCTCATTGATTAGGGGCGTTATCGATCGCCTCAGGATCTGCTCGGGAGGCCCAAACACGAGACCTTCAGCCCCAAAGCTATCACGTGAGGAAACACACACACACAGAGCACAGCACAAGGGGTACTGGCTAAGTGGTTCAGGTTGTGATGGTTGGAGCAGGGACGGTTGGAGCAGGGACGGTTGGAGCAGGGACGGTTGGAGCAGGGACGGTTGGAGCAGGCTCTGTTCCCCCCCCCCAGGCCCCCGTGCATATTACACCTCCACCCTGCCATTAGCCACACCTGCCTAGTTGCACGCTGCCCTGGGGAAGACACACACATACACACACATAGGGGAATATGTACAGAGAGACACACACTCAGAGGAATACACACATAGAGGGACGTGAGAGAGGGAGGGAGAGAGAGAGTGAGAGAGAATAAAGTGTGCACTCTGGATACACACCTCGTGTGTAGGTCTGTGCACCTGGTGTGTAGGTCTGGGTCCGTGAGTCTTGAGTTGGGCATCCGCTTTCTTAAGAACTGCAAATCAGCTGGAAGGAAGCAACGCAATCACCACACCATACAGCGTCGGGAGTTGCTGCAAAGTCTCTGTTTGTGTGTGTGTGTGTGTGTGTGCTTTGCTGTGCGTTCAGGCCTCCCACCATGAGAGACTTCCCTCCCCACTACAGCACATAGCAACAGAGAGGCGCCTCCGCATGTGGGTGTTCTGTGAGCTGCTCTACAACTAGGTCAGGGGAGGGGATCTCTCTGGGAGCGACACACACACACACACACACGGTTGCTTGAGAATGCATGCAAATCTTTGCATAGAAAACACACCTTGGTCTACTGCATGTTCCCTCTACCGGGACTATTCCTCACCCATCCACATGCAGGCGAGTGGCCAACACACCCCGTGTCTCCAGCACAGGTCCCTCCAGCCTAAATCAGGCTGGTTTGGTTTTGATGGGTTTAGAGCTCACACCTCTCTTGGTCTCACCTCTGTCTCCCGGTCTGAGCCTCCAGCGATTGGGAGCACCAGCCCCTGTGTCGTTGTCTAGGTGTCAACACACACTTCACCTGCAGAGTTCAAACACAGAAGCTACAGAAGGCCAGAACGCTGGCCCAGGCCTTTTGTGTGTGTGTCATTCAGAAAACGGATGGTTACCTAATTTGACGTCAGGTGTCACAACAAAACAAGCGTGACACTGTGCTGGATGCAACACCCTGTAAATCCCCCCTTCCTCACACACACACACACACGAGTAAAAATAGTTTCAGTTTTGCCTGTGGGAACATTCATAAGAGCAGTGATAAAGGTACGGGCTCATGAAATAACTGCGTGCTTTCGTACTGTCATACTTTGTGTAGTGTGTGTGTGTGTGTGTGTGCGCGCATGTGTACAGTGTATGCAATGAATATATATGGTAAGAAAAAGCAGATCCAGGTATATAAATCCAGTCCTATAAAGGGAAGTGCGTAGGCTGCATCAGGAACACAGAGTAACAAAGAGTCCTCTCCTCCTCTCCTCTCCTCCCTCTCTCCTCCTCTCCTCTCCTCTCACACTCGTCCTGCCTTTCTGAGTAGGAGAAACTGTAAAGACACGTGTGTGTGTGTGTGAGAGAGAGAGAGATGAAAGCCAACACACTGTGATGGCTGAGGCACTGGCTGACCTGAGAGGTTTGGACTAAGCCCCTTTGTCCACTCGGACGCCGTGACTCAGGCTAAGTCCTTCAGAGGTGCGTTCTATCTTTAGGCTGTTGCTAAGTCTCTCCTAAGACACATGGTTATGGAAGGAAGAAGTGGAAGGACTATGAAGGATTTCATCTGTTGCAGGGGACGGGTTCTCCTGCTTTTTGAGGTGTTTTCACGAGGTTCCCCCACCTTGGCGGAGCACAGGGCTGGACGGCTGTAGCGAAGGCCTTTCACGCGTTTGTGATTTTTTGTTTGTGCACTTGTTGACTAATTGAAAGGATGTGTGAAGCAACACATACACAAGGGCGTGTGCTTGTGTGTAGTCAGTGGAAGGATATTCAAAGGCAGTAAGAAAAAGAGCTTGTGTGTGTGTGTGTGTGTTGGAGAGAGAGAGTCATTTGAAGGATATAGGAAGAGAAGTTTTGCTTTTTTTGTGCATTGACTCAAGGATGTGTGAAGGTGTACTGGCATGCTGGAGGAAGGCCTGTTCAGACTGTTCGTGTGTGCGCATGCGTGGTATATGCATCCAGGAGAGAGAACAAGTCTGAACATGTCTGGGGAATATGATGAACGGGGTTGTGGGTATCGGCTCCTCCCTCCATTGCTGTTCTAACCTATATATGTGTTTAACATGTCCTGGGTTCTCTGCTCTCTCCACAGAAAACACACTAAATACTGTCTGTCCCCTGTGACTTGCTTTGAGGTTGTTGTAAAGGCAGCAGTAAGAGAACTTACATATATCGCATTCCCAAATATCCAGACCAACATGGCTATCATTTGTCCAGGGACTGATTCTGTTCTCCAATGTTATTTTTTTTTTTTTTACCACAGTAGAGTTATATACATATATACAGTTATATACCATATACAAAGAATGGAATGAAACAGGATAGACTGTGTGTGTAAACTCCAGGAGAACGCTTATTGTAGCTTTAACACTACAGAGAGAACTGTTTCCTGAGTGAACAGAACATCGCACAGACGTGCAGACACACAGACATGGATCGTGGGTAGTTTCGGCAGAACGTGCCTACACATTATGTACGCGTGCGTGTGCATGCGTGTGTGAGTTTATGACAAACTGGCAACGTGTTGTGTAATATTTCTACAGGCGGAGTGTAGAGGAATGGAGCTATTCTTGGCTCTTGGGAGTGCACACATACACACACACAATACAATATAATCGTGTGTTTCAATAGAACTCCTTAACTCCCTCCCTGGTTGGATCGAGCCTTTGACACCATTAGACAGCGCTGCGGACACGGCTGGCGGCCCAATGGGAAGGCGAGCTTTAACTCTTCATCTCGGAGTGTGAGCGCTACGCCATTCTGCACGGCAGCCGCTGTCCTGCCGTTCGAAAGCGACACGCTGCCACTTCATGAATGAAAGTCTTGGTTAGGGCTTCCTGGATAGCCAAACCTCAGGCCTCTCCGCCATACCCGTCTATGATATTCACGACAGTCCGGAAGATCCTGATTGGCTGGTTCGGCTGTCTTTCATTCGGGAGGGAGCTAAAATTGTCGCAGGGAGGATCAGGGCGGATCAGGGCGGGCGGGCCTCCGGGGCCACCTCTGCCCTCGCATGTCAGAGTCCACGTGCGCCTTGTTATCGCGTAAGCCACATTAAAATCAGCACGACGGATTGAGATGGAGAGGGGGGGGTTGGTTGATTTGTTACCGCAATCTGACTAGTTATATAAGCCCAGTCATTTGTTAACACCAGTGCCTGTTGTACTTCCAGTACTTCCAGTTCTGTTATAACGAAACCACCAGTCTGCTTCAGTCCCATTAGTCAGAGGAAGTTTCAGTTTCTTGCCAAAATTGTTATCCAGGGTGTGGCTCACGGGTTCTGCGCCTTACCTTTGAGCGGCTGCCACACCCAGCCTCTGGCCACGGGGGTTCCTCTCTGGGATTAAGGGGAGCGTCCGACCGGCCTGAGGGAGGGACCAGAGTTCATCCAGAGCTCTGTCGATGGGGAGATCGCTGAAAGGGGCAGGGCTATGCAGCCCAGGGAGAAACGAGACTCTGTGATTGGCTGGAAAGTGCCAGAGGGGGTGTTGTGTGGCAGCTAGATGCATTTGGGATCTCCAATCCCCTCCCTAGCCATGTCTTTGAGGGTTGTTGTTCCTGGTGAGTGTCCCACAGGGCTTGGGCAACCTCCTGAATGACACACGCGCGGCCCTTCCACCGAAAGCATGCTGCTTGCAAAGATTAGACAACACACACACACACACACACACACGCGCGCGAGCGCAACCCCTTCGTGCCGTTCTGCCTGGTGTGACTCATGCTTGCATGTGTAAGGTATGTGTAGTGTTCTTACAGTAGACATGCTTGTAAATATATCATTGTATGTGTGTGTGTATGTGAGTGTGTTAAAAGCATACTGGATAAGGTGACATTTGTCATGGCAGGGTGTCTGATATCTATAGTGTGTGTGTGTGTGTGTGTGTGTGTGTGTGTGTGTGTGTGTGTGTGGTGGCACTGTTCTAGGGGTTATGGGGGTGTCTGGGTTAGAATGACAAAGTTATCAGTGAGGAACACTCTGGCTCATCTGCCAAAAACATACACTCTAAAATAAAGACACACACACAACACACACTCCTATATACATCTCGGTCTATCTGTGTGTGGGTGCATGTGAGAGGCTGTCCTGGTATCTATGCCCCATTTGTTACACTCCAACTCTGATAAGACACATTAAATCTGCCTCTATCTTTACTGGCGAGACTGACTGTGTGTGTGTGTGTGCCTGTGTGTGCGTGCGCGCCAAAGTGTGTGGGGTGGAACAGACGGAAGAGAGACACGGTCCTGATAAGAGACAATACAGTCGTCCCCAGCCTGATAGCAGGGGTATAGATACGCAGACAGATAGAGATCACTGTCTCTCTTTCTCTCCCTCTTTCTCTTTCTGTATCTCTCTCTGTTTGTCTCTCTCTCTCACACACACACATACAGGCCCTCTGTACTGTGGGGGTGAACACACTCATGCACTCACTCGCCCACTCAGACACCCACACTCTTCTTCATATATTTTGCATTGCTCATCTCCAATGCCAGATATGCTAATGCCTTTAGAAAATGCAGGAATGTGTGTGCGTTTGTGTCTGTGTGTTACCCCCCCCTAACCCCCTCACTACACAGGCTGACGTGTGTGTTTATATCATTGACCTTAGTACGTAGGCCTGTACATGCTGTAACATTTGCCTGGATGTAGACCAGCGCTAGACCAAAAAAAGAGGAAAAAATATATATGTTAGTGCAGAAGGACGCGTCATGGTGAATGTGAGGAGCACTGTGCCCCCATGTGGATTAAGAAGAGACTGCAGCTCTGTTTTTTATTATCCTGCCAGCCATTTACAGTGATGCAGTTTGTTATATCACTGCTGTATGTGTATTGCAGACGAGCCCACCTGCGTCTGTGTTTGGAGCGATTGAAGGCTCTCATACCACTGGGACCAGACTGCAACCGCCACACTACACTGGGCCTGCTCAACAAGGCCAAAGCACATATAAAGGTAAAGCACACACACACACACACACACACACTACACTGGGCCTGCTCAACAAGGCCAAAGCACATATAAAGGTAAAGCACACACACACACACACACACACACTACACTGGGCCTGCTCAACAAGGCCAAAGCACATATAAAGGTAAAGCACACACACACACTACACTGGGCCTGCTCAACAAGGCCAAACACACACACACACACACACACTACACTGGGCCTGCTCAACAAGGCCAAAGCACATATAAAGGTAAAGCACACACACACACTACACTGGGCCTGCTCAACAAGGCCAAAGCACACACACACACACACTACACTGGGCCTGCTCAACAAGGCCAAAGCACATATAAAGGTAAAGCACACACACACACACACACCACACTGGGCCTGCTCAACAAGGCCAAAGCACATATAAAGGTAAAGCACACACACACACACACACACACACTACACTGGGCCTGCTCAACAAGGCCAAAGCACATATAAAGGTAAAGCACACACACACACACACACTACACTGGGCCTGCTCAACAAGGCCAAAGCACATATAAAGGTACACACACACACACACACACACACACTACACTGGGCCTGCTCAACAAGGCCAAAGCACATATAAAGGTAAAGCACACACACACACACACACACACACTACACTGGGCCTGCTCAACAAGGCCAAAGCACATATAAAGGTAAAGCACACACACACACACACACACACTACACTGGGCCTGCTCAACAAGGCCAAAGCACATATAAAGGTAAAGCACACACACACACACACACACACACACTACACTGGGCACACACAAAAGCACATATAAAGGTAAAGCACACACACACACACACACACACACACACACGCACACTACACTGGGCCTGCTCAACAAGGCCAAAGCACATATAAAGGTAAAGCACACACACACACACACACACTACACTGGGCCTGCTCAACAAGGCCAAAGCACATATAAAGGTAAAGCACACACACACACACACACACACACACACACACACACACACACACACACACTACACTGGGCCTGCTCAACAAGGCCAAAGCACATATAAAGTTAAAGCACACATACAAACTTTTCCCCAGATTTGAAAATGCAAGAGCTGCATCGGTTAGCATGTTAGTGATCAGAGCCGTGTGCCTCGTACACACACAGCCTGTCTTCAGCCTGGGCATTATTGATGTCTGTCTGTCTCTCTCTCTCTGCCTGTATACAGAAACTAGAGGAAACTGACCGGAAGTCCCGGTACCAGTTGGACAGTTTGGAGCGAAAGCAGAGGCACCTCCGCCGGCAGCTGGACTCCCTGCGCGGTGCCCCGGGGCTGGGGGAGCCCGAGCGGATACGCACGGACAGCGTGGGCTCCACCGTGTGCTCCGAACGCTCCGACTCTGACCAAGGTACACACACACACACACACACAGTGCTGAGACACAGAGGGATGCCCAGTACGGAAAGTCCTTGTCTACTCCAATCAGCACTGCTGCGTCCCCGAGGGCCGTTATTTTAGGCTTTAGCGTGTAGGAGCTGAAGCTGTCCTCCCCGTCACTCAAACGCAGCCTCAGCTGCTCAGCGAAGTCATTTTACCATTCATTACCAACAACCGGAGCTTTCTCTCTCTCTCTCTGGCCTCTACCCCCCTTCCCCTCCTCTGTTCCCTCTTCTTCCTCATGCTCTTCATCTCTCCCTCCTTCTTCTCCTCCCTTCCCCCCTCCCCCCCTGCAGAGGAGATCGAGGTGGATGTGGAGAGCACCGAGTTCTCCCATGGGGAGCTGGACAGCATAAGCACAGCCAGCACCAGTGACCTGGACGACCACAGCAGCCTGCAGAGTCTGGCTAGCGATGAGGGCTACTCCTCCTGCAGTCTCAAGCTTGCCTTCAGCTCCTAGACACACACACACAAACACACACACACAGTCCCAGCAACAGCAGCTACTACCAGCCCTCCTCCCCTCCACTCCGATACAATCAAATCCCTGACACTCCCTGCCACTCCCTCACACACACCCCAACCAATCAGAACCTGTCGCAGGTGACCAGAGCACAACCCATCCATTCATTATACAAGCGTTTTGATTGGCTGACTGATATTTCCAGATGTTTAAAGAGGGCGTGAGTGAGCAACGACTTGAACAAGCTCAGAGATTTCTCACCTGAGATTATGATTTTGTATTTATATCGAGTTTTTATAGATGGCCTGTAAGGATGTTTCAGTGCAACTGTTTGATACCAGACTGAATGATTTTTTCCAGTCGCAAACCTTTATAGATGTTGGCCAGCATTTAACATTTCGTTTGAACTCCGAATGAAAGTAAAGTTGCTGTAAGTAGAAGTCGTCCAGCTGCCTGGCTCTTTTTTAAATTTGCTTAGTAAATCGCTGTCCTCTTGCGTGTTCAAAAAAGCTTGTGAACTGGTCACCTGCTACAACTTTAAGGTGGAAGCAATGGTTTGGACGTCTTCAATCCACGAAGGGGCGCACGAGTTGAACATGTGCCGGAATGCTGGCCCTCACGTATCTGGATCAGTAAACCCCTTCCCCCCGCCCCCCGTTGAGCGGTGCTCTTTCGTACATTGTACTATATCATAAGGTCAGTGGTTATGAGGCGTGAACTGTGTCGATTGGTGCTAAACGAATCAATAATGTGGGTGAGAACGCCCTCGACAGCCGTCCATCTCATCGCCGATAAGTTTCGACGGCGGCAAACCATAATCTGACGGCCTTTCCCCTCGCTAGTGGGAGGGGCTTTTTTGTGTGTGTGTGTGTGTGTGTTTGTTCAAACCACAGAAACGTCCGTGTGACGTTTTTCCACACAGCAGCTTTCGGGAGTGACTCTGCACCCGTAGAACTGATCGTAGAAACGGCACGTTCCCAGAAACCATAGCGCCCCAAACATTTGAGTACAAGCCCCACCCCCTGTTCTGCTCCACCCCCCCCCCCACCCTGACCCGCCCCTAGCAGTAATGAGCAATAACTCCAGGCCCAACTTTACCTTAGAATCACACCTCCCCCGCTCCGTCCCTCCTAAGGCACTTACAGTGTCCGTCCAAAACAAAAAAAAGCAGAATCCGACTTGCTTGGTTTTGTATATAATACATAAATAGTTTAATAAATTAAGACAAAAGGAAAAAAAAAAACAGAGTTTAAAAAAGGTAGATACCAGTGGGTAGAAATATTGCCTCTGTTGCTGTTTGTCTTGTGTTTTTGTGCATTTTAAATTATATTTTTGGAAAGATTAATATCCTCTTCAGATGCTGTGGCAGAGTTGCGTGGACAGTATTACCATGAGCTTCATACTTGTTTGGTTTCTTGTCCTCTGGTTGTAATGCACACCCGATTCTATTCTGTAACTGCCCGAACGGAAACGTTTGTCAGGAACTCCTGATGCTCTGAGACACATCGCGATTGAACAGGAAACCATGCGTGAACAGGACAAAAAACAACAACGACAGTAACAGCAGCGGCAGCCAACACGGACATGGTCCTGGCTGGGGGTGGGACCCCCTGCACGGACACTCCCATTTGGGGGTGGGACCCCCTGCACGGACACTCCCATTTGGGGGTGGGACCCCCTGCACGGATGCGCTCTCGGCTGAGATGCGCTTTTATTTATTAGCTAGTTATCATTTATTACTTTTGTGTGCGTGTTTGCTTGTTTTGAAGCTAAGAGGCATTCCACTATTAGTAACTGTGTGCTGAGGGCGTTGTTGAGTGCCCATGGGTGTTGCTATGGGAAAGTGGGCGTGGCTGTGAGCACCTGTGGGCGTGGCTGTGAGCACCTGTGGGTGTGGCTCTCTATGAATGCAGCATCAAGAAGGATCAATTAATACGACTTTTAAAAAGCAATGAAAAGCAGGAACAGAAGTCAGCCTGTTTAAGGCATGGGCCTTCGACTACTGCTGACCATCACATTGACTTCTTTTTTGTTTGTTTTATTTAAGTCATATTTATGCTCCTTGATGCTGCACAGGAAGATGAGTTTAATCTATTTTGGGGGGGTTTTGTTGTTGGTTTTTATTTTTTTTTTATTATTTTTTTTGTTTTGTTTTTTTTTTAGCTTTTTCAGTTCTGTGATTTTTCTCATGCTGTGATGGCATTCCTGTCCTGTTTGTTTTTTTTTTAGCTTTTTCAGTTCTGTGATTTTTCTCATGCTGTGATGGCATTCCTGTCCTGTTCATGTAGCTGCTTCTGTTAAAGTAGAGGAACACGGTGTAATCCAATTCTGCGTAATCTGTATTTATTTTCTTCAGAGCTTGCGCCTCATCTCTCTGTGCTGCTTGTGGTTCAGCACGTGCTCCACCACAGCCACGCCTCTCCCCCTCCTCCCCATGATTGGGCGAGACCACCTAGAACGCCACTGTGATTGGGAGTGGGGCAGAAGCCACACCCCCTCCCTCTCCCCCACAAGAGGACGCATGTTTGTGGAGACGGTGGCGTGCGGTGAATGGTCTGCATGGCGTACGTGTGGGCTGTGTGCTGCAGCACAGACTCATCTCTGCCCGTTAGAGAGCTGATCTCAACGTGGTGCTGTTGTCCAACACCAGGCCAAACCACAGACGGACACCGTTTCTCTCTCTCTTTATATTTTGTTCCTTATGTTTTCTTTTCCCCATTTTTCTTTCATCTGCACTTAAACCAAGGCCCCATGGCGAGAACCAGAGCTTTCTAACACCACACCAAAGAACCCTGCCCCCAAACCATTGCAGAAGTGCTCCCGCCCCCCACACCCATCCGGCCATACTATCTAATACATGCTGTGTCCGTGTACAGCTAGCCTGGCTTGGCGGACTGCACTCTGATGCTGATTTCAGCTGTTGCCTCCAGGGGGCAGTAGTTTGGCGCCACATGCATCACCTGTATCGGTAGGACCTAGGACCATTTCCTGCCTGCCCTCACAAGCCTATTGGTTAGGATATGGAAAGCCTGAGCCTAGTTTAGGGACTTTATTTATGAATTTTTGTTGAAACCGCAGTTTGTAGATATGGCACTTATGACTAAAATAGGTAAAAACAAAGCACGAATCTGTTCTGAGATCAGCCCTTTTTTGGGCCCAAGGAGTGACTCTCCCCTCTAGCATTGTAGCGCATTAGTGGAGTATCAGGAGGGCTGCAGAGCAAACGTTGCTTTAGGCACTTTGAAAGTCTGGCACAGACGCCTGAGCTCCAAGAGGCTTGAGGCGCCCCCTGTAGGTCGAGCGTGTGGTGGTCAGGAAGCTCTGGGGAATAGGGGGTACGGGTCTGGGTTACACGGAGCTCTTCCGCCTGGGAAAGGCGAATGTCCTGCTCAACTTTGTGGCCATTGTTTGTAAACATGCACTCTGATTATAGATGTAAGTCGAACTGCAATACTTACAATAAACACCAACATTTGTCAAACCTGAAGACCAAAAAAAAAAAAAAGACTGCCTCTTGTCTGCTTGAGTCATAATAGTAACGTTGTCTTTGTTGTCCAGTCCTTCTTGTAAATTCTTCTTCTTCTTCTTTCGGCAATTCCCGTTTAGGGGTCACCACAGCGGATCAAACTCCTCCATCTAGCCCTGTCCTGAGTGTCTTCCACTGACACACCCGCCACTCTTGTAAATTCTTGTTCTAATAATATCCCAATAGGGGCAGCCCAGCTGGCGGGCCTGATTACATCCTGTGGCTAAAGAAATTAACTACTGTTGAACTTGAACACCATGACATTTTCTCTGGTTCTTTAATATATAGGAACTTCAACACGTTTTGAACACAAAAACACTAAGATGAACTACATTGCACATTCTCTGTTTTGGATATTCTTGGGCCGTGCTATACAGTAATCTAGGAACCATTTTGTCAGAGTGAGGGTGAGTGTACTAGTGCTACCTAGAGTTTATCAGTGGTATTGCACATTTCACTGTCGCCGGTCAATATTGCCCTCTAGCCACTTGACTGGAGACGATCGCTGAGAACAGTTGGAGTCTAACCGTCATACAGCTCAAACAGTATCCAGTCATCAGGCGTTCTTTGGTTAGGAACTGGCCAATGGCAAATGAATTGTGCATGCGATTAGCATATATGAAGAGCTGCAATATAAACACCAAGCAGTCCATCAATACTGAGAGAGACACTATCGGTCTGTTATGGAATGTGCTCAAGCGCTATTTCTGTAAGAGCATGAAACCTGACCTTTTTATTTTGTAATAAACTACAGTTGCTTTAAACTACACGCATTCTAAACTTTATGACATATCACAATTGCATGGGTTTGCAGATATGTTACTAAGGAATGTTTGAAAAGTGTTAATTACACTGTTGAAACTACTAAACCTCCACTGAAGGTTTGAATTTGGAATTGGAAACATTAACTCACAACGCAGTAACACAATCGCAACAGCAGATGGCAGACTTTCACTGTTCCTTAAAATCAACTGTTCCAATGAAAAGTAATTGACGGTTAGTATAAACTTAACTAGACGTTCATTTTTAAATGAAAATACCCGAAAATGACCTGAAAGTCATGTAGATACAAAATGTTTTTTTGTTTGTCTTGCTGACGCACGCAAATGCTAACTAAGTCACTGATTGAGACGGCTCTGTGTGAGTTTTTGCTCCCTTCAAGGTCCCTTTTTGATTCATCTGATAAAATATCATTTTTTTTACTTGGACTGATTAATGCCCACCTGGGAGGGGGAAGAAAGTACATGTCCTCCTTGTGTGGACAACGTATACTGAGCCCTTCAACCAACTGACATATTAATGTTTTGAATGGATGAATCACTCAGGATACTGGAAAAAAGTGCAACACTTTGTCTTTGTTTGTGTTTGTGTGTGTGTATACACACACATATGTATAAAGACCCAGGTCCTCAGAGGTCTGGTCATGCGTAGTTTCTTGGCTGTACCCAGGACTGCACTCTTCTGGACGGAGATCTCTGATGTTGTTCCTGGATCTGCTGGAGCCATTCTCCCAGTTTGCGGGTCACAGCCCCTGGTGCTCTGATTACCATGAGAACCACCATTGCCTTCACCTTCCACATCTTTTCTAGCTCTAAACAAATTCTCTGACTGGCTAGTATTTTGCACCACACTGTTATGTGCTGGATTGTCTCAGGGGCATCTTTGCACAGCCTGTATCTGGGGTCCTGTGTTGGGTGGTAGATCCTGCCTGATGTGGTAGATCCCAGCCACTATTGATCTTGTATTCAGAGCAGCCATGATTAGCACCTCTGTGCAAATTTGCACCCGTGTCCTTTATTCCAGCATTTTCCAGCCATTGGTAGAATTCCACACCATGCAGAGGTTCATCCTCTCATGTTGGTTCCTGCTCAGGATACCCATCCTCCTCGGGCTTCTGCTGTCTGAGGTTCTCACTAAGCACTTAGGTTCTCACAGGAACATCTTCCTGGATCTTGGTTGTTTTATCCTTGATATTTGCTCTGATGCGTACTAGTCCTCAGTAGACATCGATTACACTGTTACACACTATATATCAAAGCTTTATGTCATAGGAATGTCAGTGTCCTCCCATTAGTTAATAATAACAATAAGAACAAAAATCCTGTTCGTCCATTACTAGCATGCATTCTTATTCATTCTAGAAAAATGTGATTGCAGTTTCTGCTTTGAGAAGCTATTTCCGTTGCTAATAATCACGTACAGCCTATAGGTTTTCAAGATAAATGCGGAAAACACCGGGGCCATTCATTTAATAGAAGCACAACAAACAAAGAAACCTGTGTATTCATATTCAGATCCGCCTGTTTAAGCTGTAGGCCTGTGTGCGTCCCTCTAAATAGTTAATCGATTACCTGCTTAGTCTCTGCCACTTTAAATCGCGCTGCACTAATTGGGTCGCGCGTGTCAATTGACCCGCGCTTCGCTGTGGGTTTCTCCCGCTCGCGCCACATATAGGGGCGCGTACGTATTTGGTCTGTGCTGCGCAGATCTTCTGGGTTGCTCTGTTTGAAACAAGCTTGCTTTGTGTTTGGTTTCCCATAAAGACACCGCGATGAAGAAATGCTTGCCGATCAAGTCCTTTGCTTTGTAATGGAAGGATATAGCGCTGTAACAGCGCTGCCACGGTGAATGGCTCTAAATTGTACCTCACATACTGTTCGTTTTAAATCCGACACGAGCTATGCACAATTTTAATTGGGTTCTAGCGCAATCTATAAACGTTAAAACGCACATTAGACACATCACAGCATCAAAGAACGTCACACATTTTGCAAATCACAACACGACGCTGAAGTTGGTTACTTATTCGCAGCTTCCGATTCGTTTGGCTACTTATTCGCAGCTCCTTATTCGGCGGCTGAAGTTGGTTCCTTATTCATAAAGGGTGTGTTCACGATGCGTGTTTGCTGCTCACTTTGTTTAAAAGAGATTGATTAAACAAGCGAGCATAGGATCATACATTTAAGAGGTTATTGTTTCCCATACTACTTTTGTGAATGTAGAAAAAAATATTATTTTGCAAAATGGTTTCTTGTCATTCCAATTGTATGCAATTTGTAAATGATAATTGATTTCGTCAGCATTTCTAACATAAGGAAAACATATTCTTAGAAAGACTCTATCGTTTAGATTTGAAAGATAAAAACACAGAAACATGCATCATACATAACTGGTTCTATCTGTAAGAGAAATCTGATTCAATCCTGGCCCAACATCATTTTAGCCCTCAGATCTATCTGGAAACATGGCGCATGCAGTGGTGCGCACAGGTCAAATGATTCAGATGGGCAATTTCTGAGGCTTACTGTATGCCTCTAAGGTTTCGGGCCAGGCATATAACACATGCATCATACATAACACGTTACTATCTGTAAGAGAAACATGATTTTAGCCTGGTCCAACATTATTTCATGCCTCAATTCTAACTGGCAATATGGCTTATTGAGTAGATGCTCACAGATGAAATGGTTCAGGAGGTCGATTTCAGAGGCCCACTATATGCCTCTAAGGTCTCGGGCCAGGCAAAACTCTAAAGCATCATACATAACAGGTTCCTATATGTAAGAGAAACCTGATTTTAGACTGCCCCAACATTATTTTATGCCTCAAATCTAACTGGAAACATGGCATATTGAGTATCACATTGACTTTAAGGCAAAGTACACAAATCAACCAAAATCAGAACAAATGCCAATTTACTTCTCTGCACCACTGCTGAACATGCCATGTTACCAGTTACATTTGAGGTTTAAAATGATGTCGGGCCAGGTTGAAATCAGGTTTTTCTTAAAGAGAGGAAGCTGTTCTTTATGGTGCATTTGAGTTTTGGCTGGCCTGAGACCTTAGAGGCATACAACAAGCCTCTGAAATTGACCTCCTGAACCATTTCATCTGTGCGTATCTACTCAATAAGCCATATTTCCAGTTAGATTTGAAGCATAAAATGATTTTGGGCCAGGCTAACCTCAGGTTTTTCTTACAGATAGGAACCAGTTATGTATGATGCATATGTTATTTGTCTGGCCCGGCGCCTTAGAGGCATACAGCAAGCCTCTGAAACTGCCCCTCTGAACCATTTCACCTGTTTTTTATATTTACTCAATATACCGTGTTTCCACTTAGATTTGAGGTATAAAATGATGTTGGGCCAGGCTAAAATCAGGTTCCTCTCATAGGGAGCGACCTGTTCTTTATGATGCATTTGTTATTTTTCTGGACCACCATCAATAAGGCCTTCAATAAGCAAATTGCCCCTTTAAATCCATTCACGTGTATGCCCACTGCTCAATATGCCATGTTGTGATGACATACATACGCATAGTTGTGATGTATGAGATCACCATGATCCTTGCCAAAATCAAATGCTCCTCACACAAAGAGAATTTCTGATATCCTATGTCTAGTCTGTGGTTATTAAACCATAAAACCTGAGCTGGTATTTCTTCTTCCGATTCATTTGTGTTCTAGAACAGCATTTCTGTGTTTTTATCTTTCAAATCTAAACGATAGAGTCTTTCTAAGAATATATTTTCCTTACGTTAGAAATACTGACGAAATCAATTATGTACAAATTGCATACAACTGGAATGACAAGAAACCATTTTGCAAAAGGAATGCTTTCATAATATTTTTATATTTTTTCTACATTCACAAAAGCAGTATGGGAAACAATAACCTCTTAATTATTAATTAATTACTTAATTAATGATCCTATGCTCGCTTGTTTAATCAATCTCTTTTAACCAAATCGCGCAGCAAACACGCATCGTGAACACACCCTTTATGAATAAGTAACCAACTTCAGCGTCGTAATCACAACGGAGCTATTAGCTAGGTATGTTCCTGTTCAGTTAATTCATGCTCATCAGAGTAATTTAAGGTATACAGCACGTCACTTCCTGTTTGGACCATCGTCTACAGTATTTTTGTTTTCAAACTAACAACGTTTTTATCCAACATGTCGGCGATTCGACGGTTGTCAGTGTGCCTGCAGCTGTTCGCCCTCGTCTTGGCTGTCATGTCGAAACAAAGCACAGGCCTGTCACTGACAACAACACAGGAAGGCCACTCGCCGCGACGCAGATACACGTGAGGGAAAATGCAGAGATCATTGAACGCAGATTCAAGGTCAATCTGAGCAAGGCGCCCCGCCAAACACACATCGTGAGAAAAATAAAATCTGATTTCAGAACAGCCAGTTGAATGATTGCACTATAATACTATTCGGGCGGCCTTGTTTTGTATGTTAAGTCATTTTGCCACATGACATCTGTAATGATTTTGACCTAATTGCTCCTATATTTAAAATCTCGGCGTAAATTACAGAGATGGGCGTGGCTACTAGATTTACGCTCCCCCCTTTCTCTCTCGCTCTCTCGCTCTCTCTCTCTCTCTCTCTCTCTCTCTCTCTCACACACACACACACACACACACACACACACACACACACACATTCTGGTTACACGTTACCTATCCGGGTCTATTATGAACCAGGACACATGGACTCACTCGTGTAGGCTAATTATACATATGTCTTTGCAAAATTCTGTTTTTTAAAGCTTATAGTAACAAAGATGGGGTTTTTACCATTATCAGCAAACTTTATATGTAGTAAAAGTCAAATCTACTAAAAGGGCTGCTGCTCGTAAGGCGTAAACCTTTGGTGAGTAAATACCTCGCCAAGGATCTCTCGAGCGCCCCGTGCTTGAGGAAAAGTGCGAAAACTCCCGTTTCCCCGGAACATGAATATTAAATATTTATTGACAGGAGAGGAAACGTGCGCCTGAGAAGGGCAGAAGACGGCCTCGCCGCAAACTCAGAGGAAGGTTAGCTGCCCTACCGAGCCGTACCGCGGGTGGAAGTATAGAACTACTACATATTTTTTCAAGTAGCCTTACTCTATACTCTTTGGACAGAGGTGGTACACTGGAAACATGTTTGGCTGTTTAAACTCAGGTTAAACTGAGGTAAACTGAGCTGTGGGATTGTTGTAGTGGACATAATAGATTTTGCCAGGACTGACTTGTCAAATGTTTACTTTACCGTTGGCCATATTATTAATCTGAGTCAGCATGTCTAGTGTATTTGTGTTGTATATTTTATTGTATTAAATATACCTTTTGCTCTTACTGCTGAGTTTGTTCTGGGTACAGAGTGTGTCTGAGACACTCTGCACAGACTGTGCTGCTGTATCAGCTGTAAAAACAGCCATACACACACAAACACACACACTCAGTATTGGCCACTCTTAGTGGAGGTTTCAAAGGTGACTAGTGTGTGTGTGTGTGTGTCTGTGTGTGTCTGTGAGTGAGTGAGAGAGACAGATACAGAACTGATGACATGGTGGAGCTCAGCATGTTTTTATATATTAATGTTTTTGAGTAATGCCAGAGACCAAGACTGTGTGAATGTGTGTGTGTGCGCATTTGTGCGGAACGAAGTAGTGTCCTCTTCCTGTGGTAAAGAAGGGGACAGATGGATGACTGTGACAAATCTCTCTTTGACACTCTCTCTCTCTCTCTATCTCTCTCTCTATCTGTCTCATTAACAGCTTAAAGTGCCACTTAAGTCAAGGCACAAGATACAAAAGACGTCAGCATTATCGATCTGCAATAACTCACACACCACACACACACACACTCAAAGTAGGAAAACTGAATGAGAACAGTGAAGTCAGGAGCACAGCTATCCACATTGACTGGATCCTGCTTCGGTACAGCGATATTGATTTGGGGTGTGGTTTGATATTGTTCAGTTATGACATTGTGTCATTGGATTGTTTGTGGTACAGGATTTTCATTCGTCATTCACAATTCTAAGCCCTCTTACCACTTCCTTTTATTTCAGTCATCGTGTAGACAACAGGCTTAAGAGTGTGTGTGTGTGTCAGTATGTCATTCAATACTGCATCCCCAGTGTACAGTGAAAAAATGTGTGTGTGTTTGTGTGTGTCTGTGTATTTCACTGTTGTTAACTATAAGAATGTATCCCTTTCTTTCAAACATTTTGTTTGTTATTTTTCTACAAGGTATCAAATGCTGACAGGATCTGCAGACTGTAATTTAGGAATGAACAAATTAAAACCATCCCAGGCGTGAAAGGACAAGACAGTAACAACGTCATGTTTCAACTCAGCGCCACACATACTGCTTAAAAGCCTAAAGGGTTAGGGTTAGGGTACCTTAAAAATGAGTGAAAACAATGAAGAAAGTGAATCCTAAGTGAAACAGTCCAATTCTACTTGATTCTAAACTCCAGAAATGACTCTTTGTCCCTGTGGTTCTGAGTGGATCATTTTCATGTTGGTTTGACGTTAACCTGCAGTATGTTTAAGACTCACACGGTTTTACACTGCGGTTTCTCTCGCTCTACACACACAAACACATTCACACTCACACCTCAGGAGGTGAGACAGGGCTGCTAATGGGGTTTGCGTCATAATTTTTTAAAAAGTTACTTGTGTGTTGAAAACTATGGCTGCACAGTTCTGCACATGCTCTCAGCGCAGACAATCATAACAGCGCGACACCACAGTGTAGTGTGTGTGTGTGTCTCTTCAATAGCTGAGTGTGTGACCACACACCAGCAGCATTACGAAAACAAGGCGCTCTCTAGGTTCGTTCACTCAGCATCTTCTACACACACACATACACACAGGCACATTTAGATAACAAAGCCTTAAAATTCCCCGCTAAACTCAATAGGCAGGTCTCACACACAGACACTGAACGATGGTACACAGCTTGCGTGTGTGTTTGTGTAACTGTGTGTTGGAGCCTTTATTGTGCCAGGTAATGACAGTGCATAGGCGTCATAGTGAGTCACCGATCAGCCTGTGATTGCATGTGCGTATATATATGTGTGTGTGTGTGTGTCTTCACACATGTGTTTAACAGTATTTCTATAGGCTTGACGCAGTGTGAGGGCTCTGGTTCTGGCCATGCCAATCAAATACTGTTCACAGTCATAACACTGTTCTGTCTAAAGTCCTGTGTAAGTCACACTCACACACACACTAATATTGCAGTGTGGTTGATGTATCCGTTATCTTTCACTCAGTTTTTTCTTCATAGGATTAAGGCCTTTCATGTCTTTCCCCCTCACATTACAACATTAATAACATAATGAACATTCCTTTCTGCATGTACCCCATGCAGAATGAGCATACACACAGGCACCTGCTGCTCAAGGGCACTTCAGCCATGGCAGCTGTTGGTTGTGGGGCTTGAACCACCAACCTTATGGGCCCAAGTCTATAACCTTTAGGCCACATCAGCGTAGTTTCTGAAACTCATCTGTGTATGATCTGTGTATGTGTACGATACTTTAAAGACCAAATATAAACTGAAGTCCTATTGCTGTCCAGTAAGCATTTTGTGGAATTTGTGGAATCTTACAGTTTCCAAAAGAAGGTTGAAAATATAAGATGTACAGTATTCTTTAATGCTGATTAAAGTTGTAAATATTTTGTCGACAGACCCCTTTTTATAGGTATTGCCCAAATTTGAAGGTGAACCTATCTTGTCTCCAGGCCCATATTTACCAAGGCAGTCCTGGGCCTCTTTCCTTATGAATTACAGCTGGCCTGCTTGTGAGACCGTCAGATCAAAATGTTGTGTCATAATTGGTTTCCCGCGCACAAACCCCCTCCCACACGCATGAACGAGCACCGCAGTTTCCTAACAACGGCATTAACGACGTCATAACGACAACAGCCCCATGGGGCCGTGCCCCCGGCCGAAGGAGGAGAGCATTTCAGTACTGCTATGAGTACTCCACTTCCGTTCTCAGTCAAACCCCAAACCGCCCCGTACAGAACAGAAATCATGCGCGTAGGCGGGGGTGCGGCTGTGCACGCCGATAACGCAGAAATAGAGCTCATTTCGGTGGACGTTACCGTCCGAGTTTAGGCACGGCTGCCCAGACGTCGCTGCGGCTGTCTCTATCCATCTGCGATCCACGTATGTCCTCCATCTTCTATTAACCGCCTCCATGCGGGAAAGCAGAATGGTGCAGAGTCCTGGAAAAATTAAGAGGCCACCACAGATGATAATCCTCTGGATTCAATATTTATAGGTTTGTCTCTGAGTCAAGTGAACATTTTTGCTTTATTCCATAAGATACTGACAACATTTATCCCAAATACTGAACACAAATATTGTAATTCAGTGCATTTATCATCAGAAAATGTTAAAAAAAAATCAGTCATTGAATAATGCAAAGAAAATAAGCTCATTTTAACCATAGTTTTTAGTTTTCAGGTGGGATAACCCCAGTTTTCAGTCACATCGTTTGTGTGTATCGGTGTGCTCCCCAGCAGTGGTTCACGTCGCCCTTTTAAATAAGATCTTTAAATAAGAACTCCTTAAATCAAAGCAAGTGTGCTAATAGACTCTGGAAAGGCTCCCATACATGTATATATATATATATATATATATATATATATATATATATATATATATATATACACAGACACACACACACACACTGAATGGCCACTTTATTAGAGACATCCATCTACTGGCACGTTGGACCTCCTTTGGTCTTCAGAGCCGCAGAAATAGATTCCGCTGCTGAGATTGTTCTGGGGGAATTTTGGCCCGTGGTGACACGGTGGCTTCTCACAGCCGCCGCAAACCCTCTGAACAGCCCCGTCCCGCCTGCTCGCAGCAAAGCCCTGTGGGATGATTAAACCGTGCGGACCGCGAAGGCCGGGGAAGCAAGGAACACCCACCGTCCATGACCTTAGCGGCCTATGGTGCATTGTTCTGCTGAAAGTGTCCTTCTACCACACGGTACACAGCTGCCATGAAGGGCTGAATTCGGTCAGCCTCGGTGTTTAGGTGGGTCCTGCTGTCCGAACGTCGATCCACAGGTGTTGGAGGACCTGGGGTGTGTCAAGACAACATCTTCCACACCATTACTCCTGTAGACACCGGACTGGAAGGGCTCATTGATTCATGCTGCTTGAGTTAAATTGGAACCCTCCCATCAGCTTTGTGCAGCAGAAATCTGGATTCATTCGAGCAGGCCACATTCCTCCACTGCCCAGCGATGTAATATGACCCTCATGGAATCTTCTGACGGTTTGAGCAGAAACATAGATATTTGTGGCCTGCTGGAGGTCATTTTGCAGGGCTCTGGCACTGCTCCTGCTTTTCCTCCTTGCACAAAGGAGGAGGTAGCGGTTCTGCTGCTGGGTTCTTGCCCTCCTACAGCCCCCTCCATGTCTCCTGGTGTACTGGCCTGTCTCCTGGTATCTGCTCCATGCTCTGGACACTACTGACAGACACAGCAAACCTTCTTGCCACAGCTTGCATTGATGTGCCATCCTGGATGAGCTGCATGACCTGAGCAACTTCTGTGGGTTGTAGACACCACCTCATGATACCTCTATGGTGAGAGAACTGACAAAATGCCAAAGTGACCAAAACATCAGCCAGAAAGGATGAAAACAGAGAAAAGGTCTGCGGTCACCACCTACAGAACCTCTCCTTTATAGGGGGTGTCTTGCTAATTGCCTCTCATTTCTACCTGTTGTCTGTTCCATTTGCACAACAGCAGGTGAAATTGATTCGCAATCAGTGTTGCTTCCTAACTGAACAGGTTGGTTTCACAGAAGTGTGGTTGACTTGGGGTTACATTGTGTTGTTGTACAAAGTGTTCCCTTTATCCTTTTATCTTTTGAGCAGTATATATATATATATATATATATATATATATATATATATATATATATATATATATATATATGAGCATGCTCAGTGCGCACGGCAGAACAATGCACAGGCCTCCCATGGTATGCGGCGGTCTGGAGTGCTGAGGTAAGCTAAAGGCCCCCCCCTCCCCGTCTGGACGGCGTCTGCAAGTCCTTCATATGAGGATTGCACGAGGATGTGGATTGTTTCGGGAGCCAGCTCTCTCAAAAAACAGCCGACGGCATGGCCCATGAGCCACTCCTATTTCCTGACGGACAGGAAGTGCCAGGCCTCCTGGTCTTTGTCACTCGGGGAGACAGGAAGGGGATAGAGCCCAGAGGAAAAGGCTCCCGTGCAGATGTAGGACCAGCAACGGAGGGTCGTCCCTCATGCAGAACACACACACACGCGCGTTCATACACCCACACTCATACACAACTCAACACATCTAAACTCGTACTGTTCATACATACATATCATTTTCTGTTCATCTCAACACATGGCACGACTGCACGACTTTCCATTGCAGTATTAAAAGCATAACCAGCCAACTGTTACACTGCACAGAGCTGCCCTTAAGTGTTAGTGAGTGCACTTAGGTCAGACTGCACCTGTAAACATCTGTTTATTCATTTTTGTACTGCTGACCGTAAACAGTGTTGGCAGGAGAGCCTGCCCAACCTGAAACTTACATGAAACACGTTTTATGGACATCTGAGTTTCACGAGCCGCAACACATGGGCCATCATGACCAAAGTGCATGCTGAGTGTAGTTGTTCCACCACACACACACACACACACACACGCCCATGCACGCACCTCTGCCTGTGTCTTCAGGGACCAATAACAGTAACGGCCCGGCAGCTGTACTGAGATCAGTTTGAGGCGTTGTGTGTTTTTTTCGCACTCGTTTTTTTGACTAGCTCTGGGTCCTGTACGCAGGCCGGATGTACAGCATGTCGGGTGTGTGTCCCACCCAGGAGGAGCAGGATGGCGGGAGGTAAACACACACACTTGTACTGTCTAAGAGGCCTGTAAATGTCCCCATCGTCTCAGAGGCACAAAACCACAATGCTCTTTGTGCTTTCCAGTTGTATTTCTGTCTTTCTGTGGGTTAAGTTTGATTGATTACATATGATAAGTTTAACAGTGAGGGTGTGTGTGTGTTTGTGTGTGGGAGATCATTATATCACATGGGTTGTGCATGTGGCCTGCCCAGGGTGAACTTGAAAACCTCAGATGCTGAAGTCCCCTGGGATTTAGGTTTCAGAAAGAAAACATACACACATAGGTCTGCGCGTGCGCACTCACACACACACGCACACACACACACACACACACACACACACACACACACACACACACACACACAACTACAATATGAGAACCAAGGTCATCAGCACTGGCAAACACTGATGCTAAATGTGTGTGTAGCACATTATTTTCTTTATACTCAATAAACATATTTTATAATGCATGTTCTGTCCATTTTGGACTGGTTTTGAGTTGTTTTAGCTGTTTTAGTTGTTTTGTCAGCTCAATATGAAAGCCAAAAGCTTCATGTCCTTAATAATGTTCAGAAGCAGGTGTTCAAATGTTCACCACTGCCCAGGCTGCAGTGTTTCAGTAGCACTGTTAGTCATGGCGCTGCTGTGAATCAGGTGTGCTGTTTACTTATTGGAGACTGACTCACCGGATCCCACCGTTTGCAGCACATTTAATGAGATTTTAGAGGCACGACCTCTCAGTCTCGGACTCGGTGGTGCGAGCCAGCCGATCGAACGGAAAGAGCCGTGGGAGTACTCGGACGTACTGCGGTTACATCTCCAACAGAGCTGTCCCCAGTGCAGAGCAGAGGATGTGAGGAGGTCCCGGACAACAGGCTCATTCGTATGTTACGCTGACGTTCGTGTGGAGGTGTGGAGGAGTCTGTGCAGCTTAGACAGTGTGTGTGCGTGTGTGTGTGGGGGGGGGGGAGTATTCAGTGTGAGGAGTGTGTGTAGTGCTGTGCTGTGTGTGCTGTGCTGGATTGTGTGTGCAGTGCTGGGGTGTGTGTAGGAGATGCACATGCTCACACAGTTCAGCCTGTCCACGACCCAGACCAGGCAAGCTTACAAAGACCTCCCCTCTCCAAACCTGCAGAGGCTTTGAAGCTCCATATTTGGCTGTAAACATCGTCATTTTCTTTTAATACGTCACTCCCTTCTTTCCTGTTTCACACATCACTTCCTCCCATTTGGTTAACATAGGTTATTCCTGTTATGTTCCTTCTGAAATATTCGTGTGGAGCGCAAAACACTTTCCACTGCACAGTGTCCTGCTACACACTAATAAATCATGAGAAAATAAATAAATAACATGCTGACCTATTTCTGAGGGCTTTTTGGAGCAGCTGACTTCATATTAGTGATATGGGATGGCTGTTCCTGAAGGAATCTCTTTACTCTCTCTCCTCCTCTGTACACACACACACACACACACACACCTCCACAGATGAATCACGCAGTGAGTCATATCAAGGACATGTGTTGACTGTAGAGACCAAGAGAAGGTGTCAGAAGGTGGGAAAAAAGGGAACACGAATAACTGATATGTTGTGTGTGTGTGTGTGTGCGTGTCACAAGCTTAATGATACACATGTATGTTTGTGTATGTCATTCCATGTGTCTATATGTGCATGTGCAAATACATGGGTGCAGACGTGCACATTTTTGGGTATGTGTGGTTTTGGTGGGTGGGTGTGTGGGGGGTGCATCTAACTGCATGTGTGTATGTGCATGTATACAGGTATATGTGTGTGGTCTGTGTGTGTTTGAGTGCTTGTGCTTGTGTGTGTGGTGTGTGTGTATTTATGAGGGACTGCACACACACGTGTGTGTGTGTGTGTGTGTGTGTGTTCTGGCTGGGATTAAGGCTGTAATAAAGGCACTGGGTTAGTGTGCTAAATTTAGCATTTCTGTGAGGTGGGGGTGCAATAACTGCCTCCACCTGAGGGATTTTTCATCATTCTTTACCTCCTCACTCTCTCTCTCTCTCTCTCTCTCTGTCTGTGCCCCACACATTTCTGCATGTAGATGAAAACCATGCCCCCAGAATAAAATTAAATAAGATTAAATAAAAATACATACTGAATAAATCACTAAATCCCTCTCTCTTCCCTAATGTCTCTTTTCTTCAATCCCTCTTTATTCTTCCCACTCTCTCTCTCCTCTTTCTTTCTCTCCATAGTCCCCATCCTACTCTCTCTCTCTTTTTTTCTTTGTAAAGTGGGAAATAGCTATCGGGTCTCTCTATCCCCTCGCTGAGACGGCGAGTTTCGGGCTGCGGTGACTCACGACGCTTCTTTGTTACGTAACAAGCAGTGCGTCCCGCCCCTCACAGCAACGCTCCTGGCACCTACGAGGTGTTTTCACCCAGCGCCGAGACTTGCCGGGACCTCCCACAGGAACGTCATCAGTGCTGAGCTCTCACTACGAATACGGGTTTCCATATCTTTGAGACACCTTTGGGTGTGAGAATTTTACATGCAAAGTTGTTAGGTTGTTGATTGTTTTTATTTATTATGTTTAATCAGATCATTATTTGTTATGAAGGCACATCGAAGGTGATGCAAAGATGTACAAAATATGCAAAGATGTTTCCGCTGTGGTGGACAGAGCAGCGAATTAAGCTCAGAATGACCTATGAGCACCAGTCACTGATCACATCCACCCAGCACATTCAGGAACGCCTCCTCCCAGAAACCTATCATGCACTGTATTTATGACCAGTTTCACTACGGATTTGGGAGGCATAGTGGTTAAGTGGGTCCTGATACCTCAATTATCGAAGGAGAATTTATGTTTTGACTGACCAGAGAGTATGATGGTGATGTCATTGGCAAAGCAGCGGACCAAAATGATGTCAGTGCGGGGGAGGGAGGAGAGAGGAAGAGGAGGGAGTATGAAGAACAGAGTTGCCTGCGCCAAGAGCCGCTTCCCCCGTCGTGTGGGAGAAGATCCAGCCGCTTCTCTCCTCATATTCTTGTACTGTCTCCACCTTTTCTCTTTTTCCTGTCGTTGTTTCTCTCACTTTCTCCCTCACCTGTGTGTGAGTCACACGCACAGCAAAACCAGCCCAGCTGTTACTAAGGGCGCCATGAGATGAATATAGAGAGGGACGGTGAGGAAAGGGAGCAGCAGAGAGAGAGAGAAAGAGAGAGAGAGAGAGAGAGAGGGAGAGAGAGAAGAAGGGAGAGGGAGAGAGGGAGGGAAGGAGAGAGAGGGAGTGAGAGAAAGAGATAGAGAGACAGGGAGAGGAAGGGGGGACTCTGTGATCTGTCTATCAGTAGTACTGTAGCAGTTATAGCCGCATCATACCAATAACAACAAATTATAGTATCAAACAAAATACCATACAAAGCCATTGACAATATGACCCTTGATGTGAGGAGAACAGCTACGCTGATGATGACTATTGATGATGTCGATGATGATGACTAACAATGATGTCGCTGATGATGACTGAAGGCACAGGTGATGCTGTCATCAGAGGTGCAGCATTGCTCAGGGCAGGACACGGGTCCTGCTGTCCTCCCACAGGCCGGATTCAGGATATGGGATTGTCCAAAGTATGGGACATTCAAGCCCAGTGTCTTTAGCAGCTTGTCACCACAGTCATTGTCTTGTTCATCATACACACACACACATATATACAGACTGTTTTTATACCTGGGGTAATACATATCTCATATTTACTGTTTACTATCTGTTTACTGTCTGTAAATTACACGTTAGTATTTGTATATTGTCTAGGTAGACACAAACAGCCGGAAACAAATTCCTTGTGTGTATAAGCATACTTGGCCAATAAACCTGATTCTGATTCTGATTCTGATATACCTACTCATACGTAATAACAACTTTCTTAATCCAACCCTAACCTTATTGTCAGTACCGAGTGAGCAACAGACTCCAATAACAAAGAATCGGCTCTTTAAACATGCTGTTGTGTTTGCTCCTCAGGAGACAAGCCGCCCCAGTTTTCCCCTGAATTCCCTATGTGTTACAAAAAAATGCAAAACCAAAATGTCTGAACGGCCAACTGTGCTAAGGTGCATTAAGAATGCACTTCCCTGAACACTAGAAGAGAGGTTATGGGAAAGTACTGTGTGAATGTCACCTGTTAGAATGGCGGTCTGTCACACCTCCACACACCACAGGTCACCAGAAAGGGGAAGGAATGAAACCCAATCGCCAGCTTTTCCGAGAATGAGGAACCAAGAACAGGGTCACACGGAAAACCCTGACACGTCCTGAAGGTCGTCAACGCGGAACCTACCACAGACGTGGGATGCTAGAATGGATGCTGAGTCAGTGGGAGGGCAAATCTACGGTGGGTGCAGAAGGATAAAACCCCTGGGATGCGGCCCTTCACCTCCGTCAGCCCGAGTGTGTGTGTGTGTGTGTGTGTGTGTGTGAATGTGTGTTTGTGCTGCTTTAAGTATAACTGTACAGCCAGCCTACAGAAAAGGCCATTAGAAAGACATTTATTTTAGACATTTTAGAAGGAGGGGGGAGCAGACATAGATGGAGGGAGACAGAGAGAGAAGGAGATTGGTAGAGAGAAAGGGAGAGAGACAAGGAGAGGGAGAGAGAGACAGAGGGAGAGATAACTTGTGATTACTCATCTCAACTAGTATGTCTTTTGTCAGTTCCCTCTCTCTAAATACAGCAGCACTGAGACACACACATACACAAATACACACACTCAAGCTTTGAACAAAGATAGACTGACCTCAATAACTACACTCAGATATAGTCCACAAAAATGAATGCAAATCACACACACAAGAAATGAGAAAAAGGTTAGGTGTGTGTGAGTGTGTGTGTGTGTGTGTGTGTGGTGGCAGTGTGACACAGGGATGATCAGCAAACAGACTGAAAGAGTCAGAGGAATGGGTGGTGTGACTCAAGGCCTACTGTGCAGGGGTGTGTGTGTGTGTGAGTGTGTGTGTGTGTGTTCTGTCGAAGTCAGCTCATCTCAAATAACTGTCATAAACACACCAGCCTACACCATGGAAATACACTGGCTGAATAACTCTGTGTTTGTTTAAACAACTTCTGACACCTTCAACTTTTCTGGATGTTTCTGTATGAGCAGAAATATGTTGATAGTTTCCAGTCATCTGACATCGAGACATTTGTTAGTTACTGGAATGACGCTGATGGAAAACACTTCTGTGCTCTAATATAATCCAAATGTTTTAAAATTATTTAGTGTATGTGTGTGTGTGTGTGTCTGTGTCTTTGTGTGTTGATTATAAAGCATGCTTGGATACTGAGAAAGGTGTTATATAAATGTAGCTACTTCTACTACTACTACTAAGAATAATAATTAATCATAATATGTGTATGCATCACATGTATGTAAGGTAGTAAATGACCTGAGATTGAATAAAGATGCAGGTAAACTCTCAGTCCTTTTTCTGCTAGATTTAAGTGCCGCTTTTGATACTGTTGATCATGAAATACTTCTTGATCGACTACAGAGCTGGGTAGGCCTTAGTGGCTTAGTTTTAGAATGGTTTAGATCGTATCTAACTGGACGCGAGTACTATGTTGCATTAGGTACTTGTCCTTTGATGTCCTCCACACATCAAAAAATAACTTGTGGGGTACCCCAAGGATCAATTCTTGGGCCTTTACTGTTCAACCTATATATGCTTCCATTACCACATATCATTAACAAACATGGCATTAGTTATCATCAATATGCGGATGACACTCAACTTTACATTTCTCTAGAACCTAAAGCCCTAAAATCAATTAGCTCACTGTTTGAGTGCATAGGTGATATACAGACATGGATGTCTGACAATTTTCTGCAATTAAATAAAGAGAAGACAGAGGTTCTTGTTCTTGGTAGTGACTCACAAAGGGAAGATGTTCAGACCTATTTAAATCAAATTAATCTGAAAGCCAAACAATATGTTAAGAACTTGGGCGTCACTTTTGATAATGAGCTAAGCTTTAAATCACACATCATGACCACATGCAAGACAGCTTATTTTCACCTCCGAAACATCGCTAAGGTCTGAGATATGCTCTCTCCTGCTGATAGTGAAAAACTTGTCCATGCATTTATCACATCAAGGCTTGATTATTGTAACGCTGTCTTATCTGCTCTCCCAAAGAGCTCGATTTCTCAGCTACAGCGAAGTTCAGAATGCTGCTGCAAGGGTCCTGACCCGCACGAGAAAGAGGGATCATATTACACCTGCGCTCCACTCACTGCACTGGCTACCTGTCAGCTTTAGAATAGATTTTAAGGTTCTGGTGATGGTTTTTAAATGTCTTCATGGTCTTGCTCCTCTTTACCTCAGTGAAATGATAGTTAGATATGTTCCAGTCAGGTCTCTCAGGTCGTCAAACAGTAATCTACTGGTGATTCCTAAAAGACGATTAAAGATTGGTGAGGGTGCCTTCAGCCGTTATGGCCCAAAACTCTGGAACTCTCTTCCTGAGAGACATTTCATCCCTACATAGCTTCAAGAGGAGTCTTAAAACCTTCTTGTTTAGATCTGCTTTTAGTTAAGCTATGTCTGTTGTACTAGGTTTCCATTTTATTTACTTTCTTCATCATTTTATTTAGTTACATTTTATGTTTGTTCTAATTATTTTAATAGTTCTATTTACCAAAGTACTTTATTACATAATTTTGTCTATTATCTTAAGAATTTGTCATTTTATTACCTTTATTTTATTACCTGTTATTACCTGTTTGTTTATTTTGTTTATTTTGTTTATTTTACTTCATTTCATTTTATTTATTTTTTATTATTTCTTTTTAATCTTTGATTCATTTTAATGTTTTGATTTATTTAATCTGTAAAGCACTTTGAGTTGCATGTATGCATGAAAGGTGCTATACAAATAAAGATTATTATTATTATTATTATCTGATTATTATTAATCTATTAATATTATTAATATTATTATCTGACATACCTGATATCTACTTCTCACTTTATAAAAAAAAGTTTTGTATTAATTAATTCAGCTGTATTTTTATTCTTGGGGGCATGACTTTCATCTACATGCTGATATGAGTGTGTCATGTCTTTCCAGACTGCACTGTCATTCCATCACTTCCCATCATTCATCACTTCTCATCGCCATGGCTGCAGTCGTCATGTTTGACCTCACCCTCATCCTTTTTCAACCGTGGTTCATGGCGACTCATCTCAGGACACTGTGCGATCGCCTCCACTGCTGCCGGCTGCCAGACCTTTGTAGCCGCGCTTAATGTTGTTATGTCCAATTTATTTTTTGGTTTATTTATTTATATTATCCTGTAATATGCTGCCTGCTTAACACTAGTGAATTATCAGTGTGGTGGAGCTCATAATCATGTAATCATGTAACACTTACATGTATGGAGGATGACGGACGCTACCTGTATATACGAGCCAATGAGATATTGTATGAGATATTGTATCGTTTTAGAATACTGGCAACAGGTGGATGGATGGATTTATAGATAGGTACATATACAGACAGACTTTACTGATCTCTGAGGGGAATCATTTTGAAGTTCTGGTCCCCATATCTTCCAGTTGGCAGGCAAGATTCCTCGGCTTCCAGTGATGTTGTGCACTGCCAATGCAATAAGATGATGGCGCCTGCCCCAAGCGAGGCTGGAATGCGGCCTGAGCGTCTCTACACACACCCCGGTGGAGAAACACCCCACCACCTGCTGACCAGCTGGGCCAGTGGACGACCCGGGGATGGAGTCACTGCTGAGGGACAGGGGGAGCGCGCCGTGCCACCACCATGGACACCACGGCTGCGGGTGGCATCCAGCGCAGCTGGGATTTGAACCTCAAGTGGCCCTCGCGAAGTGTTTGAAGTGATCTTAGCTGTTTAGGTGAACAAGCTGTCGCGTAAGTGGAGATGTGGTGGGTATGTGTGTGCATGTCTGTGTGTGTTAAGAAATGTTTTTGAGGAGTGTGGAATTTCTGTCAGGAATCCAGGAAGCACCTGTATGCATGATTCCATTGTGTGTGTTTCTTTATTTTAAACTTTTACATTCACTCCAGGAAGTCACTCTATACACACACACACACCAGGGGAAAACACAGCAGAAAACGTTGTGGGTACAATATACAGGGGGAAGTCCAGAATTCACAGAACGTCTGGAGCTCCTGCTGTTTCCTCCCTCACACCTGGAAGTCAGGTGTGCTGACACCGCAGCCAATCAGGTCTGTAATCTAGTCAATCAATTTCCACTAATCAGAAAGCAGAAACAGGGCGACATTTAGGATTAATGGCCTGGATCTTCTTAAGTACCTCTGGTGTAGGGATTCAGTCCTTAAACGTCTCTCTGAGCCACTGCTTCCGTTTGGGATTCACACGCGAATGATGCAGTGTTCTTGTCAAGTGTACTTAGAAACAGGATCCATGGGTTACAGAGTGTACGCTGCACCAGGATTCTTGGGTTACAGAATGTACGTTGCACCAGGATTCTTGGGTTACATAATGTACCTTACACCAGGAATCAGGGGTTACAAGGGGCCAGTGAAAGGTCTGTAGTGGCACCCAAGGGGTTTGTTTAGTCTAATTGAAAGCAACCATTGATCGAAACCAAATGTAGCCCTGCCCTGCACTGTATTTCAGAGAGTACAGCACAACAAGAGTCTTGTTGTTTTAATGGGTGTGCACACGAATGGGCACCTGCACCTGTTCTTCCTGACCAGTCTTCAATATGGGACCAAACCTTTAGCTGTGAGGCCAGATCAATTCAGTGTACACACACGCACACACACAAAGAGTTAATGTCCTGTATACAGTGTAGCGTGAGAGAATAACTTCCAATGAATGTCATGTGACTACTGCTGTATCTTTGTATGGTTCTTTCACTGCTAATGCAGACCTACTAAACTTCCAAACATTGGAATGCATCCCATTAACTGATCCCACCCGAAAACACAGACCACGACCCCACAAATTTAAAATACCCACCAGATTCAGCTCATGAGATGATAACCAAAGCCTTCATAGATTTACTCAAACACACTGAACAGATCATCTGTAGTATATTTAGAATAATGAGAGACAGTGCATTGCGAGCTCTAATTTAGCTTGCTGGTCAGTTCTGAGCGTGCTCAGTGAGAGTTTGAGAGTCTGTGTTACCTCCAGAGCTCTGTGATGTCATCAGGAGAGAGATTACACTGAGGCCATATGGCCGACTGCCTGTTGCTCTAATCCACTAACAACCTGCTCTTCCTGTTACACACACACACACACACTCTCTCTCTCTCTCTCTTTCTCACTTGCTCATTCTCCGTCACACACACGTTAACACTGGCACCCGCATATAAATATATATGCAAACACGCAAGTTCACACACTTTAACACAAATGCATTTACATGTTACACGCACACAAGTTCTTTACTCAAATGTAGAATGGCATGAATAGTTCACTGCCTTTTAGAGCTAATAGAATTTACCCCAAACGTCCAAAGGTTTCAGTCTGTGTACGGTAGCCTTCAGGCTATCCACTTTATCATGAAACTAAAATGTTTTAAGGGATTACAACATAAAGATATGGGTCATTTTTGGGAGGTGTAGATGAACTTTAGCGCAATTTGATTACCTTCCTTCCAGCACTGCCATGGATTGATTCATTATTTATGAACTGACGTATTATTCAGTAATTATGTATGCAAATCCTGCAGCCAAGTTCTCTGGAGTTTCGGGGAGGGTTGTGAAGAAAGATATTGTTGAAATCCTTAAACGAAATTTTGTTAAGGTCCTTCATAATGTTAAATATACCATTCCATAGGCTATATATGCTAAAACGACCAATTTTCATAAGCTAATCGGTTGAAAAATTGAACAGACCAGTCGTTTCAGCTTAGCCAACACTAGTGTGGGCGGTCCAATTTAGATGAAACCTTGTCGGTGTCCATATTTGGTTCGTGATGTCACAAGCCGGAGGTTCCATTCATATAAAACCGATTCCACGGAATCCCCTCGGAGGAAATGTAGGCTTAAGCACTGTAGGGTCAGTAGGCACTCAATAGCCCTAAAACCTCCTACTGAAACCGAAATCAGTTCATTAGTTTTCGGTCTTACACCTCTGGATAAGCAATATGAAGGTCGCAAGCATAGATTGTCGTCGGTTGAAGAAAATTATTAGGAAGGAGTGTGGAAACTGTCTCATTGTGGATTGTCGACCCTATTTTTCTTTCTCGAGCTCTAACATCAGAGGTTCGGTCAATGTAAACTTGAATTCCGTTGTGGTCCGGAGGTCCCGCGGCGGTCCCGTACCCCTGCAGTTTGTGATACCGGACGAAAAGGCTTTGTTTCGGCTTCGTCAAGGGAGCATCTCAGCTGTTGTCGCTCTGGATGACCGGACCCCTCATTTTCAAAAGCTGAAAAAGGACAGCATTGCTCAGATCGTAATAAATAGCCTCTCACATCTAGCGAGTTCCGCCAACATCTGCTTCCTAAAAGGTGAGTTGTCATGGAAACATTAAGTCAATTATTTAGCATTTTTTCAATTAAAATTTATATTTAAATAAGGTTCGACTCTTTTCTGTGATCACTTTTGCATTAAGTTCAGTGTTCCGCTGTTAGGTAGGTTAGAGTTTTTTTAGGCCATGATTTAGCTTATTTTAAATTAAATTAATACAACGAATCCACTAAATAATTAAATCTTTGGCATTTTAGAGAAGCAGAGAACATGTTTCCGAATCAAAGTCTACACAATAAATTAGACCACTGAAATTGGTCCGATAAGTAAGTTGTTTACATCCAGGGTTGCTTCGTGAGAACTGTTAAAATACACTTTTCTTTGAAATAATACATTATATTTATATTTATCAGCCCCAAACAGTCACATTTGTTCAGTCATGTCTCGTATAAGTAGCCTCCCTCGTGAGCCATGCATTTTTTAGGTCCTGGAAAAAGATTCAGTGTGCGTCAAAGGACGGATGAGTCAGAAGCTTCAACGCGGACACTGGAGTGGCAGATTATTAGCCTTACCGTTGACAGCAGTTTATTTAAACTGAAATGTTTGTTTGTGCGGCGGGGGTGGGGTGTCGATGCGAAGGGCAGTTTGTGGATTAGCCTAGGAATTCCATGACTATGTAGTCCCCAGACGTTGCCAGCAAAATCCCCAGTGTTGAAATAACACCTACCGTTAGGTCACCGACAAGTACTGTAATTTAATTCAACACTTGCTGTTAATATCACCTTGGGATTTTGCTCTGTGTCACATTAACTTTGAGAAGGAATCAAGGGAGAGTGCCATGGGTTCCCCTCCTCCGCACTACAGTCTAGGCTATGTGACTGCCAGATAAGGTTACCCAAATAATTACTAAAATATTCTTGATAAAAAAGACGACGACTCAACAATCCTTGAAACCAGATGCAATTTTAACCACGCCGTCTTGTGTTCACAGGAGGCTATGAGAACTTCCATTCCCACTACCCTGAACTTTGCACTGAAACTAAGTCGACGCAGCCCTGCGCGGCCGACACGGAGCACAGCAGTAGCGGTCACTGTGAGAAACAAGGCGCGCGCCAGAAGCCCGATTACGATCAGGTATGCAGGGAGAACACAAAACCACCGCGCCTACTTCCGCATTTCAACCCTGTTCCATTTGAACCCGCTTCCTCTTTGTTATGGGGGAATCTTTGTAGTTTCATCTCTTCTCTCTGATACGCACAGAAACAGACTGTAAATAGTGGCCAAATATAACTGAACGGTCAACTTGTTTCATCACTGTTTCGATCTAGAGCATCTGTAATTTTAATTTAGCCTATAGCTGACAGACTTTACAATAATGTAGTTAGGAGTAGTATACCTGCCGTATCTTACATTAGTTGACGGCCATCATGTCGCTATCTTGTCGTTATTCTGAGCAGTCACACTTTATTTCAAAGGTTCCCAGCTGACATCAAGGGTCCCTTTATCCGCGACCTTTGATCTGAAATAGGTTATTATTTTATACATGTAGCCTGTATAAAACGATCAGATGTTTAACATTTTCAGCCTCGAAGCACTTACTGCTGGTTAGGTTACACTGATCATTATTCACCTGACGGTTTATATGCTGTGTTTGTCTTCAGGGCAAACCGGTGGAGCTGCTACCGTTCTTGTGTTTGGGCAGCGCTTATCACGCCTGTAGAGAGGAATATCTCAGCGATCTTCACATCACAGCGCTTCTGAACGTGTCACGCAGGGACTCGAAGCCCGCTAAAGGACAGTACCGCTATAAATGGATCCCGGTGGAGGACAGCCACACCGCCGACATCAGTTCTCACTTTCAGGAGGCCATTGACTTCATTGGTAAGTGTCGGGCCCATTTTTCCAACCCACGTGCCCCACACACCTGTTCTTGGCGTTTTTACTTCCATTTCTGTAGTTTAGAAACATATCAATAAATAGCCTAGGTGTGTGTCTGTACGAGTTTTAATTTAAGCCTTCCTGCTTTTACATTTGCTGACCGAAACTGAAACAAGCCTAATACACAAATATATCATTACTATCCGTACAATCCATAATTACATTCACTTGGAAAAAAAAGTCACAACTGACTCGAACCGTTTACCGCTTCCCCCCTTAAGACGGTGGAAATGATAAAGGGGGAAAACCTGGGCGTGTTGGCTTGAGTCACGATTAATATATAGGATCCTGATTATGACGGGTGTGACTGGTGTGTCACGGGACGAGTAGCTGCTCGTGGCAGGGCCGGGCATCTGGTGCGTGTGTGTGTGAGCGCGCATGTTACATTGTGTGGGCGTGTATGATGAGTTGGGCGTGACAGGGGCGTCCTTAGAATCCGAAGTGGCTGTTGGCAGTTGTTGCTGAGATACGGGTGTTTATGGAATCACCTGCAGGGTGTGTGAGTCATATTTCTAACACAAAAAACATAAACAGCAATTGGATAAGCACTAAGATAAAGATGTTTTCCAGGCTATTTTTAGACCGAAAAGCACTCACCTGACCCTTACTACTTCAGGTGAAATGGCTTCCAAATGGAATCTGCCATTCAGGTTCGGCCATGTCTTGTGTTTCTACCTGATTGCACATTAGCGCCCTTTGTTTCTAAAGTGTTCTTCAGTAAGAACAGTCCGCTCTTATGGGCCTGTGTCTTTTGGAAGAACGAGACTATAAGCATCGGTTATTGTTTAGATGCATTATTTTGTTATGGGTATTGTGACCCCCATGAACTCAGCGCCCACTGCACATGGTCTAATGGGTTTGGAAAGATTCAATGGGACAGGTTTTGTTTGGATACGAAGAATACACTGTCTCTCTCTCTCTCTCCTGTCTGAGCTGAATGGTGGATCACACTCTTAATGCTCACCAAGCCTGTCATAGAGGAGATGCGCAGATGTGTGTGTGTGTGAATGACTGTATGTTTGTGTGTTTTTCTGTAATGGGACTCCATAAATAATCCACTACAGTTTGAGACACATGGAATAAAAATATCTGACATTGAACTATACAGAGTTAGGGGCACCAAGTTGAGAAAAAGATAGAAGAACCACAAACATTTACGATGTACTACAGAGAGGATCTACTTAAGTAGGCCAAGGAGAACGGTGAAACACCAGCACTGGCTTCTGATCTACATTCCCAGCCAAACAGGCTTTGAAGAGCCCGTTGAAATATTTTCCTTAAGGGTCTTTATGAGGGCGTGACAGTTGCACTGGTGTTAGCCCTGTTTGTTCATGCTTCATGTCGTCCTTTTCGATGACGGATGAGTTTCAGGGAAATGGCGAGACAGTTGAGCAAGTGTCACTTTGAGCACCCCCGTTAGCGGTTCATAGAGTTGATCACTGTTGAGAAACCTGTCTCAGCGAGGCTATTTAAGGTAAAGTTGTTTTCTAAAACGCTTCTTCCTGTTTCTCTCCTTCCAGATGAGGTCAGACTTGAGGGTGGGAAGGTGTTGGTGCACTGTGAGGCAGGAATCTCTCGCTCGCCCACCATCTGCATGGCCTACCTCATGAAGACCCGGCGGCTGCGTCTGGAGGAGGCCTTCGACGCCGTCCGCCGCTGCCGTGCCGTCGTCTCCCCCAACTTCAGCTTCATGGGCCAGCTGCTTCAGTTCGAGGCGGAGGTGCTCTCATCCACGCCCCCATGCCAGCAGGGCGGCGCCTGCTTCCCCGACGCAGGGGACGGCGTCCGAGGCGACGCGGGCGGCGAGAGTGGCGGTGGCAGATTTGCGATCGACAATAGCTACGAGTCCTCCGTGTTCACCTTCCCTACCTCCTTCGTGTCACCGAGCCCCATGCAAGCACCGGTGCACCCGTTCAAACTCAGTCCCATCACTGCTCTGCCTTAGTGGGGCCTTAACGGCTACCCGTGTCCTCCAACTACTTGAAAGACAAAGAAAAAATAAAAATAAAATGAAGACAAGCGGGACAGGCAAGGACACAGCAGAAAAGAAGGAGAATGGAAAAAAAAGACTTTGGTTGTGATGTCATGACAGTATTTGAATCCAGTTTAAGAAGCATTCTTTTTCATTGATGTTGTTTGCCTTAGAAAGAGTCTCACCGAACAGCGAGTACACTGCAATACAAGCCTTAGTTTAAGCGTGTGATATCTGTCTGTTCACATCGCCCAATGAGGCATTTCAAATTAAATTATTGATTGTTTCTTATTTTTTCCTTTTTTATGAAGTGTAGATCTGATAATAAACGTTTTTACAAAATAGCAAATATTTGTTGGTCTGTTTCTCTTCTACCCACATCATAGTACACATTTGTGCATGAGACAGATAGGAATCAGCTAAAATGTTGATGTTAATTCCAAAGTCATATTTACAATTTTTACTTTATTTATATTACAGAAAATGTAAAGGGAATAATCAAACACCTAAATAGGCTGACTTTAAAATATTTTATCCAATACACCATTTTTTTACCATTTTCTAAAAATCGTTATTGTCTCCATAGCTTGTGTTTTATAAACCTATAACGTATAAACGTAATTTTCACATGTTATGCATATGAAAGTAAGCTAGCTAGCTAACTCAAAATCACCAAGATGCAATAGTGACGCCTGCTGTGACCTTTACACTGGGGAGTATGTTAGCTACTGAAGAGAGCAAAATACGATCTAAATTTCTGCATCGCAAAAAGGTTCGTATGATTTAATGTGGCTAGTTAATGAGAATTTTGGAATTTGGTTCACTCCTAAATTATTGTAATATTTATATATTATATATGATATAATATATATAAATATGTTAAAATGTTAATTCATGTGGGTGTAATTCACATATTGATACATTTCATGAAAGATATTGTAGCAATTAAACCATTTTAAAATATACAATACTAAGTTATCACTGTGACGAACAGGAACACAGAAATCAAGCTACGGCTACCGTCATAAGCGCTTCACTTATACACATCCAGTAAAAATTCCTCTCATATTGGCGCCCAACTTGGAGACAGTGAGGGAAACGCCAACATTCTGAAATAGGGATACAAGTCGATTAAAAACTGAAATACATTTATCCAGAACTGAATATTTATTTCTTTTCGAAACTAGCTATATAAAAAGACCTTACACATTTTAGTATGGTATAGTTCTAGTACGTTTACAATTAATCAAACTATAAAACACTACTGACAATACCACAGTTCCCCCAGTTAATCAAGTAAGTTCGTCCATTGTGTCCCGCCCCCGCCGCCATTTTCCTTGTTATTTCTTTTTCGTGAAGGCTGGAAAAAGAATTTTTTTGTTTTCATGTTAAGAATCTGCACTTATTATTGTCTACGTGTTTTTAATCTATACCCTTCTTCTCTTTGTGGAGAAGGGGGGTGTTTAACTTTTCAGTGGATATTTGCAGATTTCTGGAAAAGCAAACATGTACATTAAACAGGTAGGTGAATTAGTAGCTAACAGTCGGAAGGCGCAAGTTTGTAGCTAGCTAGCATACCTAAGTAATATTACAGCTAAGCTTGCTGTCGCGGCTAATTTGCAGACTAAACTCTGACCAACATTTACTGTTGTGCTAGCGTGGCCTAGCTAGCCATTGCTCTTATTGAAATAAGTCTGTTTTCTGGTGATTTAATTGAGCTAGTTAAAAAGATCCGAACTAGCTAGCAAAGCTAACGCTGCCTGGCTAACTAGCTAGCAAAGCTAACGCTGCCTGGCTGACTAGCTAGCAAAGCTAACGCTGCCTGACTGACTAGCTAGCAAAGCTAACGCTGCCTGACTAACTAGTTAGCTGGGTATCATAGCTAGCTGTCAGTTGCTTTGATGGACGTGGCTAATGCGCGAGGCGCTGCACGGGCTTTTACGCTAGCATTGTGTCTGAGGTTCTGGTAACTACGGTATGTGGAATGCTAACTGGTCAACCTTTTGTTTAAATACTGCTCATTCTTGAGGTAAAATTACCCAGTTGGTGTAATATTGGGGGCAACGCAACTAGCTAGCTGAATGGTATGTAACGTTAGGTTGGGTGTATGATGACTTGTTGTCTGTTATCTGTACTGTTAATACATTGGCTGGTTAGCTGGTTGGCTAACATATTGTTGCTGTGATTGGCTTGTCGCTCGCTAGCTAATCAATTGATCACATAATAGCTAGCTAGCAACCTACCTATATTTACAGGTTAGCTAGTGATCAGCCGAGAGATCAGTTTAAAGAATGCAAGTTAACATTACAGTTTAGTTGAGAGCAGAGATATGAATTAGGTAGCAGTATCTGAATTTGCACTTTCCAAGTAATTTAGGATAGCTAACTTGGCAAACTTACATCTCACAGGGTGCCGCAGTGTTGCAGCCTAGCTAGCTATTGCAATTATAACGTTTGTCAGAATACAGAGAAACTTCAATCTATGTCCGGTAGCATCGTTAGCTAGCTACCAAAGTAATGCCGACCAAACATAGTTTAGTCGACTCTTCTTATGTAACTAGCTAACCCAGCTAAGTGATGGGACATTTTAGTTTATAAAATAACGCTTGTTAATCTGCAGGGATATTAAAATGTAATGAAATATAATACCTCTCTAACAAACAAATTATTACCAGGTCATCATCCAGGGTTTCCGCAGTTACAGAGACCAGACTGTGGTCGACCCCTTCAGCCCAAAACACAATGTTATTGGTGAGTGGCATGTCCGAGTTGTCAAATCTTTCAGTGTCTTGAATATTACAGAGCTTGCATTACACTGTTTAGATTATGGGAACAAAGTTCAGGGCAAACAATTACTTATGTTTGTACACACGTCGTGTTCATTTTATCATTTTGGTGCAGTAAGCCCGAGTGATCACACAGAAAACAGATGCTGCAGTTTCTCATAGCTCACACTGTACAATGTTGTTTCCTGCAGTGGGAAGAAATGGATCCGGCAAGAGTAACTTCTTTTATGGTATGTTCTGTGACAATCTACTGTTGTGCCTGTTGTGTGGTTGTTGCTCAACATAGCTGCAGTATTTCGCTTATAATATTTATGATGTGACCAAAAAAAAACCCTAAACTGGCATCAATGCTTCAGACCAGACAAGCATGATTTTTTAAAAATTGAGTATTAACTGTTCTTGGAACCCCGGGCTGTGCTTTTTTCTTTTGTTGTCCACATTTCCCAGTGAGATGGACCTTTCTGTTTTGTGTGTTCGCAGCCATCCAGTTTGTGCTGAGCGATGAGTTCAGTCACCTGCGGCCGGAGCAGCGACTGGCCCTGCTTCATGTGAGTCACACTGCTGCTCACCCCACTGCTCACACACCCTCTTTTCCATCTGCGTCATGAACCGTATGCTTTCTGTAGCATTTAAAATACGTTTTAAAAAAACATCAAAGTGCTTGATCGGGCGATGTGGCTTTCCAAAGCAGTTGAGCATGTGAACTTGGTTTGGCAGTTTTTGGAGAATGCATTAAAATACTCACAGTTCTCAAGGGCTCGAAGTTATTAAGTCATTTTGTAATATGTAATAACTTATAATTAAGCAGTAGTGGAATAGAAGTAGTAGACTCCTACAACAGTTAGTAAAATGCAGTATATTTTGGAGTTAAGGAGAAGTTAATTTTGCAGCACCTGATTTATTTTAATACATTTCATTAAACTCACAAATTCTATACGGAATATTCAAAAAGTCGCAGGTCAACCCCCATAATAGACAGCCACTGGCGTCCCATCATAGAGTGAGGTCCTCACCCGGGGCCACTTCACAGGGCTTCGCTCGCGGTCATCTCTGGCTTACGCTTTGTGCGTGCCCACTGCCGACGTGACGGTAACGCCAGCCTATCACAGCCGTGCCTTTGTTCTCCACTATGAATTATGCATTTACCCTCCGCACATGTGCCCCTGCCCACTCCTAAATATATATATAGAAAGAAATGCGTCACTCACCGTCCCCAGCACAAAACCCTCCACCGGGCCATGTGGCATGCGTGCTCCAGAGGCAGCGGGAGTTTTGTGTTGGATTATTATTATTATTTAATTTCATCCGTGGCCTGTATTTATAGAGTCTGGTTTGACGTAATGGGTCTGTCTCCCTTCCGTCCACAGGAAGGCACCGGCCCCCGAGTCATTTCGGCTTTTGTGGAAATCATATTTGACAACTCTGACAACAGACTGCCGGTAAAAAGCCCCTTACCAGTAATCTTTGTTGTTTCAATGAGCCTAGCTGGGAGGTGGTAGTAGATGGTACTACTGCAACAACATGCACACTAGATCAGTTATTCATTTTAATCATCAATTGTACAAATTTGAACCATTAATTGCATAAAGCTCTCAAGAATCTACGTTCACATTGTTGTACTCTATTTTTTAAGGTATTGTAATATGGGTTGGGTTGTACTGGGGTTTATAATGTAACATGGGTTGGTAATGCTGTACTGGTAGATCAGTAGGACTTTATTCATCCTGTGACTATTGCAAAAGTTGTTGATTCTCATCAGATTGACAAAGAGGAGGTATCCCTGCGGCGTGTCATCGGAGCAAAAAAGGACCAGTATTTCCTTGACAAGAAAATGGTGACGTGAGTATCTCTGCTGCCACCCATCTATGTATTTCTTTGTGCCCAAGATGTACAGAGAAAGCTGGTACTGACAAACACAAACTTGTGAGCAGAAATGTGTTCATGTGTGTTGCAGTAAGAACGATGTGATGAACCTGCTGGAGAGTGCAGGTTTCTCCCGCAGCAACCCCTACTACATCGTGAAGCAGGGAAAGGTAAGGGAGCGTCTCGAAAGACACTACTGCTTAGTTTAAATCGTACCGGTTGGGGTGAACTGACAGCTAATGAGGGTTCCTTTGTGAATTCACCTTTTTATGTTACAACTGCTGAAAACGTGGTGTGGGATTTTTTATTAAAGCTGTAGTTTTTCACTGGTGGGAAATTCATGATAACCTGGATTGAAGAGTCTGTGAACATTTCTGTTAACCACTGTAACTTCTGTAGACGACTCTGTCTTCTCTTTAAATGCCTTTTTTAGCAGATGACTTTAACTTTGGGGCCTTGTTTCATTTCGCCTTTACTCTCCGTGTGTGTGCATTGTGAGTTCTTCCGTCTCGGCGTTAACGCCGTGTGTGTTTTCGTGCACAGATCAACCAGATGGCAACGGCCCCGGACTCCCAGCGGCTGAAGCTCCTGAGGGAGGTGGCGGGGACCAGGGTTTATGACGAGCGCAAGGAGGAGAGCATCTCCCTGATGAAGGAGACAGGTACTGGCCCCACGCCGCCCACAGCACCACCCCTCACCCACCCCCTTTAATGCGCACCTAGGCGTCTGCGGCCCTCACTCGCATGGGCCCGCCACCTAATCATAGCCGTGATGTTATTTGCGGTAACGCGCTCTTGGGTTCTTTTGCTTAAAGAGAACAGCGCGGCGTATAGATATATTCATCGTCATTACCGTCAATTACGGAGTTATTATTCATTACCGATCTAGTATAGACACGACTGCATGCTTGTAGTATTCACCTAGGTGTGTCCTGCAGTAGGAGGTCAGGGTTGCCTTCTCTCCTGGTCAGGTAAGATCTGAGTACTGCGTAGAGCCCTGTGGGTAGCACGTGAGGCACGGACAGTGAGAGAGCAGCTGCCAGAATTCCTCTCCTTGATGTTTGTTGGGTTTTTATCCTTCTTTACCAGCTGCACCACAGTGTTTCATCCTCATGCAGTAATCACTCTGATTATACTCAATGACCTACGAGTACAGGCATGTCCGTTGTCTGTTGTTTTTCTGTCAATCTGTTAACGTCATTTTCTAGAAGTGTTTTGAGTGAGCAGTGTATGTGTGTGTGTGAGGGGTTCTGTTGAATCAGGTGTGTGTGAGGTTCTATTGAATGAGGTAGGTGTGTGTGAGGCCCTTTTGAATGAGGTAGGTAGGTGTGTGTGAAGTTCTTTTAAGCAAATTGTTGTTGAAGGTTCTCTGCTCATTTCTGTGTGTTTTCAGAGGGGAAGAGGGAGAAGATCAACGAGCTGCTGAAGTACATCGAGGAGCGTCTGCACACGCTGGAGGACGAGAAGGAGGAGCTTGCTCAGTACCAGAAATGGGACAAGATGAGGAGGGCGCTGGAGTACACCATCTACAACCAGGAGCTCAACGAGACGCGGGCCAAACTCGATGAGGTGAACACGTGCTCTCCCGTCCCTTTTCCCCCTTCCAAAGTCCCGTGCGAGAAATAAGCTGGTTGTCCGTGTAGGTGAAACGCCTGCTTCTAAACGTCACCCCCGTGCTGATGTTCCGAGGACGTACAGCTCAGGAGCACAGTCTGAAATGAGCGGACATGTCCGATTAAGCTAATGGCTACATGCTAACATTGTCCTTTCCAAAAGACTGAAGCACTGTCGTACTCATTAGCATACAGTAACTCAAATAGGTTTATGTTTTAGATACTTTTATCACGCTGCTTCTGAACCTGTTGAACATGTGGCACCTTGTCATGTTACAGTATTATACTCGCTGGCTGCATAAAACTAGTCAACATTAGCACAGAAATCAGTCTGTAAATATATTTTGTGTTGCATCAGCTTGTGTACTTCTCCCTGAAATAAAGTGCAAATATCAATACTTGTAGATTTTCCCACAATGCACATACAAAACTGTTAATAAATACAGGATTTTTTTCCTACTAGCTGTCCACTAAGAGAGAGACGTGCGGAGACAAATCGAGGCAGCTAAGAGACGCTCAGCAAGACGCCCGAGACAAAGTGGAGGTGAGCACACCAGCATTACTGTCAGGTAGCATAGTGTCTGTAACCCCCAGATCTCCAACACTCCTCTGCCCTCCCCAATACCCCCGTCCTTCTCTGATTCTCTCTCTTTCCCTCCCCGTCTGTAGGAGACGGAGCGCGTGGTGCGGGAGCTGAAGGCGCGGATCTCCGCCATGAAGGAGGAGAAGGAGCAGCTGAGTGCTGAGCGGCAGGAGCAGATCAAACAGAGAACCAAACTGGAGCTCAAAGCCAAAGACCTGCAGGACGAGTTGGCAGGCAACAGCGAACAGAGGGTCAGCGCGCGCACACACACACAGGGTGCACCCGCACATGTACATTATTGCCATCCATTGCAGAATGCGTTTTCATTTGCAGTTATAACATATGCGCATCTCAGGATATGTTGTCTTGTGCAGCTTAGCTAAATGACTGAACACCCACCCAAATTGGCTACACCCATCCATATCTCCATCTCCCTAACTTCTGTTTGTGCATTGTGTATAGCAGAGACATACTGTGGATAAACCGGCTGTTGCCAGCGTTATATAAAGCCTAGTAAGGTGGCCAGTGTCAGGAATATTGGTTGGCTACTGCTACCATTTTACAGACCTGCGTTAGCATGAACCTGCTAGTCTTTACGAATCAGTCCATGGGTCACGGTTGGCTTTGTCAGCTGACCAGAAATAAGTATATTAGTTACATTTTACCTTTGGGGAAAACATTCGTGTCTTTTAACCTGCCAGTTTGAATGTGGAGATTCTTCAGCACTATCCAAGATGATTTTGAAACCGTTTTACAAACAGAGATAAAAACTACATAAATGTCACTGCTTTGCGTAATGTTTTGCGTGTCTAAAATCTTCTGATGGTGTCTTTGGTGTTTAAACATGTATATGGGCTTCAGTGAGGCTGTGCAGGGGTTTACAAGCTGCCTGTGTGTGTGTGTGGGTGTGGTCATGGTCATGTTTCTCTTGGTGTGTATGCTATTGGGTATCCGCTTGTTGCACGTTTGTTGGGGTGAAGCTGTGGTATACAGCACATTGTCTGTGGGGTGTGCTGGCAGGCAACACTGAACAGAGGGACCACAGTGTCTCCGCCTGCGTCACAGACTACACGCGTGCTCACACATACACACACACACACACACACATGCGCGCGCTCTCACACACTGACTGCAGTGGGCTGTAGTCCAGACACACAGCTTGACTATCTGCCTGTATGTGTGAAATACACACACTGGTCAAGTCTCCTTTATCTCATCCTGGCTCAGTGCAGGATTAGTCCCACCTGTGTGTGTGTGATGGGGTGAATGAAGTGCGTCATTTGCCCTTGTTTTCTACCAAACGTGATTGCAGTTTGACTCAGAGAGAGATCCTCACTCTCCATGACACGTGTGCTTAAAGCCACTGGTGTCCTCCACAGTTCATGCACGAACGGCTGTGTTTGATGCTATTTAGGTAGCTCTTCAAAAGCTTACGCTTCTTTAAACTTACTTTGAAATTTTGAATGAAAAGTTCTTTTGCTCTCTCTCTCTCTAGAAACGGCTGCTGAAAGAGAGACAGAAACTGTTGGAAAAGATCGAGGAGAAGCAGAAAGAGCTGCAGGAGACGGAGCCCAAATTCAACACAGTGAAGGAGAAGGAGGAGAAGGGCATCGCCAGGTAGCCTCCACATCCCCCCCCTCACAGCCGGTTAAACAGGAGAAGCAAATGGATGTAGGGTCATTCTAACTGCTGTCTCCACCGTGTCCACCGTGCGGCTCCTCAGGCTGGCCCAGGCCACGCAGGAGCGCACGGACCTGTACGCCAAGCAGGGCCGCGGCAGCCAGTTCACCTCCAAGGAGGAGAGGGACAAGTGGATCAAGAAGGAGCTGAAGTCCCTGGACCAGGCCATCAACGACAAGAAGCGGCAGATCAACGCCATCCACAAAGACCTGGAGGACACGGAGGCCAATAAGGAGAGGAACCTGGAGCAGTATAATGTAGGTAGCAGGGCCCGCACAGGGTTAAGTGGGTATGGCGGAGGTGGGGGCGTTGGGATGCCTGCCGTAGTTCCACACGAACCCTGAAACGACATAATTAGAAAGAAACCCCTTTACATCCATAAACCGAATGGAAAGAGCCCAGTATCTGCAGCGGGTGAGAAGCGGCCCTGAGTTAGAGTGCTGTTACCTAACCACAAAGGCTGTTGGGGCTGTAGCAACGTTTTCAACATAGTCCCTGACGTGGTGGTGGGCGTCGTGCTGGTCTGAGTGGATCATACTCAGTGCCATGTCTGGGTGTCTGTGTGTCTGGGTGGGTGGGTGGTTTACACGCATAGGCCATACTGCATTAGTCTCACTCGACTGCTCGGCCGCCCATAGACATTCCAGCCGGCAGAGATCTTGAACCTGACTAGGGTTGTGCTGATGGACGATTCCATCGTCATTTATGACCCACCGTAGCGATGGATGGTAACCATCGTGATGCCACGCCCACTTTTTTGTTTTTCCACAAACAGGTATGACGTTCAACTTCAGCGAAAGCATTAATTTTGCAGTGCAAAGGCTACAAAATAAAATTGACACAAAGGTGTTTGTAAACACGTTTATTAAAAGTTGAACAACATGGTAGGTTGTCAGCTGTTGAAATGAAATGCGACTCTAACGGAATTAAACTGACACGTTCACATTCAAGCGGAATGGAACAGCAACTTTTTTATTTGAAAAATAAAGTATTATTTTTTATGCTGGCCTAACTTTTTATTTAATGTTACAATTAAGTAGGCTAAATAAGTATCTATGGGATAGTGACATTCTCAGGGCACGGCCCATTCAAACGCAGTGGAAGGTTTTTTTTTCTCCTTACATGTTAAAGACTGGGTAGAATTATCACCATATAGCTTACTTTATACTACTTTTATTTTTTGCCCCCCGCCCAATGATATAATCGTCCATCACGATATTTCACTGTAAACATCGTCATCTGCCAATTAATCATCGCCCAACCCTAAACCTGACCTCTGTTTGAAGAGCCGAGACTGGCTAACCAGCGCCACGGAAACACAGTGGGGGTGTAGTCTCTGGTGCGTCTGCTAAAGTGAACAGCTAGGCTGGAGCAGTGCATGTCTGTACTCCATTTGGTCATGCGTGAAGTGGCCAAAGAGCTCTGCTGAAAGTTTTGCTAAATTTTCTCTTAAGAAAATCACTCGCTGTGTGATCTCGCCTGAAGGATTGTGTTCTTCAGGGGGGAAATGGGGGCGCTTAACCACACTTTGCTCCAGAACATGTCTGCTTCTGCTTCATGCTTCGAAGTCTGCTTCGAAATACAAGTGATGTTGATGCTTTTGTTGAACGAGAACTATGCTATTATCAGGGTTATCACCTTTAATCTGCCCTGTGGTTCAGGTGAATACACGATAGTGTAGATCCCTCAGGAGCCACCCGCCTTTGTTGAGCTGAGCTGGGCCCCTGCCCGGTAAAGCTGGATCATCTGTGTGTTGCTTGTCTGCAGAAACTGGACCAGGACCTGAACGAGGTGAAGACGCGCGTGGAGGAGCTGGATAAGAAATATTACGAGGTGAAGAACCGGAAGGATGAGCTGCAGAGTGAGAGGAAGTAAGTGCCACCATTCCACCCCCAGAGCACCCTTAAACACAAAGGTACCCCCAGAGCACCCATAAACATGATACCCTCAGTGCAGTGCCTGGGTCTTGCCAGGAAGCAAGCAGGGGAGGCATGGTGCTGATGTGTGTGTGTGTGTGCCTGCAGCTATCTATGGAGGGAGGAGAACGCAGAGCAGCAGGCCCTGGCAGCCAAGAGAGAAGACCTGGAGAAGAAGCAACAGTTACTACGTGCGGCCACCGGAAAGGTAATATACACACACGCACACCTGCACCTATGTGTTTTAAACTGACGCCTCCATAGTCACTTGTCATCTCCTCTAGTATGTGTCCGTGTAGAGCAGAGAGAGCTGTGATACAGTCCAGGAATCCTCCGCACTAGAGCAGTCAGAGCTCTAATGTAGTCCAGGAGCTCTCAGTATAGTCTCCTCCCAGTTGAAGCACCCCTGGTTCTTCAGTTAATATCAGGAAGTACTTCATGCATGACAGAGTGGTGAAGTATCCGTGTAGAGGTCGGTCACGGGTCCACTTCAGCGTGCAGGACACACCGTTCCTTCCTGGCTGATCAGCCATGCACACCAACCATGCATCTAAACCCAGCGTCCAAAAAGAGCAGGCACAGCCCAGCCCAGACACTTTGAGCTCTACCCGTGTGTAGTGGTCGCGAGGGCCACATAGCATTCCAGAAATGGTGCCGTTACTAAGTGTGTGTGTGTGTGTGTGTGTGTGTGTGTGTGTGTGTGTGTGTGTGTGTGTGTGTGTGTGTGTGTGTGTGTGTGTGTGTGTGTGTGTGTGTGTGTGTGTGTGTGTGTGTGTGTGTGTGTGTGTGTGTGTGTGGTGGTTTACACGCATAGGCCATCCTAAACGGTATCGACAGCATTAACAAGGTGCTGGAGCACTTCCGCCGCAAATGCATCAACCAGCATGTCATCAATGGTTACCACGGCATCGTCATGAACAACTTTGAGTGCGAGCCTGCCTTCTACACCTGTGTGGAGGTGACCGCCGGAACCAGGTGACTGTCCTCACTGACCGATCCAGCAGAAACGTAGCGTCCTGAAACGAAAGCTTGATGGTGCTTTGTAGGATGATGATGGAAGTATTACATGATCTCTTTGGTTTCCTGGTAATGATGTTTCCGCCATAGTTGCTAACTGTGTGTGTGTGTGTGTGTGTGTGTGTGTGTGTGTGTGTGTCAGGTTGTTTTACCATATCGTAGAGACTGATGAGGTAAGCACTAAGATTCTGATGGAGTTCAATAAGATGAACCTGCCTGGAGAGGTCACCTTCCTGCCCCTCAGCAAACTGGATGTCCGGGACACTGCGTACCCTGAGACCAATGTGAGCATGCCATGTGTTCTCATTTTAAGGCATCAAATTATAGTGTAGATTCTAATTTAGTTGCCATGTTATGTAAATAATAATAATAATCACCATATCACTACTGACCAGAATTTCACATCTCTGTGATGACGCAGTAATTGCAGCATCATTAGACAACAGGATGTAAAAAAAAAAAAAAAAAAGTGTTGCTAGTCTTTATTAAGACTATTAACAGATTGTATAAGCTCTACAAGCATGAGATTTGGTTGATAACAGTCCCAAGTTACCAAGCCTGGAGTCATAATATTTACATATACATTTTTCCATTCTTAATTTTTCCCCTTATTTCCCTAGGACGCCATCCCAATGATCAGCAAACTGCGCTACAGCCCAAACTTTGATAAGGCCTTCAAGCACGTGTTTGGTAAAACCCTGATCTGCCGCAGCATGGAGGTCTCCACCCAGCTGGCCCGGGCCTTCACTATGGACTGCATCACTCTGGAAGGTGCAACACTGGCGTGTCTTCACACCAGGGCCACACCCCTCCCCCCCCACCCCCTGGTCTTGCCTCTGACTCGACGTTGCTGTGTTAGATTCAGCCATAACGCACACCGTTTGTCTTCGTTAATTGCATCACAAGCCTGTGGTTTTTTTAGTTTAATGCATATTCAGAGCAGTTTGGGGTTCTGGACAGTATATTCGTGCCAGACAAGATTACATTCTTGGGCAGTCGGATTGCGTTAGCTGTCATCTAGAAACAGCTTTCCTTCCATTATAAATGAAAAGCGTAAAGGAATCTCTCGGTTTTACTGTGGCAGAGTGTTTTGACACATGCTGGGTTTTTTTTTTTTTTTTACTACTACTGTCCCACAGTATTAGTGATATTTGTCTCTTTTAATGCTATGGCGTATGTGTAGGTGACCAGGTGAGCCACCGCGGTGCTCTGACGGGCGGTTACTACGACACCCGTAAGTCGCGTCTGGAGCTGCAGAAGGACATGCGCAAGGCGGAGGAGGAGCTTACCGAGCTGGAGGCCAAACTCAACGAGAACCTGCGCAGGAACATTGAACATATCCTTCCTGTCGCCGCACCACCGTGGCTCACGGTTGTCCAGGAGGTCGGCCCGAGGGCGTGGTTCTCAATGGTCCACCCCAGACACGCTGGAGCTGTTGTGGCTGTTGCCTGTTGCTTCGTTACATAATGTGTTCCTCCTTACTTTCACTTCAGCTCTCTCTCTCTCTCTCTCTGTGTCAGAGATAGAGAGACGGGGAGATGGAAAGATATGGAGAGGGAGAGAAATGGAGAGGGAGGGAGAGAGAGAGATGAGATTTCTGGATTATAAACTCTCTTGCATCATTTGTATGAGTACTTGCCTGTGGCAAGGTTATTGAAAAGCTGGAAGGGAAAGCTGTGTGTTGTCCTTAAGGTGTGTGTGTGTGTGTGTGTGTGTGTGTGTGTGTGTGTGTGTGCACACACGTGTGTGTGTGTGTGTGTGTGGTAATCTGGTCCGCAGTGTGGTGTTGGTATGAGTGGAGTCTCTCAGCCCCAAAGCTGATTAACAGGACACAGGCCTGTAGAGGGCAGCTGCATGATTCACCGTATGGTTCCATTAATGTATGTGTGTGTGTGTGTGTGTGTGTGTGTATATAAATAAATGAGTGGGTGGCTCGTTAAAATCCTTGCTTGTGTAGGTATGAGGATTGGCTATGAAGTGATGTCTGTGAGAAAGCCCTGTAAGCTTGGGACTTTGAAGCAGTTTCTGGTATAATCCTGGAGCAACTTGGTGAAGGAGGAATGTGGGTGTACACGTGGGACATATCTTTGGAAGAAACCATGTGCAAGTGTGTAAACGCTCGCATGTAAACACGAATGTATAGCAAGTGGGAGCAGAAGGGTGTGTATGTGTGGGGGTGGAGCAGCTGTTGGCATGGTGCCACTCCTAGACTGAAGTGGTGAGTCACGCGCAGGCGTGTGTGTGTTCTCACCTCCTGTTCTCATTCTGCAGCTTTCACTCTGGGCCGTGCTCCTCCCGCAGGGGCTTTGGCGGAGCTATTCTCGGAGACCCATTGAGAAGCCGCAGCGCGCTGAACTTGCCGTCGGGCGGAGAGACGGCGCAGGCTGTGCAGAGATCGGATTCGAAGAGGTTCCAGGAAGAAACTTTGGCACCTTGGCCTGTTAATTGGTGCAAGTAATGCAATGAGATATATATATAGACTTTATTGTTGAGGTGCTAATCTGGTGGGTGGTGTGAATTTACACCGCCGTTGAGAAGCGTGGAAATGTGGGAATGGGGTTATCGTCACGTTGGCGTCATGGGCGTGCGTTTCCGGTACTTGCCTTAACCTTTTCGACACGCATCAACAACGAGATCGATCAGCTAATGAACCAGATGCAGCAGATCGAGACGCAGCAGAGGAAGTTCAAGGCGTCCAGGGACAGCATCCTCTCCGAAATGAAGATGCTGAAGGAGAAGAGGCAGCAGTCTGAGAAGACCTTCATGCCAAAGGTAACGCTTCACATGCGTGCGTCTGCTCGGATACACCGAGGACGTCTCTCATGCCTGAAGTAGAACATGCATGCATTTCCTTTCATGCATTTTATCTGGTACGCATGCGTGTGTGTATACACGCAGTCAAAGGAAAAGTGATTAAGTGTAACCCTTCACCCCTCAACTCTATCCCACACATCTTGCTCTCTTTTTCTCTTCCTCACACTCTCCATCTTTCCCCTTCTCTTCCCCCCCTCCCACCAGCAACGCAGTCTGCAGAGCTTGGAGGCGAGTCTTCACGCGATGGAGAGCACACGGGAGTCTCTGAAGGCGGAGCTTGGCACGGACCTGCTCTCCCAGCTCAGTCTGGAGGACCAGCGCCGCGTTGACGACCTCAACGACGAGATCAGGCAGCTGCAGCAGGTACAACATCACCTCCTCTAAATGGCCAGCCCCGCCCATCGTTGATTCTGCCCACTCCTCGTTTTTCCATCTGCCCGTTAGCTCCTCCCACCCTGCTTCACCTACAGTAGTTCTCATCCAAGGCGGGGCCACTGTAAAAGGTATACTGCACCAAACCAGGGTCTCCTCTCATAACCAAAGAAGGTTATTTACATTTATTCGACCCTCACAAAACACCCACGTTCACCCATATGAGACTCGTATTCCACTGAAGCCGTTTGACTGTTTGACCCTCCGTGCGCGTGCACACACAGCAAATGGATGGCGCGGGGTTACTGGACAGGATCCGCCAGTCGTGGACCGGGTGAGCTTGTGATCAGGCGGCGGGACTGGCCAGGAGTTGGGGCAGCCAGCAGCCACATGTACACACTGGTCAGGGGGGAAAACCCCCACAACCATGACCTCTTACGCTCATGCGAGAAAATCCTTCGGATCCTATTTGAGTTTGATTTCCATAATTTCCATCAATGTGTATGCGTCTGCAGTGCAAATGACTATTCTGGTTATGCAAATTATGATTATGCAAATGAGTCCTATTAAAGGACCCGCGCAACCTCATGGAGCGACTGCCGCTACCGGTGTACGATCTCCGTCTCGGGCTCATTTTGCCCACCATCGCGCGTCTGGTTCTGTAAGCGTGCTCCAGAGCTGTGACACACGGGGCCGTCTCGTTGAATGCAGCGCACTTGCGTGGGATTGAAAAGGCTATTTGTATTTGCTGTATGAAAAGGCTGTTGTATTAGGAAACATGTGAGGTGCTTTTTCTCACGTGTAGACTGTGGTGCCGCTGGACCTTCTGCTTCCAGGGTTGCTTAGGTTTCTGATGCCCTTTAAACATACACAGAATGCAAACTGGTTCTGACTCTAATCAAACCTGGTGTGGGTTTGGGACCTACATCTGGAGTCAGCGGTCTTATTGTATGGTAGTTTGCGGTATGTGTAATAGCATCACATTAAGTTTAGTTTACATCATTATAATAGTCTCTTCCTGAAGTGCATATCTAATGAAGCCACTTAGCTGCTTTTTGTTCTGGATGGGATTTTGCCACTTTGTCTCTCAGTAACCAATGGAATGTAAGCAAGGTTCATCCAATCATCTGAGAGATGCCTTCTGTGAGCTGCTGCGTTATATGCATTGTGCAAATGGTACTAATACATAAAAACATTTATATTATTTCTGAAATAAGTCTTATATTATTTCTAAAAAAACATCCCCCTCCACCAACAACATTTGACTTCAGTTCTATAGCTAAATGCAGCTAGAAATGTCAACACATCAGGACAACAGATGATCCTTTTTGTATGCTGCTGTAGGACAACAGGCAGCTTCTGAATGAGAGAATTAAGCTGGAGGGCATCATGACCAGAGTGGAGACGTACCTGAACGAGAATCTGCGCAAGCGTCTTGACCAGGTGGAGCAGGTGAGTTGCAACAGGTCGGGCCAGTTTCCTTCTCCAACACACACACACACACACACACACACACACACACACAAGCTGCTCCACATACTAACGGGCTGTCGTGATGTCAGGAACTGAACGAACTCAGGGAGACGGAGGGGGGGACGGTCCTCACAGCCACCACCTCCGAACTGGATGGCATCAACAAGCGCATTAAGGACACCATGGCGCGCTCTGAGGGTGAGTACAGGGGGAGTGGATTTAAAGATGCAGTTGTGGGGACGCAGTGCACAATCCAGTTATCACGCAGCGCGGTGCCGTCTGAGCGACGTGGTGGTACGGCTGAACACATTCACAGGATCTTTTTATATTAGTGTTTCTCCGCCCGGTTTTTGGTCTCGCTAGACTGTCCACACTTCTGCTCCAACCCTGTTAGCTGCTGTTCAGTGTTCTTAACAGCTGGGATCTGGTGGGTTGGGAGCGCAGAGATAGCAAAAATGTGTATGGTCTGATGGGATCTCAGCACCACTTGCACCATCTGAGGGGCTGTGTAATTACCCAGTAAAGTGCTTTAAAATAGCTGAATGCAGCTTTAACAGAAGGCTTGAACCCTCTATGCTGGTCTGCCCAGACCTGGATGTGCTGATCGACAAGACAGAGGTGGAGATCAAAGACCACATGAAGAGCATGGAGCGCTGGAAGAACATCGAGAAGGAGCAGAACGAGGCCATCAACCACGACACCAAGGAGCTGGAGAAGATGACCAACCGGCAGGGCATGTTGCTGAAGAAGAAGGAGGAGTGCATGAAGAAGATCCGTGAGCTGGGCTCCCTGCCACAGGAGGCCTTCGAGAAGTACCAGACCCTCACGCTCAAACAGGCAAGACGACTCCCCTCCCACACCTGCATCTTCTCTCCCTCTATCCCTCCCCTTTTCTTATTGTGTTCTCCGTATTCTTTTTCTTCACGTCTTATTACGCCCCATCTCCTTCAGCAGTTCTCTCCCCTCTCCTCTGTTTTTAACCTTGTCGCTCCATCCTGCGTAGTTATGTTTATGCCTCGTTCTTCCCGTCTCATCTGTTGCCCCCGTTACCCCATTTGTTGCCCTTTTACTTATCTCGCTGCATCCCCCCGGTCTCTCATGCTCTCCCCCCCCTTAATCTTCTGCTGTCGACCGCCTCCTACGCAGAGGTGACTCAGACCTTCATTATCCCCCCCACTCCCTCTCCATTACACTAATTCCTCCATGGGTGGTGAGGGGGATGATGGGGGCGTTGAGAGCCGTGTCATTTTCATCAACGCAGCCTGAAATATCTTTAGGGATTTTTCACCCGCCAGCACCCATTGAAACGCTGTTTTTTGAGAGATTAACGTAGTCTATAACTGGAGCCTCATCATTCAACACTTTGAATGAAATTGAATGAAAAAGACCAGTTACTCCACTGATTGCTGACTGAAGCCCTCAGCATTGCACTGTCAGTTTATTCAGTTTATTCAAAGCCCCAGCTCGCAGTTTACCCACAGACAAAAAACGATTGGTTAGTTTGCTGCTTGTTTTCTGTTTCCTCCTGTTGTGAAAACTAACCTGCCAGTTCCGATGACCGTGACCAACGCGGATTTTAAATTCAAATTGCATGAATGGAGGCCCCTTACTGGGTTTTGTAGTTTTGTTTTAATGTGAAGCAGTGTTTTGTGTATGTGCTCATGTGTGTGCGTGCGTGTGTGTGCGTGCAGCTCTTCCGTAAGCTGGAGCAGTGCAACACCGAGCTGAAGAAGTACAGCCACGTGAATAAGAAGGCTCTCGACCAGTTTGTGAACTTCTCCGAGCAGAAGGAGAAGCTGATCAAGAGGCAGGACGAGCTGGACAGGGGCTACAAGTCCATCATGGAGCTGATGAACGTGCTGGAGCTGCGCAAATACGAAGCCATCCAGCTCACCTTCAAACAGGCACGTCCGTCGCGCTCGCCTACACTCGGCCACCGCCGCCGCACTCTCCGCCCTCCCCTGTAACTAGACGTCTTTGTTTGTTGACAGGTGTCCAAGAACTTCAGTGAGGTCTTCCAGAAGCTGGTGCCAGGCGGGAAGGCCACCCTGGTGATGAAGAAAGGAGATGCCGAAGGGGGGCAGTCCCAGGACGAGGGCGAGGGCGGGACCGACAGTGAGAGAGGCTCCGCCTCCCAGAGCAGTGTGCCCAGTGTTGACCAGTTCACAGGAGTCGGGATCCGGGTGAGGGAACATGCGTGCGTTTGTAGCGTGTGCGCCCAGTCTAAGTTGATGCAACAAACGTTCCTACAGCAGTATTGTATGTACTAGCGATATGAACACGTTTTGTGTATGCATGTGGACAGAAAGCATTCTTGGGAGCGTTGCACCAGATTTCCCGTGAGAAGAATTGCTGTTGAGCGCGTGTCTGTGTGTCTGCATGTGGGGCTTCAGGTGTCCTTCACAGGTAAGCAGGGGGAGATGAGGGAGATGCAGCAGCTGTCAGGAGGACAGAAGTCTCTGGTGGCCCTGGCGCTCATCTTCGCCATCCAGAAGTGTGACCCCGCCCCCTTCTACCTCTTCGACGAGATCGACCAGGCCTTAGACGCCCAGCACAGGAAGGCCGTGTCAGGTGAGGATCTCACTGCACTCCACTCTGACCTCTCACCCCAAGCTGCCACGTGTTCTTGGTCTTGGCGTCAGGGTAAGACCCAAACTCAGCCTTGCGAGAGCCAGGGCTGGGAATCTCTGGCCTAAGCCACAGCTGTGTTGGAAAATGTTACATTTTAACTGGTTCCTGCTTTTTTTGTTTGCAGACATGATTGTGGAGCTGGCTGGGCACGCTCAGTTCATCACCACCACATTCAGGCCGGAGCTGCTGGAGTCGGCGGACAAATTCTACGGCGTCAAGTTCAGAAACAAGGTAGGGAGAGCCGACGTATAAATAAATTTGTTGCAGAGAGCCAAGACCTGCTGCTTAAATTGCCCCAGCTTCCAGTTTGGTAGACAAAGATGCTTTTTTCCCTCCTGCTTACAGTCCTTCTCACTGAGTGTGTGCATGTCTGTCTGTGTGCGTGGGTGTCTGTCTGCGTGCGTGTCTGCCTGCGCAAATGGGTGTCTGCCTGCATGTTAAGGTGAGTCACATCGATGTGATCTCGGCGGAGCAGGCGAAGGACTTCGTTGAGGATGACACCACTCATGGTTAAATCCTCCACGTGATTTCAACGCCCCTCGTGGCGCATGCGTCATTCTGTCCAGTTTATTTGTGCGAAACATGTAAGACATTTTTCTAGTGTGATTTTAAGCAGGTGAGGAGGATTTGTTTGTTTGTTTGTTTTGTACACTGATGTTCTGTTTGAGGAAAATGCCTTTTTGTTAAGTCTTATATTTTATGGAAAAAAAAAAACACTGAAGAATGAGCATGTGTCTCTTTTTAATTATTCTGTCGAAATATGACGTTGCTTTCTTTGGTTATTTCACTTTTAAAGGCATCCGTTCAGCTCATCAGCTGTGTGTGTGTGTGTGTGTGTGTGTGTGTTTTTATTGTCATGGAGGTCAGATTTAGGACCCTAGATGGCATTAGTGTTCGACTGAATGGCCATTGTGACTCATGTTACGAGTCCTGTTCCCTTACTCAGCCCTGTGTGATGGTGTGTGCATCTTCTGTTCAACTCCCATAGGGGCAGCTGAGCACAAACCCCTCCTTGCCTCTGTTGTGTCTGTTCCTGTATACATATATGGAGGACAAAAAACAGTGTTGAAAATATATAAATACGTTTCAACATAAACTTGTCCTTTTTTTTCAGATCTCATTTTGTAGTTTCCCTGATGCATTTAGAATGTCTTTTCCCTTATGTTTTTTGACATTCTTTTGGCTGTTTTAGATTATTGCAAAGTAGTCTATTTTACATATTCATCTGACGTCATGTGTTTTTCTCATCTGCTATTCTGAAAGAAAAAAATAAAAATGCCCAACAACGTTTAGAGGGTGGTGTTTTTTTGTAGTTCGTTACCATACCACTAGGTGTCGCTGTTTTAAAATGGAGTTGTTAAGTCAAAACTACTGACTTAACACATTTGCAGGCATGGAAAATGATAGAGCAATGAGTCCAAAATGTTTGTATATTCTCCTTTTTCACTGCTCTGTCTTGCTTTTCTCCCTAATTGACATTATATTTGTATCCCCTTTACCATGTAACCGTTAATGATTTAAAAGAAAAAACAACCTGAAAAGTCAGAAAAGCAATCTTGAAATAAATCTAAGTCTTCACAAGGAAAATACTGGAATCAAATTGCCCTCTATTATGCTGGATTCTCTTGTGATCTGGCACCATTGTACAGTTGTGCTTCATATTGTGAAGATGTACTTGCTCATACAAGCATTAGTATCATTATTAAAATAGCATTAGTATCCTCATTAAAGTAAATGACGGTAACATCTTGTAATAGTTTGTGAGTAAAGAGGAAACAAAGGTTTCCACAGGTGAATCAAGAGTTAAAAAGAATATTTAATGAAATTCTAATCCTTACGGTAGTCCTTGTGCTGGAGAAATGTGCTCATTTGGTTGAAGGCCAACTATGACACAATACTTTGTTAAAACAATTTTGAATAAAAAACATTCTCACCTACAAAGCCTGATGTATTACCTGATTACCGTTTGCTTTTTGCGAGTTGCTGAGTTTAGTTGAATGTACCAGAACAAGGACTGTTTTTCGGTCAGTTTTTCTTCACAGCCTTTTATTCTACAGGTTGCAGGATACATCGGGGACTTTGACATTAATAGACTCAGGCCTGTTGCTAGGGTTTGGTTTCCTGGCTTCCTCAGGCTGCTAACTGTAGCTTTAAAAGATGATGTGTATATGTAATCAGTTATGGGTGCGTCACAGCAAATGACACAGTGGCCAAAGACCCCCTCACACTTCCAGCGTGACTCATGCAAACACAAGCCTGGCCCAGTTTTCTTTCCTGATCTAAGAACTGGCCAATAGCGTCTTTCCCCTATGCTGTAAATGATCTCTCTCAAATCGGATTGGCCCTGAATATAATCAACACACGGTAGTGCACTATAGTTAGTGAGATGCCTCTATATACATAAATCTGCCCTCGCCTCACAGTCGCGCCCTGTTCGAGTGAATTTGTTGCCTGACAGGTGCCACGTTGAAGCACATTACCACCGTCTTTCCCACTGTGCGTACTTGCTCTCTGCTCTGCCCCTCTCCCCCTTTAGCTCCCTGGTTAATGTTAGGGTATGAATAAACGTGTCATTTTAATGAGTTCCCTGCTGAGGAGACAAATGCGTTAGATGCGACACCCCCTAACCCCGAGAACATTCCACGGGATCCTTCAGAGCTCCTTTATCTATGTGACCAAGAAATGAACGTGTCAGTCTAATGGACAACGGAAGCAGTTGGCTTCTGGTTCGAATTTAGAGTGTCATGTTTTGGACTTTCCTGGTTACATGTATGCCTGGTTATTTCCCGTTTTCTCCTCAGGTAGACATAGTTCAAAGCGGTTCACCAAATAAATGGAAGGACATGCCCTAACGTCACCACTCACGGTGTAGGTGACGGTCATTTTGATATTTATGGTTAAGCGCATTAATGAGTCCATAATCTCAAACTTTGCTGTTTACAATTATTTTTCAATTGTCTCACGTTTAATTTTCTGTTAGTTACTTAAAATTTAATTCAGGAAAAGTAATCTGTATGTCTATATTTTGTTTTCCATTACCTTACAAACACAACAATATTCACGACACGTCCACCAGAGTAAACTTCACATGACTTAAGGATCCTCCACAGTTCATTCACGCGGAACGTCTAATTAGCATCTCTAATTAGGTTACTTAACAGTTTGTTTGAGTAAAGACGAAATCAGTATTTCCAAATACCAAAATGCTGTTAGAAATATACCTTTGTGATCAAACAAATGACTAATATATTAACATTTTAAATTTGGTTACTGGCAACATAATGCGTTTTCATCGAAATAAGTTGCCATACATTAGATGCTAGGATACCTTTTATATTGTTGTAGCTAACGCTAAGTTTTTAACACGTTTTTTATGCATTTTGTGCGGCTATTGCTTTTATTGATGACTACCAAGTCCTAATCTTACTGTAATAACTCCTGGTGCTGTGGTAGTATAACTTCTGTTTTATGTCGCTAACATGGACTGTTGGCTAGCTAGCTAAATGTATCCAGCCCAATGTGTTTGACAATAATCGTTCATCAAGGTTTATTACTTCAAGATTTATATTGCATAATATTGTTGACATCGGGATCAGAATTACTTCTCGTCTGGTACAAGAATTTGTTTTATTATGTGTGAAAACCTCTGAATACACAATCATCCTAAGAGGTAAGTTAGCTAGCGTTAATTTTACACAAGGTACACTGATATTAAGTTATTAATATAGGCTTAAAGGTTAAATTGTAGATGTTCAACACATTTTAAGTTAAGGTTGTAGCTAGCTATAATATACAATATTTCAGGTATAGAGCAGACGGCCTAATTCTAACAACATCTAGGTCGTTCCTTACACTTGGAGAGCACACACCTTCATACTGAGGAATATGTGGAAGTTGCTCTGGATATGATCAATTTAGATATTTAGTTTATTTAAGTTTAATTGCTTTAAATGGTTTTCCAGATATGTTTTGAAATAATTGGTGTCCTTGGCAACATGAGTTCACAGCACTGCCCATTTCCGTTGTTCACGCACTTTTAACGGTGTTTATCCAGGTCGCTAACTTAGGCGCTGCATTTTGAGGCGGCCTTCTTCTTTACTGTTTGCACCCACTGACAATCGTAATCATTTCAGTGATGTACATTGGGTATAGGAAGTATTCAGACCCCTTTAATTTTTTCACTCTGTTTCATTGCAGCCATCTGCTAAAATCAAAAAAGTTAATTTTATTTTACATTAATGTACAGCACTCATGTAATGAGTAATGTAATGTACTCAGCACTCCATCTTGGCAGAAAAAACCCCAGAAATGTAGAAATGTTTGCAATTAAAAAAGAAAAACAAACATCACATGGTCATAAGTATTCAGACCCTTTGCTCAATATTGAGTAGAAGCACCCTTTTGAGCTAGTACAGCCATGAGTCTTGGGTATTATGCAACAAGTTTTTCACCCCTGGATTTGGGGATCCTATGCTATTGTTCCTTGCAGATACTCTCCAGTTCCGTCAGGTTGGATGGTGAACAATGGTGGACAGCCATTTTCAGGTATCTCCAGAGATGTTCATTTGGGTTTAGGTCAGCGCTCTGGCTGGGCCAGTAAAGAATGGTCACAGAAGCCATTCCTTTGTTATTTTAGCTGTGTGCTTAGGGTCATTGTCTTGTTGGAAGGTGAACCTTCGGCCCAGTCTGAGGCCCGGAGCACTCTGGAAGAGGTTTTCTTCCAGGATATCTCTGTACTTGGCAGTATTCATCTTTCCTTCAATTGCAACCAGTCGTCCTGTCCCTGCAGCTGAAAACTCCCCCATATCATGATGCTGCTACTGCCATGTTTCACTGTTTGGATTGTATTAGACAGGTCATGAGCAGTGCCTGGTTTTCTCCACACATACCACTTAGAATTAACACCAAAAAGTTCAATCTTCATCTCATCAGACCAGAGAATCTTATTTCTCATAGTCTGGGAGTCCTTCATGTGTTTTTTGGCAAACTCTATGTCTTTCATATGTCTGCCAAAAAGCCCCGACTGTTGGAGTGACTTTGTGGAACTTCCTCCCATCTCCCTACTGCATCTCTGGAGCTCAGCCACAGTGATCTTTGGGTTCTTCTTTCTCTCTTACCAAGGCTCTTCTCCCACGATTGCTCAGTTTGGCTGGACGGCCAGGTCTAGGAAGAGTTCTGGTCATTCCAAACTTCTTCCATTTAAGGATTATGCAGGCCACTGTGCTCTTAGGAACCTTGAGTGCTGCAGAAATTATTTTGTAACCTTGGCCAGATCTGTGCCTTGCCACAATTCTGTCTCTGCGCTCCTTGGGCAGTTCCTTCAACCTCATGATTCTCATTTGTTCTGACATGCCCTGTGAGGTCTTATATAGACAGGTGTGTGCCTTTCCTAATCAAGTCCAATCAGTTTAATTAAACACAGCTGGACTCCAATGAATGAGCAGAACCATCTCAAGGAGGATCAGGAGAAATGGACAGCATTTGAGTTAAATATGAGTGTCACAGCAAAGGGTCTGAATACTTATGACCATGTGATATTTCAATTTAAAGGGGTTTGAATACTTTCCGTACCCACTATATTTTAATGGGGCGAGAGAACAGACATCCTTGAGGTGCACCTGTACTGATAGTTTGACATATTGAAACATGGAGGTCCTCTTGAAAGGGAGATTGGAGGTCCATGTGCAGTAGAAGTGAATATTCGTAATCATTCATTTATAGAAGTAAGTGATGTATTTGAAGTTGAGGCTGATATTTACAGCACTGTCCATTGGTTTCTTTTATGTGTAGGTAGTCAGGTTGAGAATCAGTGATCAGGAAAGTAAGAACTGTGTTTTCAGACCTTTTCATTATCACTTACGTGAGTGCAGCAGGTAGTCCATTTTTCAGAACAGGGCACAATAGCTCATGATGGGGCACAATGGAACTGCATGTGGGGAAGAGTCATTGATTGATGATGTGTTGCGGGCTGGTCGCCAGCGTGATGTTTTATTGTGGCTGGAGTTGAACAGTCCGGTTTGATGAGAAGCTCATTGTTGAGGCCTGTGGAAGGTGTGGTGCTGCAATAGATGGCCCTGGGTTCCCTTGAGGGTGAGAACTCTGTGATCCAGGTGTTGGGTGTGAGATTGCTATCCATTTGGTTGGTGGAAGTCCTTTTTGCGTTTTAGATCTGCTGTAAAATGTGTCTGTGTCGTCTGGTGGATACTGATCAAAGTGTGTTTGGTCTCCTTTTGTTAGTGGGTTATAATCTGAAGACCTCTCTAGGCAAAGGAGCAGTCATTTAACAAACTGCTTTTCCAGTGTGTCCTTGTAATTCCTTTTGGTTGACTTCGCAGAGTCAAGCTGTAGTCTAGCTCAAGGGTAGCTGTCTAGGTCTCCAATTTTATTGGATGCTCCATGGCCATCAGTTGCCCTTGCACTTCCTTTGTGAGCAGATGGTTGTGTGAGATCTTTTATTTCCTGCTTCACTCCTTATTCATCATTATTTCATTCCTCATTTTTTATTTCTTGTTTTTTTTTCTCTAGTTGGACAGGTAATCTGTGTAGACATGGAAACACCAATCACTGCAGCCACCACTTAAAAGGCGTATTTGTGACATTGACTACAAGTGTGTCATTGGGGGCTTTCTTTTGTTATGGTATTGTAAACCCCTTGTGGAAAAGACATAGACATTTACAACCCATTGTTGTGAGTGGGAAGTTCTTTTTTAAACCTGTTTTATGAGCTCATGCATACTCTACATGTCTGCTCACTATCAAAGCACACTGGACACTCCAAACTCAAAAGGATATTCCACATTAAATGTATTTCACATGTATTTTGAACCAGATTGCATATAATTTTATGATTAATTATAATGGGACAAAAAACCAAATTATAATGGTCATCTGAAAAAAAATTGGCATGTCCATGACCCAAATCCATTAACCCTTTTACAACAAGGGTTTCAGTGGAAATGTAGGCCAAACCCATTTTTGACCTGGTGTTCAATATTTAGCATACACTTTCATCTGTCATTTTCCTTCATATGATACATTTCTATGTAATGAAAAAAACAACAGTTGAGCTTTAGGTATTGCTTGACTCCTGAATGGCTTAGCATGTGTTTATACCCTGTGGTCTGTCGGACAGCTCTTCCCTGAATGGCATTCCCAGCTGCGCCCAGAATGTATTCCAGAGAAGCGATCATCAAGTGCAGGGGTGCCCTCATACTTTCACGCAGCTTTTGCGCTCCGCACGTAAATACAGAGCATTGCAGCGGTCCTGTTCATCGCAGCTGCGTATGTTAACGTGTAATGGTGCAAGGGTCCTGCTCACACAGGTCTCTCATCCGGCACCCCGTACGACATTCCTGGCTTCACCCAGGGCAGCTTCTGGAGAAACACTCATCGTGTGATGGGGACCCTTTATGACTACGCACAGGTCTTGTGATCCACACGTTAATGTGGAGCAGTACAAGAGTCCTGCTCATGCAGGCTTCTCTGAACAGGACAGTCATGATGTAGGCTGCACTTTATGACCTGAACACAGGGTTCCCATTGGTCATTTTATTCCTGGAATATCATTGGATTTTTTCATTTTTGGGGTCATTATGGAATGTCAGGGATTTTTGTTTGTAGCTTTTTAAAATAATAGTTGCCATTTATCAAAATGTTATATTTTCACTCATTTCCTGTATTGTGTGAGTGGTTGTTATGGTTTCTTGGTTTTTCCGCACCCATTTAACAAAGGTGGTCTATTTTTATGTTCACAGGGAAATTCACCTTTATCAGGGAAAATGCAGGGAACTTGACATTTGATTTAAGAGGGCGAACCCAGTGTAAAGGGTTGGGGAAAAATTCCAAGCTCCAAGTCGCCGTGTCCTACAGTCATAGTTCTACAAACCTTAAGTTTATTTATATACATTTATTTCCATTATACATTTATTTGCATTTATTTCCAATATACTCTAAAATGTCTAGGTGCTTATGCAGTATCTCGGTGTGTAGTAAAATGTGTATAATACTTTTACATGGGATTCCAAGTAGAATAATTCCATTTGTCCACTGCTTGTAGTTTTGATTGCAGGGCGGTTGCTTTAACCATATCTCCTTTCTCTTGAGCCAAAAATACACCCTGATTGTTATCCAGAGACTCACACGTGCATGGGTTGTGGTGCTTGTCAGCAAGGAATTTGTCGGAACATCCCCCATCTGTCATTTAGGTGTTGATATGCCGAATTCCACACTGAATTTTGCCTGTTCCCAAGTGGGCAAGCTTGAATGTGTTCTATTACTTTACACGTTGACAATCCGTTTGTGTCGGCCTGGCCTTTCTCCCCAGTAAACACGTTAACAGATTTACTGTGACCTGTACTGCCTGCCTGACAAGTGGCAGTGGTTGCTGTTCGTTAACCTAACCCTTTCTATTCATCATATTTGTGTTCCATTTGAGTGACATTCATTTACTTTCGAATACAATAGTTCTCAGTTTATTTTCAAATCCGTACACGTAGTGTTTAGGCCCGTTCCAGGCTTGAATGATTGTAGAGCGGTTTTGTGACATAATGATGGCATGATGTGTGTGAAGGTAAGCTCTTTAGCCTTCAGATGGGTGCTGCCGTTGTGTTCTCCGCGGTGGATTTAGCAGTATTATTTAAAGGAAGCTGCCTTTGTAATTTTGGCTCCAGAACAGAGGCATTGTACACAGCGGGCCGGGATTGGCGATTACTGAGGGGGCGGCCCCTGTCCCCTCTCATAGATTATCACATTTAAAATTGGGGAATATGCTGCTCACATGGGCGACGCCGGGGTCCCGCCGGCCTGTGCGCAGCTCTACGCGTCAGCATCAGTCATAACGAAACGAGTCCCTCCGTTTGGCACGCACACACGCAGCGGCCACAAACACGGACGGCAGACCGGTAATAATCTGCCTCCCCTCAAGGCAACCAGCCTCGAAGAATCCAGCTGCTAAATTAGTCCTGCACCTAGCAGAGTGCTTGTGGAATTCCTCACGCCTGCTCTGACATGGGGGGTGGGGGGTGAAGGGGTGGAGGGTTAGTTGGGGGGTTTGGGGGAGGGAGGCGAGGGGTGTGGGGGCTCGACCCCCTGGCCTGTCTGAGGGGCTACCAATTGGCCGAACAGCTTTCACCTCCTGCTTCCTGTTGTCTCCTCTTAGTCCGAGTCCAACTTTGCCACCATCTCCTTCGAAGGCTATTTAGTGCATTTCTTTTCTTTTTTCTTTTATGCCCCCCTTTTTTTTTAACTTCATATTTTCCACGGAACCTTCTGCTCTTCCTTGTTTTTAAGCCGGCGCAGAAAGACGGGCACAAAGGCAGAGGGAAAAGTTGGCCACCTCTGCTGCTGACCACACTGAATCGGGCAGCCAAGGCAGCCGGCAGCTTCCCCCAAACGGAGCGGCCAGGCGCAGAAGGCAGGGGACAAGCCAGCAGGATTCAGTTTCTCCTGGCCACCGGACACAGAACCACCCCCCCTCCCAGCAGCCTCGCAAAGCTCCCGTCCGCGCTCTCTGCCTTTCTTGGCTCTACAGGTGGGAAGTGAATAAAACAAACAAAAAACAAATTGAATCATGAAACATACTTGGGAAAAGAGGGGAATGTACGAGAATGGGCAGAGCAAACCCTCTGGAACCGACCGCATGGATTCTGGACCACTGGCAGCCTCAGCAGATTACCTTTCGAGGTAAGAGAATTTCATCTCTGCTCCTAGGATGCTCTCCAGAGTGCCTTGTGAAGATAATGTGAGAGAAATTTACTTGGAGAGGTTTTAAGGTTTTATCCACGCATTTATCAAAGTTCATCACGTTTCGGCACCAAAAGATGTCCCAGCAATGACCGAGATACTTTATGATGCATGGTTTCTGAAAGCTTGCATTTTTTTTAACATGGTTAAAATAAAGCATGCGATGTTGGGTGCCAGTGGATACTGTGGGCTCTGCTGCATATTCCTCCCTGTTCCTCCATATCAGCAGAGATGAGTCCAGCAGTTCCACACGTTTATCATAATTTCTCTTTAATGCTCTTTATCACCACCAAAGCCAATTCCCTCCGGGAAAAGGTTATTTTTCATATTTTCAAGTTTTCAGCTTGATTTAGTGAACCTCATTTATCATAAGCAGAACATAAGACAGTTGATTATTAATGTTGCATTAGTGAGCTGTCACAGTTGTGTTTGTAACTTAAGCATTTTCATTTTTGGTTTTTATTATTTTGTAAATAGTGAAACCCTGTAGATAAAATGTTGCAACACGGTAATATATCTTAAGCATATATTACATGTAATTATTAATATATCATAAGCATATATTATAAAAAATTATTAAACAATAATGTTACTATAACAAAGTGAAAGACGTAGTAATCAGAAAGGAAACCTCACAAAAAATCCATCAGAAAACATACGCACACCATATTCATCAGTCTTTGTTTCATTGAGAAAGCATCTTCAATATCAGGTGCAAAAAAAGAAATGAAACAAACTTTTTATTTCAGATCAATATTTACAATCATGTTCAATAATGTCAGATTTATTTTTACTTCTTGGAGAAATAATCCTAATCTTTATATATATTTTACTGTTCTTGAATAGAACACAACATTTCCTATAGGTTTTAGGTAATTGCTATTATTCATTGTAACCTCCATACATTCTTAGAAAAAATTTACAGAATATTAATAATTATTACTTTTGTATATTCATGAATATTGATTAAAAATGGATGTACATTAATACAAGAACTTTCTTCTATTTTGTATTTTGCCTACAGGACCCTTGAACACAATTATAATCTTTTAATGTAAAAAAGATTTCATAGTGGTCTGGCTTTGAATAAAACAACAGCTGCCTTTTTTAATGCCATACTTAAATCCGGCATAGAGGCAAAGGTAGAAGTGAAAATATGAACTCCTCCGTAACCCAGGATATGAGCAGGCAGGGCAAATATCCCTTTCATCTCTGCCCCACCTGCTACGTGTTGAATCTGTTCTGAGCGGAACAAACCCTTCGAGGTTCATGTGCAAGTAAATACCAGAACCCTGACCAGAGGTGACCCGTGCTGGGCAGTTTAGGAAACACTATGGTCATTTTTGACTTGGCAGTATTTATTAGCATACTGTTGTTTCAGTGATAGTAAAAAAAAAAAAAAAAGCTAATTATGACGTCTCAAACACGCAAACACCTCACCACAAGTAGTTGTTTAAATGTTGAACTAAAATAATTTTATAGGCTTGCAATGATATTACAGTTTGTAAGTAGAGAATTTAATTTAAAAGCATAAATCAATAACAGGAATCACAGAAAATTATTATTTTTTCTTCTTCTTTCGGTAATTCCCGTTTAGGGGTCAGCGGATCAAAAAAATTATCAAGAAAATTATTATTTTTTATTATTATTTGCTTATGGACATGTAATGAAAGATATTATATAAGGATGTGTTTGGTCCTTTTTCTGTGTTCCAAAGTCTCGGAGTCAACTTTGAGTGAGTTTCATTTGTTTGGAAAAGTACTACACTTTTCAACTACACTTACATATTGTCACTGCTATTCGCTCGGACAAGTAAAAGCGTTCATTCAACGTTTCCTTCTCTTTAGGAGTACCCAGTTAAAACTTTTGATCAGTGTGTTCGTGGCATCGTTTGTCTTCCCATGAGCTATGATTGCGTGGATAATGGCATTTATGCAGACTGATTCTTCCTAAGGCAGGAGGTTAGCTTTTGCAATTCAAACACCACCTTCCCCTTGCAGAGCGGCCTTGGGGACATGCCAGCAGAAACTGGCGAATCTCACTCAGCTCAGAGGAGAGATTCCTGTACATGCTGCCTCACTAGACAGTGAAAGTCTGCGAATGGCCATGTATGGCCTCGTCTTCTGTTGATTCTATTTTAAAACGTCAACAAGTCGTCTGTTTGCTTTTGACTGACATGCGTATCCTGCTGATACACTTTCCCAATTCCCTGAGTAGTGCGCAACGGTGACATGGCGTATAATCAGAGACGTATAACACTGTCTACTAGCACCATTGTTTACTATTTTTGTCAGTATTTAGGCTTTGTTTAAAAAAAATTTGTCAAACTTTAACAAAAAGATGCGCAGACAGAAATATAATCTAAACACATTACGGAAGTTTACATATTCTAATTGCAGGGATTTCTAAGGTTTGTGTGTAATTTCTGAGATTTGTTTGGTATGCGGGATTGAGTTTTGAGATTTGACTGAGAAGAAAAAATTATGTATATTCCAGAATTCTTATGAGTTTTAAAAAGCTCGTACTACACACCAAAGTCCAGGTCTATGTGTTCTGAGTTTTCCTTGCTTTTTTAACTTTAATAGCAAAATTGTCCATTATGTATGTTACGTATCTTATGGTGGTTATGTCTCTTGTGGTTGATTTCTTAATATTTTGAGTTTGACTGCTGAAGTCCAGAACGGAAAGGCAGAATTAAGATGGCTGGAAGTGAGGTCTCCGCTCTGGCAGCTCCGCCGTGCAGCAGATGCTGTTTGATCGATTGCATTTTAAGCTTTGTGGGCAGTAGCAGTAGCATAAGCGTTTGCTGCCGTGTTTTGAGGCTAAATTGTATGGGTCTTTTTTTTTTTTTTTTTGCGTACATTATGCTGCCTTGGTCTCTCTCTCTCTTGTTTCTCTCTCCTTCTGTCTCTTTCTTGTCAGCTGCTCTCTCTATATCACCCTGGCAGCTTGTCACTGAGGGAAGCAGCCTCTGACCCCCCCCCCGCCTCCTCCTGTGGGTGGGCGAGAGCTCAAGGGGCCCCTGGAAGTGAGAGGAACCATGCTGGAGCCACAGTGTAGCAGTAGCTAGCTTATCTGTAGCCTGGCTCCAGGCTGACACTCACCCCCTCCCCCCAGCACTGCAGGGCACAGGATGGGTGAGGTATGGCACAGGAGTGGTGCTTGACAGGTTACTTTATCTGCAGTCCTGCTATGCACCACTGCTCCTATTTGGTTCCTGCCTTTTGTGGTTGTGGTCGTTGTCGATAGTTCAGCCGGTTCGACTGGCTCTTGTCTGGGATGTGAGTGTTTTGAAGCGTTTTGTGCTTGGTAGCTGATCGTAGAGGCTGTTATGCTGCTGGAAAAGGCTGGAAATGCAGATGGATTTGACCTTGTTCTTTTCAGTCCAGGCACGTTATGGCTCAACCTTGGGGGTGTGGCCAGTGACTATGACACAACGTCTGGGGAAATGTATCGCTAATGCATTCGACTCTTCTGTTCCCATGGCAGTGGCGTGTCGGTTGCCTGTTAATGTCTCCTGAATCTTGATCATGAGAGTTCTATTGTAATACAAGTGCTTCCCGTGGATCAGTACAACTGATTCGCTGGTTTAGAAAAAGCCCGAGACTTATCTTTAGCCCTCTGTAATTAGTGGACACAATGGCTGTATTCCAGGGGAAAGGTTACATGCCCGGAATAGTTGCCTTCCTTATTTTGGCATTTGCTTAAATCTTAATTCTGAAGCCTGAAGAACATTCCCTTTAACATTTCCCTTAACTTAGGAGTTTTGACTGTAACCGTGTACTTTGTCAGTGACGTATGTGACATTGTCAGGTCCTGTTTCTTTATCCCCATGTCATTTGGCAGGGTTTGGAAGTCTTGCACTTCATAAATAAATAGGTTAGACTGCAGCATGTGACATTGTTTATTCAGTAAGGTGTGACTTTCTCACTCAGGCTTGTGCTCACTCTGCTGTCTGCTGTCTCCTTTGATGCGCGAGCACGATCAGCACCTCGCAAAATGCCAATTAATATCACGCCTTTCAGAAGCGGAGAGCGATTTGGCATGGGACGCGTTTCTCGAATTAACTAATGAAAACCGTCCCTCTTTTGCTTTCGGGCCGACGCCGGTGGCAGGCGTTTGTCGCCCATTACGGTCCTGACACATTAGGGTGGTGAAAAGTCGTGAAGCTTCCAGCTCAGATCCTGTCAACCCTCCCCCACCCCCCACCCCACCCCCTGTAGCCTATTTGTGGTGACTCCTGGCTTGCAGGCCCCTGCCACACGGGGCGTCATACTTTTGCTGGACTCATCGTCGCGGTGACGTGCCGGAGCAACTGGGATCACCCGAAAGCCAAGCGGCCGGCGGTTTTGTGGCTGCAGCAGGGGTCCTCTCTGGAAGCGGCTCCGGCGCTGGTTTAATAGGCCTGCGCGGCAGGCCGGGCAGCTCTGTTTATGGCGTCATAAAGTCCGATTTTAGCACCGCTCCTTTGCCGTCAATCACCCGGGTCCTGTCAGACGCGTGCAGTGAAGCGTCCTGTTGGAGATGAAGACGTTAGCTTGTGGAGTTTCGTGATTGTGCGTCGTAAAGTCAGCAGGGTTTATACAGTGCACGTTTGAGAATGGGGAGACTGAGCTTGCATGTTCAGATTAGATCTTGTATTACAGTTCTTTACTTCTCTTTGGAGTCTGCTGCGCATCATGTGCCGTTTGTTCAAATTGTTGAAGCATAGATGTTTATGTTCAAACTACTTTTTATGATATGCACAACAATATGTCTTATGCCGTGAGTAACAAAAAATCAAATCCAGCTAAATATCATAGTCACACTAATCTGTCATTAGTCACCCTTATGTCCAGTTAACCCTAATCTGTAGTCTTACTTTCATTCCCAAATGCTTTAAAGGAGCCTGCTGCACACAATCCATCATCTAATATGGGATTCTAAAAAAAAACAACTTTGAAACTTTGGTTAACATCTCTGAACTGATTTCAGAGTAAGGAAGCAGACGCTGAATCCCTTGATCGCCCCATTTACAAACTGTTGAATGTGGCACCTCATGGACTCCCCAGAGGCAGTGGATAACATTTATATCAAAACCTTTTCAAAGCGGATTCACTGTGCGTTAGTGTAAAGGAAAATAATATTTTCCTGTTCATCTCAAGCAAACTAAAGGGAACATTCCTCCTTTCTGTGGCCTTGAGCACTGGCAAAAATCCTTTGAACCTTGGAAGCGAAGCAAAAGACTACCAGAACTGTGCCTCCTGGATGACTAAATCCCCGTACAGTAAACCGACGTATTTCATTGAGGCCTTTGGCAGGGTCTCTTGCTGAATAACTATCAGTCACCCTTCCAGGTGCAGAGTTTCATATAAAGTCCAGATGTCACATTTTACACCGTCCCTCTGTGACCGTGTTGGTGCTACTGAAGACTTTCAAACCACAGCAGACATGAGACTTTACCTTTTGCTTCTCCTTCATCTTAATCCTCAGAAATGTTGTTGGTGAAGTACATTACTTAGGCTCGGGAAGTTGGAGCTGTAGTGGCCTCGTGGGAGACAGAAGAGCTTAAACAGGATTTGAGCACATGTAAAACCATACTCTAAAGGTAAACCTAAGCAGAACTAGTGCGCTCCGTTACACAGGTCAAGGACACGCGTCTGTTCGGCAGGATTTTATTACTGGACACTGCTCCAGTTAGGGCAGCACGATATATCGCTTACTAAGCTACATCACGGTGTTTGCTTTGAATCTGAAATCTTGTTAAATGCAAATGCCTCTAATAAATCCCTGTGTGTATTTTGTTTCTTTCTTTTCTCTTTAAATGTCAGTGGTCAAAATAGTATGGTTTGGACTGTAATCATATCACATCACAAGACCTGGTACTATCGGATGACCTGTGCCATGATATTCTGTTTTGGCCAAAGATTACATATAAGCTCAAAATTGAAGATGGAAACTGGAAACGTGATGGGAGTCGTGGTTGCTTCACGTGACCTTTTCTCGAGGTATCGCATATGTTCAGCAAGCACCGGCAGCAGCTCAGCACACCGAACCCTGAATACACGCGACCTCGTTGGCACCCGCCCAAGACCTCAGAGTGAACATCATGTATAATTAAAGTGTTTCAGGGAGACTCTGTCCCCAAACAGAATGAATGCTGCGCCTATTATAAATCCCATTTAACGTTGATTTAAGGTGGATACGGTTCTCACAACGAGGGTGGCTTAATGTGAGGTCTTGCCTGTCATCCGTGTTATTCCCTTATGCGGCCCAGGAGACTTGCTCCTGATTCGTTATACTTCAGTATCGCATCTCATGCTGAACATGGTCCACTAAGCCCCCACCTATGGTTCTCGGTGATAAGTGCATGTGGTGTCCTAAGAGCACTTCATACACAAGGTTACACTCATCCGTGATTTGTCATAACTCAGTCTGACAGGCTTCGGCAGCCAATGGCCAGCAACAGCAAAAAAGAAAAAAAAAATTGCCATCGTGTGCTGTCCAAGCCTCTATTCTTAGACACCGCTTCATCCGTGCACGCTGATCTGAACGGAGCCCCGTCCTCTCCCCCTCTATAGCAGAACACCCCCCCCATCTCGTGACCAGGAACGCCGGCTTCCTCTCGGAGCTGCACAGCGACACTTTTATTTATTTATTTATTTCCCCCTGCCGCAAGCTCAGGGTCCCGGCCCAAGCACACGCCCCGTCCCGATGCGTCCCGGCTTCCCGTGGAACAGCTGAGCCGAGGAGCCCACGGGGGAGTTTCTAGACTGCACTCTCACCCCAAAGGCACGCCACCTTTCATCCCCGCGCACGCAGCCCAGTTCGAGGAAGAACGCAAGCCGCCCCATGGCACACATGTCCCGTGGCCCGCCCCACGAATGCTGCACTCTAATGCGCTGAGCAGTTGGGCATTTATTGGGTCCTGTAGCATGTAATCCCTCTGTGACGTCACTGGCTGTGTGTCCCCTGAGGCCCTGTTATAAAAGTACTCTTTCTACTATACATGTCCTTAGTGTAGCACTTTAACTGAAAACAAAACCAAAATACTTTTTTTTCCTTTTATGTAATTACACAATAAATTAAATCTGAATCTGACAGGGAGATCCTACCGTTTTAATGTCTTTGTAATGCTAATTCTACTCGTTAGCGAGTCGTGCGCTCATCTGAATACTCATTTGGTTTCGCAACGTGCGCCTTCCTCAATCTGAGGGGCAACGGCTGACGCTCAGAAAATGAACAAATCGTTACCGACTTCGCGAGACCATCGAGCGCAGCAGGAGACGGTATCGATTTCTCTGAAGGTAATGTAACGCGTCTCGCTGGAGTTGCTGCGAGGGTGTGAAAGAGGAAAATAGCTCACGGTCATGGTAGCCAGGCCACAGTCGCCCGCATTGACTGTTCACCGCTAATCCCTGTGTTAATACACTGACTTCTATTTTCAAGTACTTACTCACTCACCTCTTCACGCACACATAACTTGTTTTTGTCATAATTCCTTAAGCAAGGTTTTTTAATCTTTTTTTGGTCACCGCATTTGTTGCTGCACACTGTGCTCATCTAATCCACACTGTTCTCATATAAACAGATCCTAGTCTGGAGTTTGTGCTTTATGCTCCACTGTGTCCTGCTGTGTATCTTTATATATAGTCCTCTCCTGACATTCATGCTCCAGTGAGATTCCCTACCCTGTCCTGGATTACTCAACGGAGAACACTGCAGCGGTTGAGGCTCAACCCCCACCAGCTAAAGACGCTGGTGATAACGACCTGAAAGCAATTATTCGTAAACCCAGTGCAGACTAAGTGTCTGGCTCTTACACGATTTAAGGTATTATCATGAAAGACCTGTAACTGCAGTGGTCTGATAAAGTGTGGTGGGTAGATGCTACGAATTTAATGGCGTGATTTTTGTTGTTTTCAGAAACCATTTAGCAGTGGGTCTGGAGGGTTTTGGAGACGCTCATAACCCCTCGCTCTCTGGTTTTCTCTGAAACCTTCAGCATTCACGTGCTCATGATGCAAAATGAATCAAACTGCACTATTTCTGATGCTTTCCTGTTCAAATCCATGTATTGCTGTTTATACGGTACAGGGCACAGCACCTGGAAATGTGTCCATCTGGCTGAGACAGGTGTGAGACATAATATTGTGTGGGACCAGGTGCGTCATGGCTGTGCGAATTAGGCTAAAGGGTGAGGTCATAAAACAGATATTTGAACCAAGAACAAAGAGATATATTCTTCCAAGTTTATTGGCATGCTGAGAGTCTTCACACTTGTGTATTTTTAGATTTTACTTAAAAAAATTAATATTACTTTTAATTTTAATTCCTTTAAATTTTACAAGTAATCATGCTGCTTGGTGAATGAATGAGACTTTATAAGGGTGAAAAAACTGAAAGATCTTGGGCAACTGCTTTGCACTAGAGGACCAGACCACCTTTGTTGACTTGCTGAAGATCTCAGAGTGGAGTAAATGAGTCTTGGAGAAAAGGGAGGGGTACCAGGAAAAAAATGTATTGTATAATACATATTTTCCTGTATAATCATGTATAATTGTTGCAGGACAGCCTTCAGCTTGCTTTAGATTGAATGTCATGAACAGGTAAACATTTAAATCTTTTTATTTATTTATTAGTTTGTTTGTTTTTAAGTTGACAGCCATGGCAAAGGATTGGCCAAATTTGTTAATCTTCAGTAAATTGCAGGCTCTCTCAATAAATCCAGGTGACTTATGGTTCCATTAAGGTTCTTAATGGTTTTATGATAGTTCCCACACATGCCACATGTCATATGAAGCCTGTAACTGGAATATGTAAAACATGGAGGCTTACTACAGTAGAGGGATCTGATAGTACCTGCGATGCTAGTCCATCTCCTGTCGACAGGCAGGGCCATGTAAATCATTCACCAATCAGATCGGAGGTTTTAGTACAAGTAGGATGTAAACATGCTTACAAAGCTTGTAAAAATGAATAGAAACTTTTTTTTTGTATTAAAAACCAAGCAAACATTTGAATGTTATGATTTAAGCCAAGGTAACTGAGCAGATGTCCATGCTGACAGAAACCCAGCACACACACAGGGGCTGGACCTTTCAGTGGGAAGGAGGCGATCCACAAACCAGAGAGGCGGTTTTCACAGGTCCTCTCTTTGTTCCCAGTGTCTGACCTATCTTCAGACTGCAGATGCCATTGCATGAACAAAAATCCACGATCTTAAGCAGAACTTTCACCTGTCCTCTGTCCCCTGTCTCTGCTGCTGCTGTGTCTCCCTCCATCTGTTGGGGGGCCTGCGTAAGTAAGCGATATTGAAGCGCGGTCCGTGGGTGCGGTGGTTGCTACACCAACACAGCGAGCAGTCTCAGGCATTCCACACTGCGTCTGAAAGAGTCTTGTTTGAGAAGAGCGGCTCACGTTCAGCAGACAAGCCCACCAAAGATAGTGGTTCAAATTACCACGCAACACATATTGTACCAATAAGTAAAAGAGTGAGATACAGTCACGTCAGTAATGTATTTAGGATACACCAGTAGGATGGCTAAGAAGAGGTGATTTAATGGTTAGATTTAAGGTCAATGATGGGACTACCCAGGCATGCCAAGGGTAGTCATGTGATCTGATGTAAGAGTAAATTTAGTAGCTTGCAACTTTGCACAACTTGTGGTAAACACACTTTTTATCATATTTATGCTGCTATTTAAACCACAACGCCGTTTCATAGTTTACAGTCTCGAGGTAAACTGTCCATTTACAGCGCACATTAGTGTTCTGTCACCATTCAGCCAGCACCAACAAGTAACTTTAATTTACAGTCTCCAGCCTTTTTTCTGGTTTGTAACCTGGCCCTCGTCCTTCGCAGTAGGTGGCCCTAAATTTGCACGTCCGGAGCAGCTTTTCGCCCCCTCTCCCTAGCGCACGACAGCCCTCGGGCCGGGGAAGATTTGTGAGGTATTAGGCTTCCAAATGACATCCTATCAGCAGGCAGGATCTTGTTTTTCCCCTTAAAGAGGCAACGCAAGTTTTGAACACCCCATGTGGAACGGAACTGGGCTCCTACGTGGTCGGACGGGCCCCTCGCAGCCTCAGCGTGTGCCTGCCAGGTGCATGTTGGGTAAATTTTCTGGTATGCCAAGGCTGCGTGCTCTGCTCCGTGGTAGCAGGTGTGCTGAAGACGGGAGGGGTGGGGGATTCGATACAACTCACCGCTGCTGGAGCTCACCATTTTGTGTGTTTAAATAGTAACTGCGCCAACGCTAATGGGCAGCAATGTCTGATATTCTGCACGCATGCTCCACCGCTGTTTGCCTGCGGTCATGGGACCTGCCGGGGCCTACAGCACGTGGAGAGTGACTACAGCCAGGCGACATTTTGTTGAGCTGTTGACAGTTGAAGCAGGTCGCCATTCGATCCATGCCAAGACCTCTACCCCGCTATTCAGCATGTTTGATGAATAAGGTCTAAATGAGCAGAAGAATTTTCCATAATCCACTTGTCAGCACAGCTCTTCAAAGCTTTTCTTCCTCCCTTTCTTATGCACAGCTTACCAAGGCTTTTTGTCCCCAGGGTTTTATTATTTCAGACAGCTCTCATAATAATGATATATGTAATTGTACTATATATGTAATTTTAACAGTGTCAGTTGGGAAGGACAAGAACAGAATGTATTAAGCTGTATATTAACGTGTAAAATATAAATATATATATATATATATATATATATATATATATATATATATATATATATATAATGTCAAGCGATGGAAAAAATTAATTAGTTGCATGCTCTGTGATTCAATCGCACTCATCACTTTTTCCACACACTGCTAGTTAAGTGTGCAGTCACAACGAGGTAACTGTGATTGCTAACTGACTTCTAGTCAGTGCAATATATTCGGCTCCGCCTTCGAACTTTGACTTCTTTTCTGCGTCGTAAAAAGTTGGACACTTCTTGTGCTCCACCTTGACTGCAGCTTGCAAGATGAGTTAAAAGATGCTGTCATACCTTGCCTAGCCCTCGGTCCTCTGCCATAGAAACTGGTCTACAGTCCATAGCTGTCCATGTTGCAATTGAGTTTTTAAGTCAGTCACTGGTAGACTTGCTTACTCTGCTTTTGAAGGCCTGATCCACTGTAGATCGACGAGTTTGGCTGCTAGCTCTAGTATTCGGCTCTGTGCTGGTTTGGATCTCTGGGCTAGCAGATAAATGCTGGACTGAGGTGATATCTAAATGCCAAGCATTAAGCGGCCCATGGTATAGTGACCCGGAAGCTCACTTAACACAACCTGTTAAGGATGTGCTGGGTGAAAGAGCTCCAAGGAAGGCAATTAATCAGTGTTGAATGTTTTAATGCGGTATTTCTTCTGTTGTCATGCTTGGGAGCCACAGGGTTCGGTGCCCCTATAACCACTTGGACAACCTTGGTGTTCACCTTCCACATTCTGTTTATTTCTTCGTTCAGTCCCTGGTGTTTTTCAAAGCTCACATCTCTCCTTTTAGATGTTTCCATCACTTGGGACTGCCACATCTATTACCGCTACTGCTTGCTCACTATCACAACATCTGGTTGGTTCTCCATTACTTGTTTATCTGTCTGGATCTCTAGATCCCACAGGATCTTAGCCTTGTTGATCTCCACCACCCTCTGTGGTTCCTCTTATTTGGACTTGGGGGTGGGGTGTCCTTGTCCCTTGCGTATGTGCCTGTATGTGATATCTGACACTCGGTGGTGTATCTCAGTTTATGGTTTTCCTGCCAGGATCTTGCATCTTGCTGCTAGTTGCTTGATCTCAGTGATCTCCTTGATCGTGTCTGTGGTCTCCTTGATCATCTCAGCTGTCTCTTCACAGTCTTGGGTTGTCTGATGTGCTTGATCTTATACAGCTTGTCTCCAAAGTGAGGAAAGGAGTGCTCAAGTCGTCCTTTTCTACCAATCCTGATGAACGTTCATCAAAACATCTGAGAAAGAGAGAGAGATATTAAAAATTGTAGTACACAAAGAGACATTTCCAGAGACATTTCGGACAGAGGTCCTTCATCAGCTCGGCAAGTGAAGTGCTTCTGAATTAATAAGAGTAGATTATATACTTACTAATATATATATATATATATATATATATATATATATATATATATATATATATATATATATATTGCCTTCTGGTGGATGAGAGGGTTGATTTTAATTAAGATAGGCTTTACAGACTCGAGCAGCTTGTCTTCGTCCCAAACTCAGTATCCTCTTTCTGTAATGAAAAACTGGGAAGCCCTGCCAAACATTCTGCACCATATTAGTGAGTGAATTAATAGGCACATCGATTTGTTTATGTAATTCTGAAGAGCGCTGACAATCAGTTAAAAAAGGATCAACACGTTCAGACTCCATTTCATGTCAGTTTCGCGCTTTTTTGTGCTGTTTTCAGAAGTGTTTCAACAGTTAGTGCCCTTTGTTTATTTCTAAGGGTACCAAGTGTTTTTTTTTCCCTGCGGAATGAACTCGGTCTGTGGCCACCTGTCAAACATTGCTATGGATGGGATTTCTTCCTTTACCACGCTGCGGATGTCGAGTATTGTCGATCCAACAGTTTTGTGACGAGTTTGAGCTGTTCTGTGACCAATTTAAGCTGTTCTGTGACCACTTTGAGCTGTTCTGTGACCAGTTTGAGATTCAGTTGTGCTGCACACATACTGAGCAGTTCTGGTTGTAGTTTAAAAGTTTCAATTATGTTGTGTAGGTTGAAAGTTGTCATATACAATCTAAGTTGGGATCAAGCTTTTTTGAATGCATTTTAAGATGTCCCGAAATTGCATTAAGTTTGATTTGAGTTGTCTCTGAGGGTGCTTTACCAACCAGTACCAGAACTTGCCTATTGCTGTTGCTATTTGGGTTTGCTCCAGGAACTGGATGTACTTCAGTTTGTTTCGGGTGCAGCGTCGCCTTTCGTGAAGTTTCTGAGTGGAGGCCTCCGCTATGGCACAGGCGGCGGCTAAGAGCGCGGGGTGAACAGCACCATCTCTGCATGCACTCCCACCCCCCATCTCCGCGGCAACAGGGCTCGGGCACACTCGTCCCCAACACGACGGCACGGCTGACTCACGCGGCCGTTTTTGGGGGAGCGGGGTGACTCACGGCCTCCTACGGCTCACCTTGCATAACTCCAGCATCACTCTCACAACTGGGTCAGACCTGCCACAAGCACTGATGGCGACGTGATGCAACGGCAAACCGAAGGAGTCTTATGTAACCCTCCATGACACAGTGAACTCATGTGCCTCGCGTACGTTCCTGTACGTGATGCCTCTGAAATCGAACTGAAGCCACGTAGAGCGCAAAAGTCGATCAAACACACCCCACACTCCTGTTGACTGGGAGCCCACCGGGGGGGAAGTTTTCCTGACCGAACGAACACCAGCATGGGCTGATGGCTAGTTGCATGTGGGTAGCGCTGCTGGACAGGTCTCCTCTCCGAAAGGTTCAGCTGACATTTCGGCTCAGGCATGCAAGGCAGCCGAGAAGGCCGTCATGTGACAAACCACGAGCCAGGGCTATTAGCGTTGCTCGCATTAGCGCCAGCAGTGGCGGCTGTCCCGCCAGCTCTTATCTGAGGCTCCGTGTCCCCCCCAGGGTCCCCCCAGCCTCCCTCCCCTCCCCCAGCGCCACGGTTAATGGGGCAACTGGAGTAGTGGTTCTCATGCTAGCACGGGCGGTCCATCTGTATCCATACGCTTCAGTGGGCTCCTAACCCGCGCGCATGCGCACAAACCCCACAGCGCTGTTGTAAAATCGCTAACTTACCCTGCAGCCCCGGCCAGCTGCAGCGGTCCGGCTATCGCACTCAGCCCCCAGATCTGAAGGCCGAGGGGAAGCACTCGTGGGGGTTCTGGTGAATGAACTCGTGGCAGCGCTCCCGTACTGCGACTTAATAAAACGGCCCTCTCTGGTCAGACTCTAGGCTGGGTCACGACCTGCCTAACAGCTCTCCCGCCAGCTGATCCCACCTAATCAATGAGCCCAGAGGGAGAAACGCAGAGGCAGCACGCCGATGATGGCTGCTGTTAACTAATTTGCTATAATTGGACCCCAGTTGCAAATTTAACCCGAGCCCCTGTGATAGAGCTATTAATCATCTGTTTATACTGTGCAGCTTTGGCGTGTGAGAGCAATGCATAAATGAGAGTATGCGTGAAGAAGGCTGTAACAAAAGAGAGTGTGTGCGCATGTGTGTGTGTGTGTGTGTTTGTGTGTGAGAGAGAGAGAGAGAGCTCCAGGATAGTTCCCATACAGCTGTCATCAGATATAGCAGACATGAGAGTAGTGGTATCTCTACTGCGTTCACCCCTGTGCTCTGGCAGATAAGTGAAGTCTCTTAGCAGAGTTAAATTAAACCCCGACATCACCATTACATCACCATTAAACATGGCTCCGGCATGGCAAATCCAAAGTATAGGACTTTATTCTCATTACTTTTCTTAAGCTATTTTCTGTACTCTGCCACGTGTCTCTTTTAAATCAACAGAATAAAGTACCAGTGAAAGCTTTTATTCCCAGTGTAAAAGAGCTGACCTGACTTGGATGGACTATAAGCTGCTGATGGTTATGACTGCATGAAGATCACATCTGTTACCGTGTTCAACCAAACAGCCTCAAAACGTCCAGTAGTCCTCATAGTGAGGGTTACAGTACCGTAGAGACAAATGGGGGGAAAAATTGTTTGTTTCTCTCTCAATATCTCCTTCACCCTTCCTCTCTTCTGCTTCGGTCACGTTGTGGCCATTGTCCATTCAGCATCGGCGTGCTCGACTTATCACGTTGATGTCACAGGTAGCCATTTGAGCATTTCTCATTTTGGGCTATTCAGAATGTACAATACATGGACATTCTGTAAGTGTGTGTGTCTTATTTGCTTTTTGGTGAACCGCTTGATAATTTCTGCATTTGCAGTACCAAACCTGCCCCCTTTATCCAGTCAACAGGGTAATTACAGATGTACATGCTCTAAAACATCGTACATGTGATGCCGATGGCAGGCAGGTGAGCACGTGGTCCTGCCCGGGCTCTCGAGGGACTCCAGCGTCCCGCTGAGATTCTCCCACAAGCAGCAGCCACGTTGGACAGGACGTCACACGCATCCCGCCTCCTTCCCAGGAGGAGAGCCTGCTAGCTGGAGCTGGCATCTCACGTGTGCTTGTTCGGTCGTGCGTTAGCCTCTCTGCGCGCACTAGCAAATCATTTCACCGCCATGGGGATCTGGTGCTTCCCAAGCACTGGCGGTCCAGTGCCAATACTGTCACTTTCAGTGAGTCCTTATGCGCCTGATTGGGGGGGGTTATCTGGCATAGTTTTCCATGTGTGGGCTTACAGGCAGGTGGATGAAGTGCTAGGCTCCCATTGGCCGAGTATGACACGTCGCTGGGGCAATGACATATTCGGATTGGCTGGAGAGGGCTGTGTCGCTGGGTACAACAGGCATTCACAGGCTGATAGTGCTGACAGATGGGAAAATGCAAGTTTGACGGAGCATGCTCACAGCCTTGAGAGGGGTGGGAGAGGGGTCAGATACCATTACAGCGTCGGATACCATTGGTCAGTCTGACCAAATGCACATGAGCCTAAGAACACTCAGCCTTGGAAATATTAGCAGCAGGGATGGATGATATGGCAAAAACTATATCATCACACTGTGGCCTTTCACAGTATTCACAATGCACAACACACGATGATATTTATATAATGTTTAAATAAATATAAACACCAAGATGAATCTAATCTAATGTTTGTAAAACTATTTAAGCAGAAGCAAGAGGTAATAAAGTTTATTCAATTCAATTTAATATGATAATATAAATTTAAATGACATTTTATTATGAATTTATCTGTTTATATGCTCTCTTTAATTAACACACATAAGAAGGATTCTAAGAAAACCATAGTAATTTATTACAATAACTAACATCATATTGTCCGGCACTAGTTAATTAAGAGTTTCATCTCATTGTTCATTTTCTTTTTACATCAGGTTGTTAGGCATGTATGGCTCTATAATACGTTTGTTTAATCAGCGTTTAGGGAGGAAAGGGAATAGTCTGCCCATTAACGCTGATATCTTTACAGCTCTCTGTGCGCTGGATTACTATGGCTTGGTTTCTCGTGTATTAGAAGTCTTGCCCTGAGTTGTTTCGCACGCGTACCGCTCTCTGTTTTATATGATCTTCCGTCAGTGTCTTGTGGTAAATCATCCAGGGCTTTGGCATGATGCAGTCACATCCGCAGCAGATTAAAGACATGCCCTTTCTCTTGTGCCTCTGGCTGGCAGGATGGTGGTGTCGCTAATGAAGACACACACAGATAGACAGACAGACAGACAGACAGAGAGAGAGAGAGAGAGAGAGAGAGACTACACTATTTATGAGAGGGAGAGAAGAGAGAGACTAGGTCGTCTGTGGTTGTATCTGTGTGAATATTGGCCAAGACTCTCGACCGCCAACCGCAGCTCATGGCTAGACGTGCCGGGCAGACTCGGTTTTCTCCACTGGGTCCTGCTGCCAGCACCTGCCGTGCTGATCCAAGCAAGACGCTCCTGTGCCAGCAGGGCCCCTGCTTGGCGGGACAGCGCTCTGACACGTACTGTCAGCAGCAGGGACAGTATGCCATTATTCTTATTGCTGTCAGCACCGCGATCCCACCCAGACCAGGTTTCCTCACACGCCAGAACACCGGAGAACACGGCGCCGGCCGCAAGTGGCGCGCGTCCGCCCTCACCAAAGCTCGATTGTTTCCCTGTGGTCCCCACCGGCCGCCTCGACTACGTCCTTGTCACTAAAGGGACACGGCCGCCTCGGACCTGAAGTCCTGTCGTTCTGACGTCTTTTGTGATGTCCTGGTAGCATGAGTGAGTTGAGAATAAAACACCTCGCGTGTCTTCGTGGCCTTTTCGGGCTGTGGGCTGTGGGCTGCGTCAGGACCCTGTCTCACTAGCCAAACACGGCCCCGCACCCTCCGCCCGACTAGCCGATCCGGAACCACTCGGCCAGGTATGTGTCAAAAGGTCTAATAAAGTTGTTTAGAACCCCTTTGATTTTTTAGTCTGAAGGTGTTATTATTGTGGTTTTGCATATGCATCCATCATCTTATACTGCCCAACCAGTTTCTGTGAAAATTGTAACTTTATTAATTGTTGGAGAAGGTGTTTGGAGCTTGCAGTTTTTGGACAAATCATTGCAAATGATGTCGTGACCTGTAAGATCCAAGAATTTGCCATGTCCATTCAGGCATTAAAAAGTATCATGTCACCCAAAATAATCCCCCACTTCCTTTTTTAAATTGTGTTTACTTGATTCAGTCAACTGACATAGCAACATTAGTCCAACAGGCGGGTGTTTGGTGACGGACACTCTGCAGAGACTGAAGTTCACTGGCTCTCTGTAATGGTGACGATTAACTCCAGCCAGCTACATCATCCTTATGTAAGGCGTTTATTTACAGAGTATCTAGGAGTGTGCAGATTCATCTCCCAAGGTACACCACCCTCGTACGGCTCTGAGAAGCATATTTTGAATGTCCAAGGTGCTGCCAAGAAGATGAAAAAGCTTGAGGCGCCCTCTAGTGACTATAGGTAGGCTTGGCATTGTTCTGTACTTTCAGGGAACCGTATTTTTTAAAGGAAACAAACAGGCCCCTGATTTGAGCCATTTCTCTATTAGAAAAGCCTTGTTGTATGTTTCGTCTTCTTTAGCTTAGAAAGAAAAAAACCTAGCAAGGACCTTTTTATTTCCTTAGACATGAGTGATCCCATAGCAGAGTTCTATATCACTGACACACACACACACATACACACACACAAAAAAATATATATATATAAAATATTGTGTGTGTGAGTGTGCCAGCAATATGGAACTATACATACAGTATACATATTATATATATTTGTGTGTGTGTTTGTGTGTGTGTAGTTTCACCCGCACAACAGTTTAAAAACACACATAACTCTATGTACAGTATAGTGTTTAAAGTGTGTATAGTCCACTTTAAATAAAGTTAAACTTATTTTATGCTAAATTAATCTTTTATAATACATTTGTGTATATTTGTATGGTAATAAATAAGATGAATAATACATGTTTTTATGAATTTGATGTTTTGTAGTGTATGTGCTTCGTCTGTGATTTTCTGCAGTAAATGGATTATTATGATGACAAACTCACAATGAAATCACAACCAAAATTCAGTGTTTGACCTATTCAGTTCAGTACAATTCAGTTCAGTTAATCTCAATTCAGTTCATTTCAGTACAATTCAGTTCAGTTAATCTCAATTCAGTTCAGTTCAGTACAATTCAGTTCAGTTAATCTCAATTCAGTTCAGTTCAGTACAATTCAGTTCAGTTAATCTCAATTCAGTTCAGTTCAGTACAATTCAGTTCAACTGTTGTCATTATGACATGTAAAGTAAATACTATGGGGCTTCTGTAGGGCCACAGATTAAAAACGGATGATAAAAATGAAAGAGCTAAGACAGTGGACAGAAATGCAAAGACAGCAAGTGTGTGGCTAATAAACACAGAATATATGCAGAACGTAGAGATGGAACTAAAGTGCAGACTAGCAAAACAAACATATACCTTGACTAATTAAAGCTTTTTAGATTATATGTTATACATTGTTACCATGTAAACAAAGTCAGAATATCTTATGTTAGGCCACACAATTAAAAATGTTTATGTTCATTAAAAATTGTATTAATATCCCCAGCTGTGTCCTTCCCTTTAAATGACTCCAAAGTTGAAGGTAACCGATTTAACGTTTCTCCTGCACTCCCAGTCCCGTGAGACATAATACCCCAATTTTTACGAGAACCTGTTCACATACTCGCCCACTCTAACACCGCCAGGGATCTGGCCTGGCGTTCCCATGGCAGCGGGTCTTTGAGGAGATCACGGCCCTATGGCCTTCGGCTCGCCGGGATTCAGGCGCGCGGGGGAATCTGGAGTGCGCATTGTTCTGCGCGAGGCCAACAGATGGACCCCCTGTAAATCTGATGCGTTGACACCTTGCTGGGAACTGAACGCTTATGCCCTTAGGTAAATGACAAGCACTTGTCCCCGCTGGGCACTCACAGCGGCTGCGCTGCAGGTGTTCTGGAAAGAGCGTTTTCAAAATAGGTTTTATAGGTTCGTACCTTCAGGATTTACTCGTCATATATAGACAGGAAAAGTGCAGCTACAGTAGAGTTGCCAACCCTATATCCCTTTTCATGTGGTCCAAATGAATAAAAAAATAAAAAAAACGTTCATAGAGGTTTTCCCTGTGACATCTATGATTTGCTGGTCTTGCTTGGGGTTTTAGTGCTGGTATTAAGTCTCTTTATTATATAAAACTATTGCAGTGTGTTTGAAAGATTTATGCAGTCTATTCTGTATTTATACTGGTGCATTTAAGATGGTACCGACATTATCACAGCAACAGTGCGCGTGAAGTGGCCTCGTCTTTGCTCGGTACTTCATAACCAATGACCTTTGGTGCGCAAAGACCTAGCTGGATTCTGACGCGCCTTAAGTAACGCATTTGTTACCTCCCCATCGTGTGTGTCATCGGCGTGCTAGCATGTCCCCATATAGTGTTGACATATGGCAGTACATTTGACTATGGAATATACAAAGCATCTGGTTCTGGATAGTGTGTTAAAAGTCACATGATTAACAGGAGTCTGACGGGTATTAAATGACCATTGCAGATTAGGAATCGGCAACAGAAGGAACTCTCTGCTAAAATCTATCCCTAATGTAATTCACATCTGGGTCTAACGAGCACTGCAAAAGCAATCGTACCGATGGAGGCAAAAAATTGTCCGAACGCGCGTGTGAAGTGCTGTGTTTGAGAAGAGATCCAAGTGGGTGCCTCGCGCTCCAGAACTGCCTTCAAGTGGTATGTTCCCTGTTTTATAAATCGGAGCAAAATTATTTGTAACTGCAGTGTACTTTGGTAAGATACGCACAGCTGAAGAAGGGGCTCTGTCCCAAACGTTCTGTTTCTCTGGAAACTTTGTGTACTTTCTCTCTCTCTCTCTCTCTCTCTCTCTCTCCCTATATATATATATATATATATATATATATATATATATATATATATATATATGTGTGTGTGTGTGTGTATGTGTGTGTGTGTGTGTGTGTGTATGTATGCATAATACACACATACAAGTACACAAAATTTCCATATATATATATACATATTTATATGTGTATATATATGTGTATCTCTCATATATATGTAAAAGTAAAGTACACAAAGTTTCCAGAGAAACAGGACGTTTGGGACAGAGCCCCTATGTATGAATGTATAATACACACATACAAGTACACAAAATGTCCATATATATGTATATATGTAAGTGCACACAATTTCCAGAGATACTTTTATATATTAAACATATTTTAAGAAAACATATGAAATAACAAATGGAAGATCTGATCACAACGAGCTTTTGCAGAAGCTTAATATGAAGATTTTACAGCTTTTTAATAAAGATTGTTGTGGGTCGTGGCCGCCGGCGCGCTGGTCGTGATCAGAGCGAATTTACTCGCGCTGCTGTACCTGGTTTGCCGAAGCCGGGGCGATGAGTGTGAAGGCTCCACCGTTCTCTTCGTGCGGCCACTGCCTACACTCATTATAACCTTAACCATCATGTCATTATGACAATCATGCCATTATGATATCCTAATGTGGCTAATTTGAGAAAAAAAGAAGAAATGTGTGGTGGTGGTCAGTGTCAGCTCGGTGTTGTCTTGGCACGGCACTGAACGAGCTGCTACGCATTAAGAAACACGCGTATGATTTAATACTTTCACACCATTCGTCGAGCGTCTGTAATGCAGAATACAGCGTTGAAGGTTTTTTCCCTCTATTTTTTTTCCTCAAAGGAATGTCCGCTTTTTTACGCAGTGCCAGGCCATGGGATTCGTCATGCAGTAAGGTTCTGGGAACACATTTCTCTTCTAATTCTCCTTTTAAACCCGCCATACGAGACAAAAGCGCAGATGCAAGTGTGAACGTACACGAATTATTCTATAAAACGGATCCCTGTCTGGTCATGTGGAGCATTTGAACTTGCAGGGGATTTCTTTCAAAAGTTGTTTTTCCAAATAACACTGGAAATACAAAAATAAAAATGGGCAAAATCGTTGTGTTTTACACCAACAAAGCACGAACAGTATTTTTTATTTGTCATTTTTAATGGAATATATGTAATCCCAGAGCCGTTCATTCGTGTTAATAGCTCTGACACTGCAATTTCGGTTTCTGCAGCCACTTCTGACATTTCATCGCTTTGCTCCCATCACAGCACATCATGTGCCGGTAAAACAGCCTGCCGGAGTCACTCGTTCATACACAGGCACGCAGGCACGCAACATAGCAGCTCTGAACGGTTTGCGCGTGCGAGCAGCGCCGTGTCTCACTGGACGGAGGCCACGGCAGTACCCCAGCAAACCAGAGACTCCGTGAAAAGGGCAGCGGACGTCCAGCGTTCAGGTCAGTCGCTAGCCTCGCGCTCTGATCGGCCATCTCGGTAGACTAATGTAACGAAGTTACTTGCGCTTTGCCCAGTGCTCCACACTCAGCGTCGTCTGTAAACTTTAGCCAAGGGGCAGTTAAGGAGTTGCGGGGCCCTGGTGTGGTGCACCCTAAAGGGTCGCTTCCCTTTTGGCGATCACAAGGGGCTAATTTATCAGTTCCTAATCGCGGGAACTTTAGAGCAACAGCTCATGTTGTGAAGTTGTTTGAGAGAAAGAGCTGTTTGATCTGCTTGTGTCTCGTGCGGGGCTCGAGCAACCGAGGGGTTCCTGGTGTTGGAGTGAAGCAATACTAATGCTGACAGACCTTACTACAAGGTATAAATGTGCCTGCTTTTTTATAAATAATTATTCCCCTCTTCACTTTTCAGTAGCTTTTTTTTATAGAAACAAGATTCTTAAATATCCTTCCAATTTTCTAGACTTGCCGACAGTTCGCGAAATAAAACGGTTCGCGAAACGATTTGAAACGCCTGCTTTTACTCTTGAATTTTGTGGTGTTAATTTGCTTGTATAACTCTACTATATTTAAACGGCTAACACAGGAAATGTGAATCCTCTTGGGCATGTCTCTACTGCCCACAGACATTAAAAATTATGTGTCCAGCGTAAATATATTAACACAGTTTTTATTACTCGTCTCTCCCGATCAGATATCATTACCATAAATCAGTCAATCGAAAATAAACTCTGCTATATGATAAACTCTGCAGTGTAATAGGATTTGATTTTTTTTCTGTAACAAGTTTTAATATTTTCAAAGATGCACACGTGAGTTTAATTGTTCTTTTATATTAGTAACTGAGTCCAGGGAAACTGGAAAATGTTTATGTAAAAAAATGCTTTTTTAAAAAAATGCCTTTGAATAAAATGCTTTAAAAGACATGAGCACGTAGTTTCAGTTAGTTGGCCATGCGTTTAGATCGTCGTTTATGTGCAGGCTAGCAAACGGCTTTTTAGGCATTTGTTCCAAGGCTATAAAGCACTGAAAAAAATCGTTTCAAAACAGCTAGGATTACCATTTTAGTTTTAGCAAATGGTACCTGATTTGGTACCTGATTTCTTAGCCTTTTTGAACTTTCTGTCTAAAGTTTTAAATTGGTGGGTTTAAAACTCCTTTAGGTTGTATTTAATAAATAATTTTGCCAAAGCGCTTTTAATGAATACGTTTTCACATGCGAACCGCATCCATCTATCTGTTTTTCACATTGCACCAGGAAAAAGATGTTCAGGTCTAATTTAACTAATTGCAACCTCCATCGATCACGCCTGAGGCACGCGCGCCGCTTCGATTAAAAGAAACCATTCTTTCAGCCTCGCGGTGTGAACAGGAAAACGAAGTGTGGGAGTAGCATACGTCAGACAGGGCCGTAACGACGTCGAAATTCGAGACTAATTGCCTCGCGCTGAGACCTGACACGAAGGTTCGGAAGAAGAACTCGGTTCAAGAGCCGCGATGATGGACGTATAGCGGCCACTGCGAGACCCCCTTCACCGCTTGCATTACCGTTTCCCGCTGTGAAAGCGTATCGCAGGTTAAAGGTTTCGCGCTTTATTTCCACGGAGAATGCTCATTTGTCAGTTCTTGTCTTTACATTAAACTGGTAAGTGGCTTTAGATTTTTCGCATTTTTTCGTGCATTTTTAGCTTGCGTCTGAATTGCACATCTGACTCTGCTGAGTTTGTGACTCGGCCTATTCCTCTTTTGATTAACCTTGTTGTTAACCGTTTACAAGATAATTGATTTAGTCTGTTCAGTTTAGGATTTTGTATCAGAATCACAAAATATAAAGAGCCACAAAATATGAAGGAAGTGGGTGAAGAAGACTGCGCTGCAATCATCACATTTCAATCTCTGTTTTCGTTTTCTTGAGTATTTAAGGTGTTTGGAAGATTTTCTTGAAATTGACCTTTTTGTAATCGTGGATATCACAGACTCAAACAACTGAGTGTTCCACATTCTGCATTTTTTGATTGCTATTTTTTATATTTCGTACAGTGAAATTCATTTTAGTCCTTGCATATGTCTTGTTGGTGAGACTGAAAGTACTAATAATTATGTACTAATGTAATCATTAGTAATAATTACTAATATAACTGTAATGTAACTTACAGCTGTAATTCCTGTGCAAAAACACAGAACCACAATATTTAATACTGCTTTATTTTGAAGCTCAGTATGATGAACACCAGTGTGAGATGTATTGAGATGTCAATTCAGGCACTCATCATTTTTATGAAATTCTATCCTTGCAAAGGTCTCGGTCAAGATTCATTACTGATGTGGATATTAAATTTGGAATGATAATTAAATATTGTAATTCAGCTGAGGGTAATGCTTGCTCCGTTACTGTAAAACTAGCCCACCGAAGACGTAAAAAAGGCGCTAAAAAGGACTTTTTGATAATGATTTCATCAAGCTCGTGCCTATAGATAATGCTTTTTGCACTGTGAGCTTGTGTTGAAATGCCCGGCCCAAACAATCGGGAAGGATATGTCACGCGAGGCTGGAACAATTTTCCGAGCCGCAGCGCCAGCAGCGGCCAGCAGGTGGTCCGTAACAAAATGACAGTTGGGCTCCACATACATGGGCTCGAGACTTCTTTGGAACATCATGGTGCGACCTGGTTCTCTTCCTCTTTAAGACCTGGATTTGCATAAGAAAAGACACATGTACATTCACGATCGCGCACGGTTATGCCAAACTCTTGGAACTATGAATGTGGGGGAGATTCGACACTTGGATCCGCTCCCTGCGCTCCCCGGGAGTCTGTGTGGAATGATGCGGGTTCTGTCAAGACCCTGTTAGTGTGGTAAACTCTGATCCAGATTGTGCTGGCGGTGGAAATGGAATTCTAGGGTTTCGTTACGACTACGTAAGGGTTTCGGGAAAGCTGTTGAACTAGCATTACACTTCATCGCAATCCTCACAGCGCTACGAATTCTGTTTGAATCATGTTGCCATATAGAATGAACGTCATGTAATCCATTTGTCATGGCTATCTGGTTCAAAGCCATAGCAGACAGAAAATTTTGAGACAAAAGTATTTTACTCCAACATGGGAACAGTTCCCGTCACAGCAAAGACATCAGGATGTGTAGGATCAGAAAGCAGAAGAAGTCAAGCTGAACGGGAATTTTGAGAAACTGAAATGGCAAAGAACATTTTAGTGGTTCTTGTTCTTTTTTAATAATAAGCAATAATGACTATTTAGACAGATCAACATGTTTAATATGCAGTCTAGAAAAAAAGATGCTTTTCAAAATATCCATATGAGAAAAGAGACCAAATATAGGTCTGTTGAGTCTAGATTGATTTTCTGTACTGCAAGTGCAGATACTGTTGACCCTTGTTTACCTGACATTCCACTCACTCCCTCATTCTATTCTACTATTATCTAATAATCTTGTCAGCTAACAGCACCCAGATAGGAAGTGTTTTCCCATTTAGATTATACAGTGTTGGTTTCTCAGTGTTAAAAACCCATGTCCTGCATTACGTGGTAATGTTTGAGTGTGTTAGAGTCACACTTGAAAGAGGGGCATGGTGTACATTACCATCATGTGCTGTACTGCTCACAGTTGATACAGAGGGGCTTTCTGCATCTCTTTCTGGTGTTCTAGAGCACAACAGCTGCTCTGTCTGTCTGTTCTGCTTTAGCTAGAAAATCACTGTGAATGCTCTGTACCACCCCAAGAATGGCCTTCGGTTCCTGGGAGGTTTATTTTCCTATTTGGAAATGTTAACAGCTTTTATGCTATGAATGCCTTTGTATTTTTGTGTGTTCTCTCTCTCTCCCTATGATTAAATCTCCCACTGAAGGGCACGTGGTAAATGTTGCACTTGGTATGGCCAGATTTAGCTGTGTTGAAGTCACGTGAGTATTACCTGCTTCGAGGTTTTACTACTTTATCTAACTGCGTGAGCTGACTTCTGCTGAAGATTGTTATTTGTAGAGGTCGGTTAAGGTTTACATAAGTTTGAAATAATCCCATGTGAAAGTCGATCTGCCTGTAAAACCCCTGTGAAGACTGTGTCTGCAGTGGTTGTCATTGATAGATTACAATCAGTGCAACTCAGTCTAAATGCCACGAGTGTTCATTCACATTCCTACGTCTCATGCATCGCGATGTCTTCTGGACAGCACTGTATCTGATGGCACTCAGACTACATGCTGACCACCCTCGCTGGCTCCAAAGGTTTTCGTCATTCTACGTTTATAGACCGCTCCGCTCAATGACAGAAGGTCGATCTTCGACATGTTGGTGGTGCACAAGACACGTATGGAGTGACTGTAGGTCCTCCAGCCATGCCTCAGTACCAAACAACAGAGCTAGTGGCTTGTTAAGCTCCAGTAGCGACATGTTAACTTTACGATGTGGAAATGTTCCTGTAAGTCCATATCATAACCCTCGGAGCCTCCGACGCCGTAGCACGGAGGCGTTAATCCCCCACTAAAAGATTCAGTTGCACAAATTCACATTTGGGAAAAAAAATGCATGTTCAGCACCAACCCCCATTGGGTCACAAGCACCCCTGGATCTAGTAAGCAAGTCATATTTTTGATTCTGGATTGAAATCGATCCTGAAATCTAGCAGTGTCATCAGCTATTTAAGGGATCATTTAAGTCCAATCCTGAAGTCAGAATATTATTAGATAACCTGAAAACGCTCCTGGTGCATGGACACTCTGATTCTATTAGTAAGAGGAACTTTAAAACCATCTCATATATGAGTGCCCCCTGCTGTTCCCTGCTGGGCAAGGCGGCTGTCTTGTCCCTTTATCTAAACATCGTGAGCTTTTGTGCCAGAAGGGTGTGAGTGTGGAGAAGGTTGGACAGCATCAGGGTTTCTGCCCGTGTTTTGATTGATAGTAGCGTGTGGCATATTTAGATAGTATGCGAACGCATTAATCAGTAAGGGAGGAACAGGCGTGCCCAGGCGAACAGGCACTGGCGCAGGGCCCTCCATGTCCTCTCCATCAAGAGCTTTCGGATTAGATTCTATCAAGCTATGTGCTCCGCTGTTGGTTCATTTTAAGACGTGACTTTTGTCTTGCCGTCTGACTTTTGCTACTATGTCTTATAAGATATGCAAAAGAGCTAGTTTTGTTCTACAAACGAGCGCACAGAAGAACAGTTATGAATAAAAATCAATGAATCAAAGATTAAATGAGAGTTAAAGAGAAATATTATGGGGTACCATTTGGTTGTGACATTGTGTACCTGCTTCATATGTATACTTTAGTCTTGTAGGTATTTCAGTCTTGCTAGGTATTGCACTGTGTCTAATCTTATATTTTGTTGTCTTCTTTCTAGGCATCAGCACTAGCAACGGTTTATGGCAGTGCTTGACCTCAAGTAGTTTGGACTTAAACCTGTTTATACTAGATAGAGATGCATATTCTGACTGAACACATAGTACTTTTGTAAGTCGCTCTGGATAAGAGCGTCTGCTAAATGCCGTAAATGTAAATGTAAATGTACTTTGCTCTTTCATGTCATTCCTCACACCTTGATTGACCTCGAGACTTGTGTCTTTCTGCAGTGCTGCTTCAGGTGAAAAGCTTGACAAGAAGACACTTCCTGTGGGCGGAGCCTTGAGTGGGGTGGGTCAGAACCTGCTGCTGAGTCCAGCAGGACTGCAGCTAGCTCATCTACAGGCTCAGCTGACTCTGCAGCGTCTCAAACTCGCCCAGACCAGCAGCTCCGCCGCCGCCGCCACCGTCCTCAATCAGGTCCTCTCCAATGTTGCCATGTCTCAGCCACTGTTTAACCAGCTCAGAGGCTCCAGCGTGGCCACGGTTCATGGAAGAGGTTTCCCTCCTGCACCCATAACCTTCCCTCCTCCCGCTCCCGCCCTGGGCACCCTGGTGGGAGGTGGGTTCACCCACAACCACACAGGGATCAGGCCAAATCACTACGGTGCAGGCGCGACCTCAAACCAGAGTGCCAACCCGCATGCGGAATATGGGAAAAAGTCCGTCCCTTATCAGGTGGACGCCGACCGACGTGCGCTGTTTGGATTTCCAGGCGGGACTGGGACGAACGTCGGCGAGGCTGGTCAGTTCGGAGGTGCTGTGGTGCCGGCCAAAAACAGCACCCAGAGAGACTATCAGAGGGACTTCTACCCCTCCGAGGGACAGCAAGGGGCGCTTGGGGGGGTCGGCGGGGAGCAGATGAAGGAGTCCAACCACAAAGAGCAGTGGAAACCCCCAGCCGGCTTTCCCTTCTCAGGTAAACTGGACATGAGTGCGGGGCCCGCGGGCAGTGCCTGGATCCCAGCCGCACATGTGTTTGTCGGCCCAAGAGCAGAACTGTACAACCCAGAGGAGCCCACCGGAGACCCCAAGTTCGGCGCAATGGGCGGCCTGTCCTTCGGCACCGCTGGGGGGCTGCAGCAAGGGTTTGTGGGATACCAGCAGCAGCAGAAGAGTGAAGAGGGAGTGGGAATGACCCTAAAATCACACCAGCTTAATGACTACCACGGGGTGACACCTTCACACCTGCCACACCAGTGCACCATCTGTGAGAAGAAAGTTTACAACTTGAAGGTGAGCGAGATTGATTGGCTGAGTTGGAAAAGCAGATAAGTGATTAGATAACTCACTGGATAAGCAGTTGAGTGTTTGGATAAGTGATTGGCTGGGTGTGTGGGCTGTGAACAATGGGCTATGCGCTTCCTATAAGTCACAGTTATGAACCTCATCAGTCCTCCTGTGCTCTAAAATCTGGTCACACCCTTATTCAACAAAGCTCCATGGGCACCGTCTGGGGTAAACTTGAGACAGGACTCTTATTTTGACAGTAACAACAATAATAATTTTCATCAATATAAGTCAATATAGATCCAAAGCTGCTTTTACAGGAACATCATTACAAACCCAAGGACTAAGTCCCGCAGAGCTGCCCAGATCATCCCAGCGCCTGTTGTTCTTGGGTTAGGGTGACGGGGCAGACAGCTGCTGTGCGGCGGGGGGTGGAGGTGGGCTTTAGGGACAGGGCAGACACCACCGTGGCTCTCCGCCACTCCCGTCACTCGGCCATTCCGAGCGCTAGCCCTCACTCTTTCTGTAGCTGTCTTGAACTGGCCGGCCTCTGGAATCTCGCACTCGGAAAGGAGGATTGAGAGGAAGCTCAGTGTTGACTGATGAGGTGCGTGCGTGCGTGTGCGTGCTTGTGTGTGTGTGTATACTGAGTGTGCGAGCTGTGTGCATGAGCCTTGCCTTGTGTCGTGTTTTCAGGACTGGGACCAGCACATGAAGGGCAAGTTACATCTTCAGAACTGCTCGCTGTACGCTGAGGGGTGAGTAAAACACACTCGGATGCGCCGCGTCTGCCTCGTTGACCGTAGTTTCCAATTGTTTTGAAAATTATGTGCAGAAGGAGAACATGCTTGGCTTGCTAATGGTCGCTAACAGTTAGCTGTTATGTGTGATATCTTTAATGCCCTTGTATAAAATTAGAGCAAAACTCATTATAACTCCCAGAGATGAATCGGTCGACTACTCTGGCGTCTCTTCGTCTGCTTCATCGGCGAAGCCAGTCTCTTTATTAAAAGATGCTCCGTTTACGACTGTAACGATGACCCTAATTCGAGCCGGGTCATGAGATACGGCTGTCCGGACCGCGGTGGGATTTGGGGCTCTAAATGTGGTTCCCCCTTCCCCGCTCAGGCCCACACCAGGAGCCCTGCACTCTGAAGGATGCACCAGCACACCGCCGGATAACACCATGGCGTATGTGGCCGCCACCGGGCAAGGTAAACTGAATCACGGGGCCTGCCAAATGGGAAGGTTGGGAGGGGGTGTTGTGGGTGGGTGTGTGGGAGGAGCAGGGGGTTGTGGGGGGTCGTCAGGGACAGTGGTGGTGGGGGGGGGGCGTGTGGTACGGCAGCTATGATGTGTGGTTTTGACACAAGGTGAGAGCAGTGTGTATTTTTAGGTCCAGGGTTTGGGTCACGCCGTGTGGGTGAACTCGGCGGGAAGCTCGGGAGCTTTTATTAATACCAGTGCCGCTGCCTCTTGCGTCCTAGGAAACGGGCTTTGACTAATTCACCAGTTGTGTAGAGGTGTTTTGCTTCTAAGTTTGGAACTGGGAGGTGACACAAAAGTGTGTGTGTGTGTGTGTGTGTGGGATGGGGGCGGGGGGTGAGGGGTGTGGGGGATGTGAGAGTGAGCGTAGAGGGTCCATTAGGTGGGCAGTCTCAGTCGTGGTGGGGCTGGGACACAGACATGCACACATACACAGTGTTCATGCAGTTTCTGCTGGAGTACAAAACCCATGAGAGGTTGTAGTACAGCTATTTCATGGACTCCACATCTGATGTTGTTCCACATATTCCAGGATGTTCTGCAACATTCCGGAGCTGAAGCCATATGGTGATGACTAATGTTTTTTACTGTTTCTACTCTGTTTTGTTTTTTGGGTTTTTTTGGTCACGTGTATGACATTTGTTTATATTGTTTCACAGATGTTTCAGCAGGAGGAGGGGCTTCTTATGTACCAGCTGCAACTATGAAGTCATTTCCTCTCTCAGGGGCCGGATTTACCTCCCACCAGCCGGGAGCAAAGGTCAGACCTAGTTCTCTAACGCCCTCTCGCCTGTCAAACGGTTATTCACACTAAAATACTTAACGATGCCTCAGCAGGAAAAAAAAAAAGATTGAATACATAATGGTTGGGTTCCTCATTGAATTTACTAACTTTTCAATTATTTTCAAAATTATCCATGTAATTTTGGGTGGGTGTTGCTACCTCCAGGTATTGTTTAGCACTGGCTTTTGCTCTGGGTGTGAGCAGGTGTGAGGGATCTGCTTTGAGGCCGATTCGCACGGTGTTTACCACACTATTTCTTTGATGACTGACAAATTACTGACTGCTTATTACTGTGGTCTAATAGTAATTGCCAGTGGTTAAAGGGAATTGTCACCTCAGACAGGGCGTGACAGATGTTTGGTCAGTAAAGAGTGTTACACTATTGTAGATACATTTGAAAACATAAACAACATTAGCTGAAAGTGAGTGATATTCCTTGAACGAATTGAAAAGTTCTAGTTTTGCGGTATGCGGTATGCTCAGCAGCAGGTATATTGCGGAGTCTGAGGGTTGCCAGTTTTGGTCATGTATGCTGAGACTACACAGCAGATGTCTTTGAGCAGATGCCTCTAAGACAACAGCACTCTCAGCTTTTATTCAATGCAAACTCATCCAATGTTTTATGTTATCTTTCTGTGTTCTTTTCTTAGAATTTGACAAATGGCTTTTGACAGCTTTCCCAAGCACATCTTCATAATCAAAATGGCCCCTTCACTTCCATTACTATGTTGTCTCTGATCACTGATGTTCAGGGTTACGGAAACTTAGGTCATACTAAATCCCCTGTGCTGACTGTTCTGAGTGCCTCCTTCTGTTTCATTGCTCTGTAGTCTGTGTAGCCGTGGTCGCAGCTCGATGCTTGCATTTGTAAACAAAGTCACAGTTCCTCTCTCCTTCCTGACAACATGAATACTGTATCATGAATACTTCTGCATCAGATCTGCTCGAGATGCTGTCATTCACACTTATCATAAGTGTGATAAGGAGAGGTTTTGCATAATTTGAGAGTATGCAAATGAGAGAATTAGAGATGAATATGCATTATAAAATGAGAGAATGCAGATGAATATGCATTTGAGTAATGCCGTCAGCAGTGATTAAATTTCCACCCATTATAGATAAAATAATTAAATATACTTGAGTATAGATTAATAACTAAATTCAAAAATAGATGACAGTGGCATAAAAATATTTACATTTATATGATTATTAAATCATGCAATATTATATGATTATTAAATCATGTGAGATAGAAATGCAATACAATGTTTCTTTTGTCCAGTATAAAAATGAGGCAAAGACTTGGTCAAGCATAGAGAAAGCAGTGTGTTTGATTACTGATGTTTGATTTGTCTTGTCTTGTTTTTTATTATATTGGCTTGGCTAATATATCTGTGGAATAAGACAAAAAGATTCAATCCCTGTTGAGTCATATGCAGCTGTACTATCAGTTGTTCAGTTGATCTGCACGTTCCTGCAGACTCATAGGTCTTTGGTTTGGTTTGGATGTCATTAGGGTCACATACGTGCACTCAGTCAGCCAGGCTGCTTTATTTGCTGTAGACCCTTGACCTGTAAAATGAGGTTATAATCGTAATGGTTATCATAAAAATGAGGTAATCAAAATGGAGGAATAAAGGCATTTATAAGGAATAGGGAGAAATAAAGATATTAATAAGTGTATAAATAAATAAATGCTAACAAAACATTTTTATATTTATTTTTGCTTTGTGATTGTTATTATTCATTTAGGTTACTTTACTTTATTTATTTAATCATTTATTTAAGCATTTATTTAAGTTACTTATGACCAAAAAAATATTCGTTCTTATACTTTTGCATGCCATGACATATTTGATTCAGACCTATACTTAAAACACATTTTACTTTTTGAACAATTAAAAACTACATCTAAATATAATGAATATTGTGCCATTAATGTGCCTTAATGCCATTGTAAATAAATTTGTAAAACGGACGGGTTCGGTACGACATTTAGGTTGTGTTGGGTTAACCAGAGATCCTCCATTTCTCCTGGCTCATGTATATGTGTTTCACATCAACATTCAGCACGATGAAACTACAAAAAAGGGCGTGGCTACTGTCTGATGCAGCTGGTTCATGATTTGAACGCAGTGAAAATACATTTGTTAATGCTTTTACCGCCGAAGGCATGAGCATGGGAACGTCATTTTATAAACGTCCGTGAAAAGTGCAGGATATTTAAAGAATATTCTGGCGGAATGAATGGCTGGCTGAGTAGCATGTGGAAGCTAAGGGATAGGGCTTCCTTGCCCTCCTATCTCCTTGCCGGCCCTGGTTTGTCATGTGAGTGGGTATTTGGCTGAGGTTTCGGGGGGCTTTGACAGCGGGGTGGCTAACAGGTGCAGAAGGACGTTCGCCCAACATTCCACCCAGCAGACAAGAGAGACATGTCTCCCAGTGTGACGGAAAGCCCTAAAACGCACAGCCCAAACCCGTCTGCTTTAATGGCTACTTGAAAGCCAGCAAAGAGCCAGGAAATCTCCCAGGACATTTTCAGGAAATGTCTGGAAAATTAGAGTGGAAAGCTAGACTCAGGATTTTTTTTTAACTTGGGAAACATGCCATCTGATGACTTGTCTTTTGTTTGTACATTCAGTCTGCCTTAATGCGTCAGACGTGCTGACATCACAAACTTGTGATGGGATTGTTTTTAATGATCAAATTGTATTGCCAAACGCAGTTAGTGAGTCTGCTGGCTAGCCCGTTTTTCCAGCTGTATTTATCCAATCTGACTATATTGACTGTTGGTAGATTGGCTGTTTTTTGTTCAGAAAGTGTGCTGTGCTGCCTGTATTCTGTATTCTAACTGTATTCTGTTTTCTTTCATGATCGTCTACGTTAAGAACACATTACAGAAACCAGTTCGTTGGAATTCTCATTATATAATAATAACTCTCAGTCCCCTTAAATTCCCAATAACGGCGAGAAAATTTGCATCCAGTGAACACAGTGAACCTGGGCACCGAGATTTATGTGACTTAATGTGTTTTTGGCACACACACATGTGGTTAGCATACAGCATGGGCAGCTGGTCCTAGATGGCTCTCCATGTTTGGGTTATACCCAAGAAGGTGATGACAGTCTCTCTCAGGATAAGCTATGGGCACCACTGTGGCCGTGTCTGATGTGTGAGCACGTGTATGTCCAGATCTGTTTCAGCTGAAGCAGAGATTCACACTTTCCTGTGTTGCATATGTACATGTAGGGAACATTTGTAGAACATGTAGAACTTGTACAGCTTCTCTGGCTTTTATGCATATATATAATTGTGATACTTTTAGTCTTTAGAATGATGCAGATGCAGTGGACAGTGCCAATCTGTAAGAATCAAAACCTTTTTTCTGTGACTGTCAGACACATTGTGGATTTATCATATTGATTGCCGGCGTATGTGGTCTCTCTAACAGTCCTGCCATGTGTCCTGGAAAAATGGGCACAGCCCTCCAGGGTCATCTCGTCAGCATGCGCGGCACAGAACATTTTACACATTCTTACATATTGCTGTAAAAAATTACGATAATAAAATGGTCCATTGGAGTGGACAGGGTAGTTGCCAGTCACTCTTGACGACCCTGGGGGATGTGGTGATGGTGAAATGTTCAGACTTTAATAAAACAAATTTATTGCTATTCCTTTTAGGCTTGGTTATTTTCAAGTGTTGTCTCATCACAGATGTAAACATGGTGCTCAGATGCTAATGATAGCTTCCATAAAGAACACCTGTCAGCTGACTGCAATTCAGCTTCTGGTCTGGCAGCGGGAGCCATGGTACCCAGTGAGCCCCCCATTAGTCTTGATGGAAACTCAAGATCGATTTTGATTATTCAATATTCGTTGTGTTTAAATTTATCATCAGTGCAGACCCACAGGACACACGCGTTCAGATATTCAATATATGATTACCGAGTCCCAGAGAGGCAGTTTGTTAGACTATTGGTGAACCCTCATGTTGGACAAACAAATAAGTAAATAAACAGTGGGGGATTCTCCATTGAAAAAGTGATCCTTTTTTATTAAGTCTGTGACTAGACTTACCTTGTTGCTCTAGAGTGCTAAACCCATGAGCGTCGCCTTTCCAGTTGGAGGGTTCGGAAGGTCCAGACTCCGGGAGTGGAGTTGCCGCCCTGGGAGTGGTCTCTGGATCTTGGCAGGGGGAGAAGAGGGGAATCTGTCAACCCCCACCAGCCCCTGTGTCCCACTCGTGTTCAGCACTCTCACGCCCCCCATGGGACACATTCCCACTCCTGACTGGATAAACAAACAGGTGTTAGGAGGGCGCAGACATCACCTCACACTCCGCCCCTGCTGGACACGCCAGGGTCAGGCACGGCTCACTGGGGCACGGGCCAGGTTAACGTGCCACAAACACGGATCTGATAGCAGCAGCTAGGCTCAGAATGACATCGTGTCCCGAAGGGAGCTGTTTAGATATCAGCATTTGTTGAATCTGCAAAATGATTACGGAAGATTAGATTTTTTAAAATTTTTATGTCTGATGTGCGGAAATGACATAACTTAACTGGTGCTACTAAAAAAATGTCTTCAGCATGGATTCAAAGGCATTTCATTTCATTTTGGTGAATGAGAACTCATCTTTTCTCTCCTCACAATAACGCCCGCTCACCCAAACCTTCATTCAGACCTAGTTTTTGCAGTTCTAAATCATTGATTGAAGGTCAGTCAAAACATTGTGCTTTGCCGAACTTCATGTAGATGTAGTTTTGTAAATGAAAACAGTAGCTTATATTTAATTTGATGACTTTTGTATATTTAATTTGATGACACGTATTTTGTTTTGTATTTAATGCTGAACAGGGCAAAATATGCGTGATATAAATAACGTGATAATTCTTCATTTGTATAATACGACTCCTAAAATTCTTGCTCGTTAAAAGTGCTTGCCTGAGCCAGTTGAAGGTGTGTGCACATGTGGATGGTACCACCTCTGCTTTATTTTCAGCCAGGAAAACCCTGAAAGACTACATGTGCCATTTCTAGTGATCTTGGGAAGCTGTCACACGCTCTTTAAGATACGTTAGGTGTGTCCAGCATTTTGACTGATTCTCTATGTTTAACTGATATATTGGTACATAAATAGAGAGCATTTACTGTGCTTTCCATGAGCCATGCTGTGAAGCACCCTGCAAGCTGTGATTGGCTTCTTTACGAGTCCCTCGATGAGCCAATAGCCAATCCTCTCTTCAATGATGTACTTATGGGCTATCAGACCCCGACCCTCACAGTAGTTGCTGTGACAATCTCCCAAACACGTTTTATTGGCCTACAACTCAGGCCGCCCATTCAACATGTATGGTTCACCGTTGTACCAAGAGCATAAAGCGTGGCACTGTCTCTATTCCTGTTCTTGTTTATGTTAAGTGGGCAAGGCGTGACCTTTGCGCGGCGGAGCGAAAGCTTGGCACCGTGGCCCCTAATAGAATTATCACCGCGCCGCGTCTGAAACCGTTAGCCTCGGGCCTGCAGCTAACGCGTGGCTAAATACACTTGACCCCCTGCGGTCAGCCACGCTTGGATTAGCATAGAGCTAAAGAAGATCTACTGCAGCGTCTCAGCAGCAGGCGGTACAACATGGGCCGAATGGCTTAAGCCACCAAAGAAAATTATGCCTGAAGTGGTTTATCAGGGCAGCAAGCGGGTTAATTCTCTTGGGGCTTTTGGCTTTGACTGCTCGCCTTTCTTCTTCCTGTTCATGTGATCTCACAGAGGCTCAGTTGTGTAGGGGGCTGGGCCCTGAGGAAGCCCCACCCCTAAGCATTGCATCTGTAGGTATAAAGTGTTGCTGTGTGTTTCAGTTTATTATCATGCTGAATTTTTTATATATATAAAGTTTGGGAACCAAACCTGTATTCTTCAAGCGACCTCTCCAGATAATAATGTTTCAGAAAGCATAAAATGCTTTCGTTACTTTTAATTATATTTATGCTTTATGTGTTCTTTATAGTGAAAACAAATTGTGAGTGAAAATTAGTACTCTCTAGTTCTACGTTCTACAGTGGTAGAAGACTGTACTGCATACTATAGTACATGACAATCTCTAAGATTGTATTATGTTTACCTGGATACGATGTTGCATCAGCTGTAAACTGTCTGGAGACCGCTGGAAGTTGCAGTATGAAACACATTTAGATACACCACTGACAGTTAAACTAGGAATCCCAAGACTCGTTCTTCCCCTTTCTGGTCTTGGTGTTCCTGAGTGCTTGTAGCTAGCTTGGGGGTTGTGGGGGGATAGGGGGTGGTGGTTGTGTTTGTGGAGCTGTGCTGAATTTCCTAGGTGTAAATTGCACTTTAAACACTAACCTTGCCCCTTGACCCTGGACTCACATGTTCTCACACATGCTGCTGCCCGTCAAGTTCTTGACAACAAGGCTCGATTCTCACTGACAGAAACTTTCACTCTCCTGTGGCTCCCTCCAGTTTACCATCAAAAATATTCTACAACTCCACAAACTCAGCAGTGCATGAACAGAGCTGGATTTTGTAGAGCACACTAATATCTAACATGAGAGTAGAGGAGATCATGTCCGCTCTATTAATGGCCCCTGCTGCCGCATTTGACAGTGCTCAACCACTGACTGTGGTCCAGCTCTGGATGACTAATATTGTTACTTACTCCCTCTTACATGAGGTGGTATTGGGTTTCTGGGCCAGCAGGGGGCGACGGTGAGAATAGCAGCAATGGGCTCTAGTTGTACACACATAAGGAAATGCTTTAATAATAATAACTTAATATATCTGGCATCTTCCATGTTTGTTAAAGGCAGATCAAAGTGCTGTGCAGGTTGGTGTTATTTTCATAAAGTGTACTAAGAGGAAGCTTAAAACTAAATATTAAAATAAATATTAATTAAATAATAACTAATAATGATTAACCAACAAATTATCCAAATAATTACGCTTACTTAGACAAAGGTCTGCTCATTGACTCAATTATAACTTTACAGCCAAAAATAACACAGTGTACCAGTGTCTAAATTAGAGCAAGAATATAATATTACACAACAATCAGTCACTCATCCAACATCTTACCATTCAGATTCTAACATTCTAGCCAATCACAAAATAGAAACCTGCTGTCTAACTCCAAGAAACCAATCATAAAGCAGCATCCAGCTGTCTAATATAGTGTCTGAATCTAACGTTACATACAACAACCAGTCACAAACTCAGCCCCTTGCTGTTGGCTTCTAACATTACCGCCAATCACAAGGTCTGGCCTCCCTATGTGCCTTTAAGGAGCCAATAATATCACGGGACTGTCATGGCTGTACCCTATAGTATAGCAGTTATGCAGTAAGTACGATTTAAATTTAAACGGCCCTAAAATGTATCATAGAGTAACATAATCATTTAATAAGTTTAATTACATTGCTGTAAAATGGTATGAATGTATCATAGCATAAACTAATAATGAAATAAATTTAATGTCTGGACTGATATATAGGTTCTCAGATTGACACTGGGGTATACTTTCTCCAGTCTGAAGACTTTGTACACTGGGGTGTCTGTGCGAGTGAAGCCAGTCCTTTTCTAGTCCCTCATTGGTTCTCGGGTTCTCGAGTTGTACCCACGCTGCTCTCTGTCTCTTCCCCCTCCTGAAGTTCCCCCCACGCCAGTCGTGTCCCGGTCGCGTCGTGCACATCTGCAACCTCCCCGAGGGCAGCTGTACGGAGAATGACGTCATCAACCTGGGCCTGCCCTTCGGCAAAGTCACCAACTACATCCTCATGCGCTCCACCCATCAGGTAAGGGTGAAACTCCACCCTGGACGCCAAGTCCAAAGGCGCCCGCTGAGCGTGTGCTAACGGGATCCGTCCCTCAGGCATTTCTGGAGATGGCATACGTGGAGGGCGCCCAGGCCATGGTGCAGTACTACCAGCTTCAACCGGCCACCATCAACGACCAGAAACTCCTCATCCGCATGTCCAAGAGATACAAGGAGTTGCAGCTCAAGGTGCCTGAGACAAACGTGCAAAAGATTTTCACTTCACACTTAATTTACTTACAGTTATTTGATTCTGTCCCTCACTTGAGCCCAGTACGTTTGATTCAGTACACCTCAGATATACTGTAGCAGTGTCCGTCATGGAGACCTACCGCCCAGTAGAGTTTAGCTCCAGCCATGGTCTAACCACGGTCAAATATTACAGCTGGGTGAGTTGAAACTAAACTCTGCCAGGCTGTAGGTCTCCAGGACCAGAGCTGGAACCCCCCACTGACATTCTGCACACGGTACCTAAGGTTTTGCTCAGATCCACATATGTTCAGATGGCTAATACATGCCAAAATCACACATATTCCTGTGTCTGAGCAGAAGCCTGGTAAGGATGTGGAGTCTATCATCCAGGACATCAACTCCCAAAGAGAGAGAGAGGAGCAGCAGGAGATGGATCGGTAAGGAGGGCACCATGCCAACACTAAAAATGTAAATGTGTCCACTGTAAATGTGTCCCCGCTGTATATCTGTTAGAAATGTTTCCACTGTAAATATGTCCCGACTGTATGCCTGCTATACATGTTTTCACTGTAAATGTGTTTCCATGTGTAATTGTGTGTGTGCAGATACATGCCAGAGAGAGCGCGCTCACGTAGTCCAATCAGCCGCTCTCTCAGTCCACGCTCCCACAGCCCGAGCTTCACCTCCTGCAGCTCCACCCACAGCCCCCAGGGGGGGCCCTGCCGGACGGACTGGCTCAACGGCCTGGGTGCGCGCCGTGGCTCCTGGGACTGGACGTCCCACGCGTGGCGGGATGAAGACCCGCGCGACAGGGACGGCTGGCGCAACGGGGAGGAGGAACGGCCCGACGGCTGGCTTGCCGAGCGAAGGAAGTCCTACCTGAAACCCTCGGAGCGGGGCAGCCCGCGTGTGGGCCTGGGCGACGAGCGCGGCAGAGAGCGCTTCACCCGGTGCAGCCCCCAGGGGCCGCCCTTCTCATCCTACCACCCCGCCGACGACTTCTACAAGAAGAGCGAGAAGCTATCCCGTGTGTCCCAGCACCAGAAGCAGGAGGGCAGGACCTGGAGGAGGAACGGTGGGGACCACCACAGGGCCAGGCACGTGGGGGCCGAGCCACCTGAGGAGAGGGGACACAGCAAGAGGACAAGCAGGAGACAGGAGAGAGAGGACAGGGAGACTGAGGAGAATGTAGGCAATAAATACATGCTTGGCCACACTCACTTTTTGCTTAACTACAACCGCGGTGTTTTTAGCAAAACCTAATGTCCAGCTTTTTCCCTTTAAAATGTCAATTAGAGTAACAGCTGCAGCTCTCCAGGGGCCAACTAATCAAGCCAAGCTTTTTTAAAAAGTTGGATATACTGTACATCCAAGACATTGATGGACATTGGGGGAAAAACATTGACTATTCTTCCACCTTAATTATTAAACAAATGTCTGTGTGTGTGTTGTGCAGAAAGAGGCAACTGAACATCAAGGCAGAGCAAGATCAGCATCACCTCACAGCAGCAGACCCTCTGAACCCACAGAGCATGACAGAGAGAGTGAGGTAATCTGCATAGCCCATACCTGACCCGGTACCCCTCACCATCTGAGGTCACTCTGCGCCGTCTGCTTGCAGCCACTGCAGTTCCGACTGGCTTTAGCATAACCGGCTAGTAAATTAGCATTAGCGTAGCGCGTTTCGTTACACACTGTTGGTGAATTAGCTTTAGTAATAATCTGTTTAATGACATACTGCTGTTGAATTAGCTTTAGTATTACCACTTTACACACTGCTGGTAAATTACCTTTAGCATAACCACTTTACACACTGCTGGTAAATTACCTTTAGCATAACCACTTTACACTCTGCTGGTGAGCATAAAGGGATTGTAGTGTTTTAGTTATTTAATTATTTATTGTTTGCTTTGTTTTGGTTTATTTTGTGTGGGGTGTCAGGTGGGTCTAAGCCTCGAAGACTTGGAAATCGGTGTATGGTTTATTGTTTAAAGGGAAGTGTATTGTAAGCTAGCTGTGAAATATCTCAGGGTAAAGTGTGTAGAGTGTAGAGTGGTTAAAAAATCTTAACAAAATAAAGAAATATAACTACATTAGAAAACCCTACTTGGTCCTCAGATAAACTACTATGGTTGGATGTAGGCCATAGCGTCTCCAACTAATTAGTGTCACACTGTCTCAGTATTAAAACGCACATACACACACTAAAAGCCAACACTCAACTTCACCAAACCCAAAAATGCGTATTTGCGAAAAGACGCATCTACAATGCATAGCGCGTCAATTAGGACTTTAAAAGGGGAAGGAAAGAACAGTGATCAGCTTTCACCAGCCAGGCATACCACTTCTGTGAAGGAAAAACAATCAATACCAGGCAGCTTACCCAGAGTAAATCTTCAGCTACTTTACAACATTCAAATACCTTTCAAAAGCTAGTACATCTAGCGTAAGAGGACTCGTCACCGCAGTCCAGTCCCAGGCCCTGCTATAATCCATAAGTTATTGTTTAGTATAAATCAAACTAAACAATAACATCTCTGGCCGCTCAACAATTTAAACATATGATTTACAACAAATCAGACATTAAACAAACATACTCAGACACGCAACATTTTAACTCTGACAAACAATAAAACAGAGGGGACCTGTACATGGACTTCACCCGTATTAACCATATCACTAAGCAAGTACAAACTCGTACAGAAACGCATTAGCAAAAATTTACCCACAAACACAGACTGAAACCAAGAGGAATAAATACACACACTGATAGACCAAACTGAACAAGGAACACTGAAACCAATGACAAAGGGTGGGGCTACTAAATACAAAGGCGTGTACATTACGAAGACAACAAGCATGGGCGGGAAACACAGAAGCACAAACATACGCAGACGTGATTGACATGGCGGGGCCAGACGTAGCAATATGGCTAGTAATCTAACCACTCTTGCTTTACCTGTCAATGGGTGAAACAGTGTGTGTGTGTAATGAGGACATTTGTAAATGTAAAAGTTAAAAGGTAAGGATATGCTTTTGATGGCTGCCAGTTCACCGTGGGGGGAGCTGTGACTCATCTGGGTTCTACTGCCCTGTGCTCCACTCCTGTGTTCTCCAGGTGGAGGAGTGGGCGAGCGGGGACGACACGGAGGGCGAGTGCTGGTACCCCAAGAGCATGGAGGAGCTGGTGACGGTCGACGAGGTCGGGGGAGAGGAGGACTCCATCATCGAACCCGACCTCGCTGAGCTGCAGGAGGAGGACCGGGCCGAGGGCCCAGCGGCAGTCCCGGAGCCCAGCGCCGAGGCCACTGCCCTGGTGGAGCACGCCCAGGAGGCCCCTGCACCAGGCACAGAGATCCAGAAGGCCCCAGCTCTTGAGACAGAAATCCAGGAGGCCCCTGCATCGAGAGAGGAAATCCGAGAGGACCCTGCACCGGCTCCAGAGACCGGTCTGAAGGAGGAGGTGGTGCCCGGGGCAAGTCAGACAGGATTGGGAGAGACCTCGCCTTGTGGGGAGGTGCCTGAGACGCCCCACTCCCAGCTCTGCCTGTTCCCAAACCAGGAGTTTAAGATGACGCTGGAGGAAGTCTGCCCCGTAGATACACACGCAGGCGGAGCTACGATGGCCAGCCCGACTGACCGCGCTGGTGTGTGTGAGCGAGTGTGTGAGAGTGTGTGTGAGTTAGGGAAGGCTGCAGATGTTCATGTAGCCACTGAGACAAGAATGGCAGAGACAGAAAAGAAGGAAACCAACCCCACTACAGACAGCCAGAGGAGAGGTACACAAAACACATGACATGCAGGCGGCGTGACGCAATAATTTTACACCATTTTTAAAAACACTGGATAAATGTAGAATTAACGTCAGTCTGAGAGATCACAGTGTTTCTTCTGTGTCCCAGTGCATAATGCCCTGCCCGCCCCTTCACCCCAGAGGACAGACATCGAGACTCCCTCCTCATCACGTGAGCAGGAGCGGATCATCGGTGACTACAGCATCCCATTGGGTGAGCGACCAACCGTCTCTCTCTCACTCTCATTTCTCTGTCACAGCGAGGACCTTCAAGAGAGGGATTCTCTTTTTTTGATCATTAAGGTTGCCACAGTTGTATTATGATGTTTTTTCACAGTTGTATTATGATGTCATTGGTCCTGTATTTTAATAAGAGTGAAAATGAGAATTAGTGGTTACTTTGCATGCAGTTTATCTCCAAATTCTCTCAGGTTTCATAACCATTTTACTGGCACCGGTTTTTATTGTGGGTAAGAACAGCATAGCAAGATAACGGACATGTTGTAGGGAATATAATAGCTCTGAATCACTTAGTTTGAGAGAAAGTTTCCATCTGGTTATAGCAGTTAATCATCCGCAGTACAGGCTGTTAAATTTATTAATGGCAATTCAAAGGCATGACGGCATTTGAGTAAACTCAGCTGATCAGATGTTGCAGTGTGGACAGCTGTGTGCAGGTGGCTCACTCTGGGGACAGGGAGGGATGTGTCAGCTGCGTGTATGGATATGCTACCGTGCAGGGTTCTCTCGGTCTCTCTCTCTATCTCTCTATCTCTATCTATATATATTTTTTCCTTCTCCCTCTCTCTCTCTACCTCTTTCCCTCCCTCTCTCTCCTTGTCTTTCCCTCTCTTTCTCTACCTCTTTCTCTCTCTCCCCCCTTGTCTCTCTCTTTCTCTCACTCACTCCCATCACTGTGACACTAGCTGTGTGGTGTGAACTGGTCCCCAGAGGCCAGAGACTGTCCTCTCATTCTTCAGTGCTCAAATGGCTGCCTCTTATATCTCACATGCACACTTAGTGACATACACATGCAGACACACACACACACACTTAGTGACATTCACATGCAGACACACACACACACACTTGGCGACATACACTTGCAGACATACACATACACATGTCTGCGCACACACTGAAGTCACACACACACACTCAAGCATGAGAGTGCAGTGGCTGGTGCTTCAGTTAGATTTTTTTTGTCTGTTAAATCAGACAAACATATTCGGTCCTTCAGGCATGGACAGGAGTAGCTGGACATTATGGGAAGGAAAGAGGGTCACAGCCATATGGACAACTTGAGGATTCATTCTTATCAGAACAAATCAGAACAAAGACAGTCTGGGAGGGACAGATTTACACAGGGTTCACTAGGGACATGTCCACACCACTTTCTGAAATGGTTGATCTTGCTTTCTGAATGGGAATGTGAATTTGAATGTGCATTTGAATGTGGATTTGAGGGGCAGCTGAACTGAATGCAACTCTCAACTCTCGGTCTCCAGCACTTTTCAAAGTGAAGTTGCTGCAATGTTGAGAACTAAAACTCACTAAACTCCCTAACTGCTATTTAGTAAACTGTATGACATTATATATTAGAGTAGAGAAAACACTCATATGTATATTGGACTTCGACTGGAACAGGCTAAGGACTGATCTAAGATCAGTTTGAGGGAGCTCTTCCCTTCCCATCCTTAGTGCTGTTAGAAGATGTGCCCTGAAATGAGTGTAGGGTGGGAAAGTGAGTTGGGGTTCACCGCGTGTGTGCTGTGTCCCAGGTGTGGAGTTCATCGTCCCCAGGACAGGTTTCTACTGTAAACTCTGCAGTCTCTTCTACACCAGCGAGGAGATGGCCAAGACCACACACTGCCGGAGCACGGTGCACTACAGGAATCTACAGGTACACACACACACACCCAAACACAAATATAAGGACCTCCTTGAGTTGAATCCAGAGTTTGACCACAGCTCTATGGTGACAACCCTTTTGCACACAAGCATACATGCACTGTGGGAGATAGGCAGACTGATAAAGACCAACAGCGTGATGCCAAGATACCTGGACAACCGTTTATAGAGAGATCTCATTATCTCCCCCCTCCCCCACACACACACGATCTCAAGAGCTCTCCTGCCAGAAAGGGAGAGATGATTATAATTTATGAGAGCATGTAATTCTCTGGTGCTGAGGCCATGATGTGAGAGTTGGGAGCGGTGGACTGGCTCTGTTAGTTCCCAGTAAAGCTGTAGCTGGTGTTCAGTGGTTATAACAGCTAGTGCTGATGTGTTGGGAGCAGAGTGTGTGAGCACTGCAGAGTGAGATTAGGGCGGCGAATCTAGAGTTCTCTAGCTGTTTTCACAGAGACCATGCAAACGATCGAAGCAAGTACAATTTTTTCCGGCTTGAGTGGGTATGTATATATCATAGGTTTGATATCTATGCACACACAACTGTATGTATCATAGGTTTGATACATAATACTGCTACATTACATTGTAATAGTGCAATGTATGTGTGTGTGTGTGTGGTCCAAGAAGTGTCTATACCTATACCTATGTGAAAAGGGCATCAGGGTTTATAGAGGTGCCTGGTCCCCAACCCCCAGGTCTGGGTCAATGATGTGTTTCCCATTCCAAATCCACCTCACACCTCTTACACACACACACACACACACACACACACACACTAATACACAGACATACAGACACCCCCACACACGGTGTGCATGGAGGAAGTGGAGATTACCCAGGCAGCTGTGAGGGCCCTTTGGACCAAGCAGCTGTGCTGTCTGTCAGACCTGCACGCTGCAGCTTGATACAGTATAACTCAGTGCCCACAACACAATTCCACAGGCTTTAACAGGACTGTGGAGTGAATCACAGAGGAAGAGGAAAGATGGTTAGAGAGAGAGAGGGAAAATAGAGAGAAAGATGGCAGAGAGTAAAGGAGAGGAGAGACAGTGTTAAAGGAGAAAAATGAGAGAGGGAGAGGTAGGGACAGAGACAACAATTTCCTAATTACCCTACCCACAATTACATTACCCACAATTACCCTACTTTCCTTTGGGATCAATAAAGTATCTATTCTATTCTATTCTTTCTATTCTATTCTAACAACCAGAGAGAGAGGAAGAGTGTGCAAGAGAGGGACAAAGGAAGAGAAGAGGGGAAGAGAACAGACATTAGCTTCATGAGACAGAATTAAATGTGGATGGGGTGAAATGTGGATGGGGTTTTTAAGAGGAGAGAGAGAGACAGAGAGCTATGCTGAAACAGTGGCAGGATGAAACATGGCCAGGGAAAGGCATGGAGGAGAGAGGTGTGGAAGGAGAAGTGTGGGGGAGAGATGTGGAGCGGGAGGTGTGTGGGAGGGTGTAGGGGGAGGTGTGTGTGTGGGGGGTGTGGAGGTGGAGGTGTGTGGGGGGTGTGGAGGTGGAGGTGTGTGGGGGGTGTGGAGCGGGAGGTGTGTGGGGGGTGGGGGGCGGGGTGGGGGGGTGTTGCTCTGCTGCTGAAGCATCTGCTTCCCTCCGTGTTCTGAGACTGTTCAGTTTCTCACACAGCATCAGCCTCCCACTGCCACACACAACACCCCCCATGCACACACAACACACACACACACACACCACCACCCCGAAAAGACAATCCCATGTCAGACTCTGAAAACAGTCACTCCTATTAAACGCCTAACTCCTCAAAAGCAAGACTGTACAGCTTAGTGGGCTCTAGTACACTGGCCTTGGTGCCTGAACTTCTTGCTGATTATCTGATGGAGGTGCTATGAGAAGGTCTATGGTGAGCAGTCAGACCCGCTAGGACTGGGCTTGGACCGCATGCTGTGATGTAATGGTGTAAAGTGTCTTGTGCCTGTAATGCATACCATATCTCTCACAACTGTGTATGGGTGTGTGTGTGGGGGGGGGGGGGGGGTGTATGTGTAAATGACACCGTCTCACTCGCTGTGTCTCTGCAGAAATATCTGTCCCAGCTGGCGGAGGAGAGCGCACTGCCCCCCTGCTCTGAGCCTCCCAGCGAGTGAGCCTGCTGAGAACTTCCTGCCGACACCAGCAGGGGGAGCCATATGTCTGCGCCCCCTACAGGAGTGCCTCGCAGAGAGGAGGAGAAGAAACAGGCCCGAAAGAGGGAGAAAAGAATGTGTGGTAGAAAATATGAAAAAAGGAAAAAGCGAGAGGGGGAGAGGTGTACAAGATGAGCCAGTTTCACGTGGCTCTTTTGCTGGAAGTATACAGATGCAGAGCAGAGATGCTGTTCAGACGTCACTACCCCGAGTGTAGTGACAGTCACTAGATGGTGCCCAACCCAAATATGTAAAACCTGTCTGGTTAGCTACATGCTAATGCTGCTTTAAAAAAAAAAACAATCCATCAGTGAAGTTACTCAGTTACTAAGCCAGTCCATCAACCAAAGTGTGCCTTCCACAAGCCGAAGCAATCTAGTGTCTGGCGTTATAACAGCATATTTGAGGCCATGTCTGTCTTCCTGAGTGACCCGTCCACAACACAGCAGCTGCACTTACAAATGAGTTGAGTGAGGAACGTAGCAATACGTGAATCGTTTACATCATGTACTTCAAGTACCCAATGAAAGAATGAGTGGTGGGGCAGAAACGCTCAATGGCTGCTGAGTTGAAGAAAGCTAAGCTAACCCTCAGTTAGCATGGTGTTGTTTTGGTAACGTTGACTGGGCCTGCGGTCTCAACATTGTGTGAGCTGTGGTGATATGAAGAGGAGTTCGAGCGAGTCGTTTTGTTAATGTGCCGCATGCAGGGTGTCGCGTCAAACGGTGTGTAGAAGTTTCTTTTGATTTCAAGTGCCTTCCTATCTATGATCAGGAAAAACTCCTCAGGTCAAATTACTCATTATTAATGTTACTGTTAATAAAATATCTTGTCCTGGACTTTATATAGCTGCTTTCTTAAATATATGCCCCCTTTTATAAATAATAATAATAAAATAAGAATCAAGAAATCATTCTTGTGGACACCTTTGGGATAGCTGAAGTTTTTTCTGTCTGGCTTCAGGCCTTGAATAGATGTTATAGTTGTAATACATATGAGGATATTTTACTGGAAGTGCAATCCCAATTGATTGCCACTCCGTTTAAGAGCAGGCCAGATGTGGGTTGGGAAAACCAGCCCAGAGACCTGAGTTTCTAAAAGTCACAAAACCTTTGTCACATAACCTGTGTATAATACTGAAAATGTAGCTACTTCAACTGGACCATGTGTGTTATTTATCCTACTTAAGGTGAATGTAAAAAGCATTGTGTGTTGTTATGGTATCTTATAGTAGGGCAGTTTTTCTTTTTCTTTCTTTTTTTTCCTGAAGAAATGTTTTTGAAGGTTTTATCTTATTGATGTTTTATATACTATTAATATTGGTGAACCAGCTTTGAGAAAATGGTCAACATACATTAAATATTATTTTGGGATGTTTTGATGCCAAAACTTCAATAAACCATTTGAGAAATAGTGTTTCCAGATTCGAATGGTTGTTTTGTGTGTATTAAGTGAATGTGGGGATTGGTCTATGTGGGGAAAGAAAGTTCCACTTATTTTTTCAGCACAAAACAGACACAAATCAGTTAATAGCTACATGATAATAGACATGTGTGCGCATGAGAGAATAGGAGAGACAGATTTTTTCTTTTATTTCACTCTGATTAAAAATCCTTTACAGTACAGTCCTACCCAAGAGAGTATCCGAACAAATAATGACCGGTTCTCACAGACACAAAACCTGGCTACAAAATCAAAACACACCATAAAACTACTACATATTTAAAAATTGACCCACATCTTTGACATGGTTCACTCTTTGCAGAGTAGGTTTCAAATGAATTTAGTAGCTTTTTAATATTTTTATAATTTAAATAATTTAGTAGCTTTTTAATATTTAAAAAAGCTTATATCAATTCACATAGTAAAGAGAATGGAGTGGCTTTCTGGTCTTTTCCTAAATTATAAAGGATTTCCAGTGGAGAAATCCAGTTTTCCTTGTTGACAGTACAAATTAGATAAACACTTGGAACCAGTGTTATGCCAGTTCACACTAAAATGAACTAGTTCAAAGTTCAGTTCATACTACTGAAAATCAACTATTTCACGTTCATAGTTCATTTTTTAAAATACCGCAGATCGCCCCCAATGTAATCCAGTACAAGTCTGTCCACTTCTTGTTGGGAAACGAAGGCACCAGGGGCCTCATGTACAAAGACTTGCGTGGATTTCTTACTGAAACTTGGCGCACGGAAAAATCCAGAAAATGGCGTACACAATGTTTTTATTTTAGTTTTTGCTAATTATAGTCAAATTAGATCCCATCAGCCTTCCAATCATATAATCGGGTTCCACAGCTTTCCACCTCAGGCAGCCAATCAGGACTGGACTATAGCACGCTAAGCAGTACAGGCGAGTTTTTTTGAAACATGAAGATGTTCTTTGCTGTTCCAAAGCTTCGGCAGCTTCAAGCAGAAGCTGGGACACTGTTTTCGCCATTTTTATTTATTTGCAGTTATACCCGCCAACATGCGCAACACGACTCCAGTCCTGATTGACTGCCGGAGGTGGAAAGCTGTGGAACCCGATTGGCTGAATAAAGTGGAGGGCTGTGGAATATGATTGGAAAGCTGATGGGATCTAATTTGACTATAATTTGACTATAGTGGAAGACTATGGAAATGAAAATGCATTGTGCTCGGATTGCATTTTCAAAATGCATTGACACAGTTTGAGCGCTGTTGGTATCGTAATGTTATTGCAAACAGGGGTGGCGCTATTTCTCCATTAACATTTGAATATTGACATATTTTTAGCGTGGTGGTGAGGTTGAAAATTACATTTCAAACGCTATCACGAAATGCAAAGCATATAAGCGAATAGCATTTTAATTTTAATTTTAATACAACATTTGCACGATCACATGAACTTGATAATTCAAATCGGGAAATACATTTTAATTTCAATAAAGGCACAAATAAAGCATCAAAATGTATGTGTAAATGAAATATGAATAGACGTCTATCACATTGCAAATGTAAATGGAATTATTGCATTTGAATTTGAATTTTGAGCTCAAAGTTGCTTGTAGGAGTGGAACATGTAAATGCAAATGCGTATTACATTTTCATTTTAATATTGACACTGAATAACTTCCATATACACAATGCTGTGAGCTTCATTTGGGTGATGTGGCCGATGCCCGGGTTTTTCAGACCAGGTTGGTACAATTTGCAATTTACATAAAAAATGTTTTTTCATCTAAGTCCGCACGTGTTCATAAAATGTATTTTGTATTTATTTGCTCAAACACACCGGCGTCAGCAGTTATGTCCTTTACGCTAGCAATGGACAAGGGCTGTTTACGGAAGTGTCATGCGACGTGCAGTAAAACTCATAAAACGTGAGCGGCGTTCACTCTCGCGAAAGTGAACGTTCATTGTTTATAAACTGTGTGTGTGTGTGTGTGTGTGTGTGTGTGGGGGGGGGGTTAAGTTTAGAATTCACAATATGAACGCGTTCAATGCACAACATTGAACAGCTTATAACTGTTCTGTGCTAAATTTGAACACCATATCTGTTCCTAGTGTACCAATAACATATTATGCGTATCACACATTTAAATCTATCGATGTCTTTCGTAGTAACTAGCCTACATAAACACCAGAGGTGGACATTCCAGGTTCAGAAATTTGAACTCCTTCCCAGGATTTTACTCAAACTTGCTGGATTTTCTCATTAGTGCAAGCCAGGCAAAATTAGTGGAATCAACACAATCCAAGAAGACTGAGCAAAGTCTTGGTGAGGACTTTTACTTTCTGAACCTGGAATGTCCACCTCTGAACACTAAGACCACGTTGCATTGTTTTTCAGAAAAAAGGACAAACTGGATGGAATTCACATATTTTTATTCTGTTTCAGCCGCCAAAATAACAATTAAAATGATTTATTTCAATTAAAGTGACATTTCATGGATTCACTTTTAAATAGGTCACGGTTATTATTGTGCTATGACACTGAGAAACGATTACCTATGTAATGGCTGAACTACATGGTGTTCCTCGCTAGGTGGCAATGCATCACGAAATGTAGCCTGCGCCACATAGAAAATACGAGAAGCATTTCGTAGGATTTTTTCTGCATGTTCATTGGTCGCTTTGGTCGCCCAACCTAAAATAATCCGGTCCAATCAAAAGCCCAAAGGATGTCCATATGTAATTGAGTTGCTGGGCAGGGAACAAAACGGTCGCGAACCGATCTCTGCCTTGTAATTTTGAAAGCGAAATAGCAAGGACAGTAAGTAATGTTTCCCTCTTGCATTTATCGTTTTCTGAATTTAAATATGTACAGTGAGTGTACATATGGCACTAATGTACAAATATATAGTGTTCATTCGACTAATAACGCTTGCTAAGCCTTACATCAAGGTTTGTTTATGTTGTGGTCGTGCGTTCACCAGTAGCTGCCGTCGACAACAGTTTTATGTTGAACTTTATGTTAGCAAGCCATGTCGTTGACTTGCTCTATCGATAACGTCATAAATTTAAATATCAAATGTACTACGCACAGATACAGTTTATTTGTTTTACTGGAGCATCGTGTAGTCCTTGTCCTGCAATGATACCCAATTGCACGTTTGCTTTTTGCTGATTTGAACAGCCAAATGGAGCAAGGTGACTGGTTAATGCCACCTTTATTCAGACGTGACCTTTTTGCACTGTTTCGCTACCCAATCGATGGTCGCTAACGTGCTCCAATGTTTTCAGGTACTAACTGATCATTCATTCCAGCATCACGGTTTCTGGTGTTTTCTATACTGCACGCTGTCTGCTCCACCCACTTTTGAATCATGGCAACAGACTGTGTGGCATGGCTGAACGCTAACCCAGTAGGTAAGTGTCGGAACTGAAACCAACTCATATTAGCCAACTATCTGCATAAACAAAGTCGCTCAGTGGCATTCATTTTTACCGAGAGCAATCATTTAGCCTGAAGTAGTCACTACTGTTGAATCAGGCTGTGTCTTGCTGTGCAGAGGAATGATGTAATGCTCCCCCCCCCGCACTGATGTCCGTAAAATAAAAGAAAATGAGTTGTAGGAATTGTCAACACACCACACCGCAACACGACTGCCAATACAGTATATGCATATAGAGGATTGTGTCTTTATCTCAACATAAACACGAACGAATAAATGATCCATTGAATTGCATTTTACAATTTACGAAGTCCCGCGTGGCAAATTAGGGAAGCGTGCTGTGATGATAATTCTGTCACTGATTTAATAGCAGTCGCCTCGTATCTAACGGCATGGCACTTTACCGTCACAGAGACAGACGATCTCAGCGACTCTTATCTATCTGGGGACGAAGAGAACAGCCACGCTGCAAAAATCAACAACGAAATCAACGGCAACTGGATAACGGTGCCAGCAGGCACGGTTCACGAGGCCCGGCTCAAGGCCAAGGCCAAACGCCGTCTCCGGAAGAACTCGTCGCGGGACTCCGGCAGGGGCGACTCTCTCAGCGACAACGGGGACGCTGTCCGGTCCACCGCACCGCCCACCAGCCCCAAGGGCAAAGTGCTGGACCGCAGATCGCGTCAGGGCAAAGGGAGAGGCTTGCCAAAGAAAGGTAGCTAGATACCCCAACTAGAACCTTCCACAAAAGCTCACGTGGTCCACGAATCCCTAGTAGGTGATGATAGAGATATATAGTATAGAGATACCTTATCTCAGATTTGTGTTCCTGTAGTCTATACTGCGCACTGAGCTGCTTTGAAAATTACATGTTGGTGTTTTTGCACAGTACAAAAGTTCTAATCTAACACATGGCTGTGACACCAGGATGCTTGTATAGAACTAGTTCTTAGTGGGATGGGTATGTAGGAACCAGTGTCCAGTCCCAGAGTGTCACTGCCTTTCTACTCCGGCTCCTATTGTGCATTCTCCTCAGCTCTGGAGTGCTTCACAAAGTTAACATTATAAACACTAAACATTGTAAACAGTTAACATTGATGTTGGCTCATGAAACTCGACTACAGTTTTCACATCCCTCGGATGCCACAGGACCGTTGGGCAGAGCTACCATTGAGGCTGGCCTTAATCTCTCACTGGCTGGCTGGCCTTTCATTTTTGCAGAAGGTTCGTTTGGGTGCAAACCAGTGAGTTGATTGAGTGTCGCTTCCAACAAAGGGCAGAAAGAAAGGGGAGGATTATGGGATTGAACCTCTGCCTTGCAGAGCTAGCATTGTGTAGAGCTAGATTCATAAAGCCTGACGTTGAAGAGGGCGTTTTCTTTGCCCTTTTATGTCGACGTTTGTCTTTATTGGCTGGGTTGTGGAAAAGCTGCCCCCCCATTACATAACAGCAACAGTCAGTTTGTGCAGGTGACCGCTAGTTTCTTTGGAACTCCTATCTCGAATGTTTGTGACCAACAAATGACTACAGCCCACAGGGCTGGAAACACGTGTGCCGTTCCACTTATTTCTATTCTCTGCTTGGATCCATGGGTCCTGCATCACACATGTAGTATGTACAAAAATAGTAATATGTTATTGATATTTTGTATATTTAGTCTGGAAGAGGATATCTAGAGGATATAAATATGCAAATGACTTCAGACACATTAAACCGCAGGTGAGACATACAGATTATAAACAGTAGGGATATTTGTCGCCTTGTGTGTGTGTGTGTGTGTTTGGTTTGTCCAAGCAGCTGGCAAAGCAGGTTTCATTACTGCAGACAGCCTGCATGTGGAAACCTGCAGCTAAACGTGTAATGTTTTGACCTTCACAAGACAAACGATTCATTTACCTCAAAACCGGTTGAGACATTTCAGTCATGCTAGTGTTTAAAAAAAGCTCCCTGGTGTAGCCTTTAAGTTTCTTAACCAGTCATCTTTTCAGTTCTGTGTAGAGGTCAGGGTTGTTCTTGGTTAAATGTTTAGTGGCTGGTGTGACCTGTTTCACAGTGGAGAGATGCATAACATCTTCATGCTGGTTTTGTCTTACGGCTCGCCATCTTCATCAGCGACAATGGCAAGATATGCACGGACTCCTTGAGCCTGTTTTTCACACAAGTCTCGGATGTGAGAGAATATCGTCCATTTCTGTCGTAGCCATGCTACTTGGCCAGCTGGGTTTGTGCCTTCTGGTTGGCTGAGCCCACTGGCCTGCGTGACACTCATCCGACTCAAATTGGCATGATTGGCTTATCCACAATACTGATTTAATTCTTCAGGCTGTATTCAATTTTAGAAAAAAAACATTGAATTGAATTCTTGTTGAATACTTTTACCTGTTCCTAACATTTTAAGGATAATTATTCGAATTGCAGGAGGAAATGCCTTTCACAATGACGTGCACAACACCCATTCACATTCTTGTGTCTCTCTCCTTATACCTCTGCTGGGTGAAACACAATCAACCTATGAAATTAACCTGCATTGATTAATAATCAGTGGGGTTATTGAGTCTGTCTGAGGGACTCATTTTCATCCAGTTGTCTGTGTGTGTGCCTGTGGTTGGCCTATGCCAGCTGTGTATCAGCTGTTAGTGGTTAGTTTGTATCCTGTATGCTGTGTGCACAGACACGGTGCTGTGAGAAGGCTTTGAAGTGTTTTGTGGGTTGCATGCATGTCAGATCTGAACATGCGTGTCTACTGCAGGATCAGTATGTGCATAAAGTGTCTGGCACTCAACCCTGCCTGCAAATGTCCGAAAAGCGAATCTTACCTTCTTCACAGGCCAATTATTTGACTAACAATAAAAAACTGTATTTGTAAGGGGTCCGTTAGCTGATAAGGGGTCTGTTATTCTGAAATAATTCTGAAGGGCTGATTTTAATAAAATTTGTAGGAGTCGAATGTAAAACGACGAAACTCTGAGCAGTGAACCTCACTGGTGGGGAACTCCGGTCCTGCGCAGGTTGACGGCTTTCCTGCTCAAACACTCAGCATTTAGCTCAGCATTTCACTGCCAGGGCTGGTTTGTGTGTTAGAGCATCAAAATCTCCAAACCGCTTGGTGATTTCCACTCAGTTGCCTGCACTACACAGAGTATCTCGATATTTTAAGGGCGATTCCAAACCACCAGTAGTGAAAACCTTTAGTTCAAAGGGGATTTTAAATTGGGTGGGAGAGAAGTGTGTAGTGGTTTATCACCACGCAGGAGGTTGACATGAAAGTTTACTTAACAGGCACGTGTCCACTTATTATTTCACACATTTGTGATGAAATCTTCCAGTGATGTAGAATCAACTGTAATGTTAACAAGCCTTGTTTGTTTTATCTAATTGGCTAATATTTTTGAGGGAATTGTTGGCTATTGCAAACTGCTCAGCCAGCATCAACCAGATATTCATTTAGATGTACAATATGGGGTAGATGTCGCTTGGATACAGTTCAGTAGTAACTTGCTGGCAACATTAGCTAATAAAAGAACTGGCTAAGTTATCCAGCTATTAAGAGAAACACAAAACACAACAAGCATCATGTCGTTTGATTCTGAACGAAGGGCTTTAATCAACTGCAGTTAGTAAGTCTGTGATTAGTGCGTAGGGAATACAAGGTACTACTTAGGGACCCTGTGGAATGGAAAGCAGCTACCCACAGTCATTTTTCAATGGCTGTAGTCTCTCATTACTGAACTAAAACATAAGAAACAAGCTCCACACTGCCCTCTGGTGGAGCAAAAAATGTCAAACATCACCCAGTTCTTTTCAGAGCATATGGCGTTTGAGATATAGTACTGAATTGTTTATTTAAAAAGACGCAATTTAATATGTCAGATATTAATTAGGTAAGACGTAATTTAATATCTTTACTGTTCCATTTATCATATATTCAAACATTTCAATGTCCCTGCCATTCCAAATTTAAGGATGGCCCTGATGTTTATTTTTGTCCATGTAAATCTGTATAGCTACTGCAGCTACTTTCTCCATTGCATCTCCTTCACAACGCGCCGCCTTAACCGACTTCATTATTCAAACGCATCCGTCTGTGCGTGCTGCCTCCAGGTGGCGCCGGTGGGAAGGGTGTGTGGGGCACGCCCGGGCAGGTGTACGTCGCCGAACGGGAGGTGGACGTGCGAGACCCCAACTACGACGAGGATCAGGTACACGACCAGTTTTGTGGTTGTTAGCTATTTATGGCTGACCTGGCCCCTCCACAGCTCCGCCCATAATACGACATGCCCATGACTCCTCCCACAGGAGAACTGTGTGTACGAGACAGTGGTGCTCCCGCTCGATGAGGACGCCTTTGCTCGGACGGTCACACCCATCGTGAAGGAATACTTTGAACATGGCGATGCTAATGAAGTAGCGGTAAGAATGACACTTGGCTATTGGTCAAAAGGGGCATGGCCTTTGGCGTGTCTGAAATTGTGTAGAGCTATAGTACATCTGTAGTAGTACGGCTCAGTGAGTAGTATGTTCACACTATGCATATGAACAAAGCTATCGTTTAAGTATGTTTCAGTAGTCAGGAATATTACTATATACTTCATAGTGTGTTAAATCCCACATATACTTCAAAGTATGTACTATAGGGTACATGATTTCAGGCCTCCATTTACTAGACGGTAATATTAGTGATAGTAATGAGAGAACCTGTCCATTACCCATTTGGATAAGAGTGTCCTTGTGTGGTTCGCTTGCTTTTATGTAGAGAAATCTCTCTCTCTCTCATATGCAGGAGCTGCTGAGTGAACTGAACCTGGGCAGTATGCGCAGCGACGTTCCCCTGCTGACGGTCTCCTTGTCAATGGAGGCGAAGGCCAGCCACCGGGAGCTGACCTCACACCTGCTGGTCCAGCTGTGTGGGCGTGTCCTCACGTGCTCCGAGGTGGAAGCCGCCTTCCACAAGATCCTGCGAGAGCTCCCCGAGCTGGTGCTGGACACGCCCGCTGCGCCCCAGGTAACAGCAGCGGGGGGTGACCAGCTCAGGCCAAGTCTACTGCCTAAATGCACTGCGCTGTGATTGGCTGATTCAGGTGTTTATGTTAACGAGCAGTGGAACAAGTCATTAATAAAATGTTCAGAGAGTGTGTGTGGTGACGGAGGGCAGTTCTGCTGTGTGTGGTGATGTAGGGCAGTTCTGCTGAGACGAATCACCAAGCCACAGTGAGAATGTGCTGGGTGCTTCGTCCCCTGTGATATTAGTTGCTATAACAACTCCGTTTTGTACAGTAAAAAAAAAATCACCAATGCTGCATGTTAGTTAGTCCAGCCCCAGAGTATGTGTGTGTGTGTGTGGGTGACGGAGAGTGAGAGACAGCTGGGAGGGGGCGAGAATTCTGGGGGTTTTCTGTAACATCAACATAGCAGCTATGTGTGCACGTTTGTGTGCATGTGTGCAGGACTGATGTGGCTGAAGTGTGTGTCCAGCCGTGGAGGACACAGGTAGACGGGGGTGTGTGGGTGGAGTCTGAACCCATCTGTGAGATGGCTCTCAGCCCTTACCTTTCACTTGTCTCACTCTCCTCCATCACATTCTCACTCTCCTACTCCCATTCTCTCTCTCTCTCTCTCTCTCTCTCTCTCTGTCTGTCCTTGTTTGAGGACAGTAGTTTTGTGGTTTAAGCTGGTTTTGTTCATGCTAGAATAGCCGCGACAGCTCTTTAATGCACAATACACACACACACACACACACACAGAGGTCATTATCCCCACTGTCTAAGTAAACATGGTGAGTGGCTCACAGCAGCACAGATCTCTGGGTGCACAATTTTTCTCTCTCTCTCTCTTTACTGTTTCACCGTACTAAATTTTATTTTCAACTAATTTATTCTTGCAGCTCACGGCTACTATGTGTAGTTTAGTAGGTTTCAGGCATTCTCCCACGCATCATAAACAAATGAGATGTACACCATAAATGAGACATAGCAAAACATTTTCTGGGGGGGATGGAGGGGCTTGACATGTGACTCAGACTCCTACCCAGAGACTCAAGAATTGGACTTGAGTGATTCACATGGCTTAACTAGGTCAGGTGTGTTGGGACAGGCCTGGAGCAGTTGTGCTTTCTGTACATTCAGAATTTTACTTCCTGTCACTACAGGGATGTTTAGGGTATGCAGTTACCATTAGCACACAACAGGGGGCACTCCAGGCAACAGTAACTTTGCGGAATATGTCCTCCAGGCCTTGGGACTGCACTGGCGTCGATTGCCACTGGGGGGCACACTTTTTCAGAGCATCTCTGTTCTCCTGTTCCAGCTGGTGGGCCAGTTCATCGCCAGAGCCGTGGCTGATCAGATCCTCCCCATGAACTTCGTGGATGGCTACAAGGGGCGGGTGGACTGTCCACATGCACGGTAGGCTTCTCCTGTGGCTGCACCCATTTGGTCAGCTTTTTGGAAAATCCTGCATATCAGCAGTGCGCTTGGAATGACTGCACCGCATTTGATTGACAGCCCTGTGCTTGATTGACAGGGCCGCCCTAGACCGAGCCGCTGTGCTGCTGAAGATGAGCAGGGAGGCGGGACTCCGGATCGACAACCTCTGGGGTTTGGGCGGTGGCCAGAGACCCGTCAATCAACTCATCAAAGAGGTCAGGACTCCACCCATTTAAAGATCACACCTGGTGATTTGCCTTTGTGTTTGTTTTTGCTTGGTGGGTTGGTTAGTTGGTGGGTTGGCTTTTGGGGTTGTTTTTCCAAGCATGGGTTCATTAACATATCTACTCAAGCGGAACGTCCAGAGTTGGCAGATATTGACCTAGCGTTGCAGGGTTAGTGCGCTCCGCCCCAGAGCTGCGCCCCATGACCTGCGCCCCATGACCTCCGCCCCCTCTCTGCACAGGTGAACCTGCTGCTGAAGGAGTACGTGTTGTCAGGCGACGTGGCGGAGGCCGAGCGATGCCTACGGGAGCTGGAAGTGCCTCACTTCCACCACCAGTTCGTTTACGAGGTAACGATGATGCCAACGGCACCCCTTACTGGCTCAAGTGATGTTTGCACCAATCTGTCTATTGTTATAACAGAAATAGAACTGAATCTGTTCATACTGAAAAGTATGAAACTGCTCGTTGGAGTTACCGTAACCGAACATGTGAAGTGTGACCTATAAAACTTAACATGATATTGGGATTGTTGATTCATGTAGGCAATAGTCATGGTTCTGGAGTCCAGCGGAGACGCAGCCCTCCGCATGATCATGAAGCTGCTGAAATCTCTCTGCGACTCTTCAGTCATCACTGTGGACCAAATGAGAAAGGTAGGGCGCCCCCTGCTGCCCACAAAGTGTTAGCAGCGTTAGCAATGCGGCCGCAACTAATCAGGGCCGAGTGAAGTGCAGATGCAGGAGGCAATGCAGTAATGCAGTGTTACTGTTTAACCTTTCCCCCCCTCCCCAGGGTTATGAGAGAGTGTATGTGGACATTGCTGATATTAACATTGATGTCCCGTGTGCGTACTCACTACTCGAGGACTTTGTGGATCAGAGTTTCAGTGCTGGAGTCATCGACAAAAAACTCAGGGACCTCTGTCCAAGTCGGTGAGTGAGGTGTCTCTTTGCACTGCTTCACTGCACTGTGGCTGCACTGGTTGATTCGACTGAATCACTGAACAACAAGGACAAATGTCCTTGTTGTTCAGTGATGTGTAAACAAGATATTGTTTTTGTATGTAGTCCGTTAATGTGGCAAGAAGAGTTCTGCAGAAGAGCGATTCGAATTAACTTTAGCAAGTCCTATAATAAATGTTGAGTTAAGGATAATGAACCTGTAATGAATGTGTGAACACAAGGGAGGTGTGTGTGTAGTGTAAAATATCAGTATATATACCTCTATCAGGGGACCTCCATCAGCATTTGCTTGCATAGCTTATGAAGGATCTATGTGTGAAATAACCTCTCTCTCTCTCTCTCTCTCTCGTGACATATTCAGTGTATAGTGTTGGGAAATAATAGGCGTTCTGGGACTGAAGTTCAACTCTGTCTTTTTCTTTGCCAGAGGCCGGAAGAGGTGCGTCAGTGAAGGAGACGCCGTCTGTGTCAAACTTGAAAGATACTGATGTCGACATGGTCCAGGAAGACCCCTGAGGCCCATGGCCTTCTGGGAAACGAGCACTACTCCTTAAAACCCGCATACTATGTGTCCTAGAGGTGTAGGTATAGCTTTCCTCCTGTTTGTTAAGAATATAGAGCTTACACAGGGAGCATGACCAAGGAACAGGAAAGGCGCTTAAAAAGTGAAGGAAATGTTTAGACACACACCCACCCGCACACATACACACACACACACACACACACATGTACACACACTCCTACAAGGTGACCAAGATAAGCTAACCTAGAAAGTGCCACTTTAAAATGACTGGGTCATTCCATGTTTTGTATTCACTGCCACTCCAGAGGCATTTCACGTTAGACGCGCAGTCTCACATTTGGGCAGGCGTGTCGCGGGCTAACGCCGCTCCCCTCTCGTGATGCTTCAGCCCTGGCATGGAGGATTAGTTTGGTAAAAAAAAAAAAAAAAAATACAAATAAAAAGCCCTCCACAATTCTCTTAGACTTAAATGATCAGCCAGGGCATGTGGAGACATGTCCCGTGTTTTGCTTCTCTAGTTTGTCTCTCGAAGCTGATGCATTCACATCGATCGTGCTTGCTCACATTAGCCACATGTCTGCAAATCCCAATGACACCCAAATTCTGAAGTCAGAACTGAGCAGAAATTTGCAACTGATTCAGATTATATGTATCGATTAATTTTCTTTGTTTATGGTTTATGTTGGGCATTTTTTGAGGGAACTGCGGGACTTTCGCATGCAGCTTGTATGAAGCTGACTGGTGAGCACTGGTGAGGTTCCTTTACTGGTTCACCATGATAATCATGATGATCAAAACTAAAGAAGCAAGACTTTGGCTCCAAACATCTTGGCAAATCAACTATGACAAGTTGAAAATTGGTAATTTTATTTTCTGAAACCTTTCCTTGGATTTATCCAACAACACCTGTTAACTTACAAATCTCACTTTCGGAAATATCTCCACATTCTTGGCAGTGTTTGTAAGGCTGGGTGGGGTTGGCTGACAGCTGTACAGAGGGAGGTATGTTGGTTTAAAACGTTGTCTCACATTGGACTGAACTTCTTGTACTAGTCTGACTGTATTTGTTTGTTTTGTTTTTTTTGTTTTTTTTTTCTCGTCTCAGTTTAATGATGTCATCACTGGATGCAACTAAAATGGCAATACAGAGAAACGTGAAGCAATCGGAAGGATGTCACAGATTGCTGTTGAGAACACGTTATTTTTGTATTTCACAACTTTGCTGTGTGGTATTTACCAAATGTTCTTGCTTTGTGTAAAACAGATAAGAAATAAAAACATCAGAGAAGTGTTGACATTATTTATGGAAAACACTGGAGAAATACTGATAGTCTTTCATGAATTATATATATTTGTTGAAGTAATACTTTTAAACAAAAAAAGCCAGCATCTAATTTAATACAAATATAATTCAAACAGTCCAGAAAGTATAACATCTTTCTGGTTACATACAGCTGAGAATGAAGTTTCTTCTTCTTTTTTTTTTTTTTAGAAATAAGAAATGATTAACCTTTATTTACTGATTCAGTTTTTCATTTACTGTCAGCTGCTGGTGGGTCAAAGTGTGCAACATGAAGCTTTTTGGCAATGTAGAAAATCTCGTGTTTGTCTGTGTGATAAGTTGCTGTGGGGGACACGTGTGATGTTGGGCACCTTAGACCAGTTTGGCCCTCTTAGAATATCAGGCAACTAAAGTATCAGCAAAACATACAGTGTGTTCCCATGTTTGCTGGCAGTGACGTCTAAATGATAAATTATCTTGATGCTGACAGTTATTTACAATGGCAGTTCACTGATTCCCCCGTTGACAGTTACATAGTCAATTTTGTAAATGCATTCTAGATCTAGATCTTTTCTAGATTTCACAAGTTCCTAGATTCTTCAGTAATGTAGTCAGTGACAACCTGGCTCTGGGAAAACTGCATCACAATCAATGTACACAAATATACCATATAATATATAGAACTCGGGGGTATTCATTATTCATAGAAACATAACCCTGTGATATAAAACCATAAAGTGGTCACAGGGAATGAGTGTAATGCTCAAAGGCTTAGCCTGGTGTAATGTTACAGATGATGTCTAACTACTGTGATATGTTGTGATATTAGGTTGTGATGGAAATGCCTACTCCATCCCTTCATGGCGTGTTCTACTGAGCATGCACCTGAGGAAAGTGCACTTTGTTCAATTACAGCAGGCTCTACTGAGCATGTTCCTGCTGCTGGGCCCTGAGTGCAGTTTCCTGTTGTCTGATGACTTGCTGTGCCTCCTGTTGCATCTTCTCCAGTTTCTCCAGAGTGACGGACTTCAGGGGTAACAGCTTGGGTTTACACAGAACCATGGAGGGCACGTCCTCCATGGACAGCTGACCTGCACATATGAATCTGAAGGTCAACACGAGGGTCTCTTACAGCCCTGTTGTCTTACCTGAATATCAAACTCGTAACGTATCGGTGCACGGTTTACAAAGGTCTTCGCTGGAGACGAGTTTAACACTAAATAAAGTCAGGAGAGTTAATACTCTAGAATGACGGGACATAACACATGTTATCTTCCTGTGCTTAATCTGATGTGTCGGCGTAACGTTTTGAAGCCAAGTTACGAGTTCTGTATTCATTTGAGTGTAGAATAAACACTACGTCCTCAACAGGACTTTCCTATGTAAAAATTATAACCTCTGTTTAACGTGTTTTGTACCTTGTTTGGGTAAAACCTCTCTGAACATCGTCTTGACTTCAGGCATTGTGCGTTCTGTTGATATCAAACGGAATGATGTTATATCAAAACAATCGTGAAATCCTAAATACTAGCAAGCATGCACGTAATGGTATTAACAACATAAGATAACAGTTATATAGTTAGTTATCTGAGTAAACAGGGTAGTTAGTTAGTAGACACAATATTAACGATCATGTAGCTAGTTCATAAACGTGACCCTCGGTTCAGTTTCTTAAACAAAACATTGGCTTTACGTGCTGGCTGTGTTGATTAGACACGTGTTCGCATTTTTTAACAACAGAATATAAGTATATGTATTTATATGGCAATGCTAGGATTTTCTCCTGCAGTGTTTACCTTAATCTCCTTTGGTTACGCTGTTGCTAGCTTCTTCCTTCTACTCTGGAGTATGGCTACGCAGCGGGGCAAATAAACCTTTTCTGCCACCTTGCGATCATCCCTGGAATTTAGTGAGCGTGTATGAAGGCGTTAGCTAGAGAAGTCCAATCTCAAATGGCGCCCTAAACTCTGCGGTCTTTCTGTAAATCCAACAGTTTGGTGGCGTCAGCAACGTGCAGACATATAGCGCACAAGTGCTCAGGAGCGCTCGGTCTAAAAGAGTGCACGTGAGACAGACTCGAATATTCATAATGCTGCATAATGCAGCCTGTGGTTTTCTCTGTAGTGCTTCCACTACTTAACAACTAATCCATAACAAGAAATAATCAATTAGTAATGAAATGCATTAACTCGTATTTGAATATTTTCTTCTTGACCACAATGCTCAGACTGCTTGACAAAACCCTTCCACTCTGGTCCTTCGCTGTATCAGAGTTTTGGGTAGTAGGCAATAAGATGTAACTGTCATTTGCCATCAGACCTCCATCAGAGCTTTTCAAAGGGCCCTGCTTACTCTCTTCATTCTAGCAACCACAACATTGTGAACTCTTCTCGTGGTTCATTATGTAGGCACTTCCCTTCGTTGGGGTTTTGTTGAATTATGCCTATATAGGCCACATCTCCAGGAGGTTCAGCACTGAGGTTTGGCGTCCCAGCCCCACCCACCTCTAAGCTCACTTTTAAACCAGGCCACACCTCCTAAATACTATACCGCTCCCATACGTAACCCTTTAAATCCACGGTGGCCTTCCCAGCGACTAAGGCCGCACCCAGCACTACTGGGACCAATAATGCATGCTCATTGCTACCAGTTCTGCATGGATTTTAACGATTATATCAGCAAGTGTTCTCCAACACAGCAGATCCATCCTAGCCTCCCCGATGACCAAAGCCGGTGGCACCGTTAACACGTTAACACTTTGCACAATGACACCACCACCTCAGCCGCTCTGCCGTTATGGTGCGTTTTCCCATCTAGCCCGAGCTCTTCTCATCCACAACCACTGACCAGCCCTTTCAGCTGCTTCTAATAACTGACAACTACTCTTAGTTTATGGCATCTAATGCGGAACTGCACAAGCAGTGATGTGGCAGACTTTGCTACACACCCCTTCATCTCGAGTGAAGCCATTGACTTGCTCTCATTGCTCTTCTGCAGCTGTGAGCCGTGCATCCCCTTCCCATTCATCAATACAACCAATCACCATTCGGTTTCTTTTCTGAAGATCTGGCCTTGTTAAATGTTTTCCACGAATCACCTGACCCAAGGCCTGTTTTACTGCGTTGCACTCGTCCAATCAAGTCCCTTAACTCTAGTGAACTCCCATTCCACTTCCTCCTTGTTTTCATCACTGGTCTCACTGGTTTTTATCACTGCATCCTTTGATCCTAACAACGTCATCTTGTAAATCAGCACTTTTAAATTCCTCAACTTGGATCACATGCCATGGCACCCCTCGTTGCCTCCTTATAGACTTGTTCAGAATCCTCTCCAAACACCTTTAGCTAAATCTACGAGGGTCCCTGCCCTCTTTTGCTGCCTGACTCTGATGCCAAATCCTACTTTTATCCTCAAGACAACCTGCAAATCCAGAAATGCCGGACTTTTTTCCTCCCATGTCAATTAGTGCATTTGCCTTGAAGTATGTTGGCGTATGAAGTAAGTCATGCTAAAAAAAAGTAAACAACTTCAACGAAGTACATCTTATCTTTTGCTAGCATATTCATTTATTGATTCTCAATATGCAATCCTGGACAAAATAACAGGGATACATGCGTTTAATTACAATCAGATGCGTTTAATTATTTCCATCAAAAGCTATAGACGTGAAAATATTATTAGGCCTAGTATTGTTTATTTATGTGGTTGTTTGTTTTCTTGTTTTTATGATTTTCTATCAGCTAAATGGTCACCCTGTATTTGTAAACTGCATTTGTAAACAAGGACTTCTAGTTCAAAGGACTAGGACTTCTAGTTCAAAGGACTAGGACTTCTAGTTCAAAGGACAGTTTATATATACATTTATATATACAGTGTTTTACAACAGCTGTTGTATCAAAGCAACTTTGCAGTCTGAGAGAGCAAGCCAAAGATAACAAGGAAGAGGCAATCAGTCAAAATCCTTCTCAGTTTTCCACTAGACAGGCAAGAACAGGCAGGTGCAGAAGTGATCTACTCTTAGGCAGGGGAAGATGTGATCTACTCTTAGGCAGGGCAAGGCAAGGCAGTACAGGCTTATTTATAGAGAACATTTCCACAAGCCAATTCAAAGTACTTTACAAATAAAATAATTGCAACTGATTGAAAGAGAAAAACATCATGTTAAAAAAAAGCATTTTAGTGTATTAAACAGCTTTGCAGAGAAATGGGATATTTCATCAGCTGTGCTAGCAAAGTGCTTCTGGAGTTTTTGTTTATTCAGCAAGGGCAACACATTCCAGTGTACAGTAAAACCCTTGTGTCTGCTGTCCTCCTACCTACCCCCTCACAAGCTACCCCCTCACAACCTAACCTTCACAGCCTAACCCTCACAGCCTGACTCTCACAACCTAATGCCCTGAGAATAATAATGCATGTCTTAACAAAGCATCACATGTACATGTGCTAGCTGCATCTGATAACCCTTTTCGGCAACATTGGTCTGACAAGTGAGTTTAGTATGTCTACCTTTAAAAGAGAACAGAGTGAAGTGAAGTTGTTGGGGAATAGTAAAAAAAACATTTGTCACTCCTCTAATGGTGAGTTTAATATTTACTTGTGTTAGAAATGTCATTCAGTGGACCAATAGAGAGGCAAAGGCAAATGAGTCTGCCATAACTACAAAGATTTCAGCTCTAGGTAAATGTGCATCAAACACTTGACTTAGAATTTTGAATCTAGATGACCAGAAAGCCTTCATCTTAAAATAGGGCCAGACCATGGGGGTCAAGTCAGCCTTAGCAACATGACATCAGTCACATATTACATATCTTGTGTTCTAGGAGGTTAAAAGTAGTTTAACTGGTTTCGTCTCCTAGAACTCCAGAAGCCCTTTGCTTGCACAGCTGATGAAAGACCTTTGTTCAAAACATCATGTTTCTTTAGAAACCTTGTGTACTACACTGAAACGTGTGCAAGCAGAGAGTGCTAAGGATGTAGAGGTAAACCAAAACAGATTTAATAAAAATATTTATATAATTTGCATAAAATCAAAAATAGAAAAGTGCGACTTTTCTTCAGTCCTTTGAAATTTGTGAGTGGAATCAAACAGGGAGATATTCCTGGTGCTATGCATGATTTTTTCTAATTGTAATTAACGCACACAATGCAATTTGAATGCTAATAGCTTTGATGATCGCTGATACGGTACCTATTTGTTTCTTGTTGAAACTAACACCAAGCTTATTGTTTTGGATGCGGTATTTGTTCATATGACGGTATATTGATGAAATACATTTCCTTTTCGAAGATAACCTGAATTCAAACAAGCGTTGACGCCTGTGAAAGACGTGTACATCTTTCACATTTGAATCTTTCACAAGTTTACACAGAGCGAACACAGGATCTCGTTTGCGCACGAAACTCTTTAGCAGTTACTGGGTTAAAAAGTACGCTAACCCAGATGTTACGTGCTCGGATTGCGTTACGTTTATTACAGTGATCAATTGAATTAGGTTATAAATACATTTTAATAAGTAAATGCTACAGCATTATCGTAGACTGTAGTTCGTGCATTGTTTGGAAAATGCCAGTCAGTCTTAGCTTCATATACGGTGTGCTTATTAAAAAATGCATTTGTGGCAAACTTAATACAGCACAGAAGAAACAGATAAGTTGTCGATCAGAATGACAGATTGCCGTGTCCGAGGTGGGGGAACACCTCTCCGTCCAAGAAGTCTCGTGATACATCGGTGACGCGTGCGCGTGACGCAATCCGACGGCAGGGGAGGGGTGCGCTCGCGCTGCAGCAGGGTAGGAAAGGAGGAGGAAGCGAGGATGGCGGAGTAACACCTCTGAAGGTAAAAAGAGTCCTATTGCTATACGCGGTTCGGAAATGTTGGTTGTACAAGATATGTCGAACGTTACGGCCACAAAAACGTCCCCCCATGCGCTGGCCACCCGCGGTCGATCCAGTGCTGTCTATGATCAGGGGATTTGAAATGCTCTTTTGTTCAGCCCCGGAATGGCCGCTGTGTGTGTGTGTGTGTGTGTGTGTGTGTGTGTGTGTGTGTGTGTGTGTGTGTGTGTGTGTGTGTGTGTGTGTGTGTGTGTGTGTGTGTGTGTGTGTGTGTATATATATGCGTGCGTGCATGCGCGTGCGCGTCTGTGTGTGTGTGTGGAGAGAGAAAGTGTTTTCTTTTTTTTCCCCACGTATTCCGTAGGCTAGCGAAAAAAAGGCGCCTGGAGAAGGCAGCGGAATGCGTCTGGGCAAACCCGACAGAGCCTCAACCGTAAACAAAAGAACGATTTGTCCCAAAATGGTCATTTTACCTTTATCGGTGTCGGTTAGCTAAGCAGGGCTAGCAGAACAGACCACAGAGCACGACTGCGCCCGTGGACTCTGCGCTCTTGCGGCGAGGGCTGTCGTCCTCGCTACGGATCGCCGTGGTTTGACTGCCTCTTCGCGGATGACAGCTACCCGAGAAGACGCCACGATAAACGGACAGCGTTTGGTTGATCGGCGTCTCCACGCCGGACGCCCTCCGACGCGATTCTGCTGGTTAAACACATAAAGTAGGCATATGCGTTTAATGGAGCGACCGCAGCGCTAGGGCACTTAGCTTTAGCGTAGCTACGGCTGTTATCTGCCCCCCCACCACCACCGTTGTCATCTGTTGCTGGTTTCTAAAGCAAAGCTAATGTTAGCAAGCTTCCCAGTTAAGTTGTTTGAAAGGCTCATTTATTAGTCCACTGGTGTACTTTGGCCAGCTGTCTTAACTGTGAAGTGAGAAGTAAAATATTGTCAAGTTACCGAGGTAAGGAAATATTCGACCACGAATTGTCACCGCACGTACTGGATAGCTAAGCTGGCTACGCTAGCTTAACTGATGGCACTAAATGTTATATTAATGGCTGATATTAGCGATATGGATAGCTAACTGAATAAACGAATGAGGTATATTTTTTTAAATGTTAGCTGGCTATCTTGTTTGAATATGTTTGGCTGAAAACTGTCGATCAGGAGCTAGCTAGCTTAGCTAGATTAGGTCTGACTGAGGCTGGTGACTTGCTAGCTGATTTACTAGCCAAGTGGCAATTACGAGTGCTGTCTTTATATTTCACAGATGTAGTTGATTCATGGCAAATGTACAGATGCACCGTTTAGCTATATCGATAAAATCACAAATTTAGATGTCAGAAAATACATGGTAAACATGGTAAATGTATTAATTTCTACCAGGACTTTCTAAGTTTAGCAACAGTAACCAGAAGTGATTGGGAAGGACGTATTTCCTTTTCTGACAAATACGACTTTTCTTTGTGGTTCTCTCCGTTATGTGTCCAGTGTTTTTGGCCCACCACCGATTTGCGTTTACCGATACAACCTAATACACCCAGCTAGCACATCAGATCTATAAATCATACCGTTAACTGTCGTGTAATTTTCCACACGTGCTGGTGTAGTATTAAGAATACTAAAGCCCATCAACATAACTGTCAGGTACCTGCATTGGTACAACCACCATGTTTTGCTATGACTGGACGTAAAATAACGTTTTTACTTGTACTTATTCAGATGGATATCTAGTAGTTGTGTAATGATTCATGCACTGAATTACGACTAGACTAGCCGCCCAGCAGCTGTAACCGCTGGAATCCCCTTTGTGTTGGTCTGGATTGATCAAGCTCTCAGTAACAGAAATACCATGAATGTGGTTGCAACAGTCTGGTATGCTAGTCAAAAACAGCTGGTCATCATGTAGCCAGACACTGCTTTTAGAGGCCAAGTGTCATGAAAAAGCACTACTATTCTTGACTGGGTTTGCAAGAAGGTTCCACTTCACTCAGTACGTAAGTTTGCCAGTTGAATATAGTTGTCCTACTGGTGAGTGATGACATAGTGTTACAACCCCCACAGCACCTTTAACAAATTTAGGTACATATTAAGAATGCTGTGCTTGTTCTGTAGTTCTAATCGGTGCACTGATTCAGGGCATGAATCACCACTACTAAACATCCATTTCATTACAAAAAAATACTTTCACATTATCATTTTAATAAACATATTTCCAGTCCAATTAAAACCGAGCTGTTCTTGAGCAGAGTGGCCATGCACCAGAATCCAACCAAAGTAATGCACTGGCAATGCTGTCATGGACAAATGAGTGATGTGTGTGTGAGTGAGTGAGTGAGTCTGAGACATGCTTCGTCAGGCCTCCCCCCGCCACCCTCCTCGTGCCATGTGCAGCTAAGACCTGTTGCGGTGGCTTGCTAACTCGCAGTGGTGTGCATGGTGCACCCTCGAGAGAAGGTCGGGGTGGACCTGCCTTTGGCGCTGGCGCTGACCCGGCTTTGAGGAACGATCTGAGACGTAGCTGTCGTGTGGGGCTTCTGTGACAGCGGGCTTAAGAATTCCTGAGGCGAGGAATGCGAGAGATTGTGTGTGTATGTGTGTGTGTGTCTGTATCCACACACATGTGTACGTGTGTTTCTGCTCGATGGAGATGTAGGATAAGGAACAAGTTATGCAGTTTGACCCCTGCCTCTCTGTGCTAGTCTCCAGGCTTCGCCCACTTCTCTCTCTCTCTCTCTCTCTCTCTCTCTCTCTCTCTCTCTCTCTCTCTCTCTCTCTCTCTCTCTCGCTCTCGCTCTCTCTTAGAGATAACACCTCACCAGTCTCTCACAATTTCACTTCACTCTGTTCTCTCTTAAAGCCTTTGTTTGGAGAGTCAGTCAGAAATGTTTCATCCCCAGCACCCCCCCCCCCACACCATACACACACACACACCTCCCCCCTTCATGTTCAGAATGTATCCAGTCTGAAAGGTCTAGGTAGCAGACACATCCGAGCATTATATATTATTATATATTATTGTTAATTTTGCTTCCAGTTAAACCAAGTGAGTTATTCTTCTTCATGCACCTTTTCAAAAACCATAACAGAAAATAATTGGATAAAAAATGGTGTTCTGCATAGGAGCCGGTACAGGCTAGTGTTTAGAAAGGCACTGAGCTATATTCAGATCTCGTATTCACAGTGGCAGATCGTGGTTCGTTCTGTTGCTTTTCCGATATTGCAGCGGGTCTTGTGTGCCTTGTCCTTAGCGCCAGTATTGAGTGGACCCTACCTGGGTGGGAACGATATGCAAAATGCTAGCCTGCCCTGCTTTCGTCATTGGCTATGTGAGCTCTGTTGGGTAAATATGATTCTAAATATTCATGTCATGATCTGGTTTGGGGTCTCCCACCGCCGCCTGGTCCCATACCCATTCACTCTGCATGCGTACGGCGGACATGGTGAAACAGGCTCTAAAATGTCATAATAGCATCAGTGTGGCTCCTTCCTCAGAGCTTGGCTTCACGTTTGCTTGCCGTGTCTTAACTGGCCCTTTTTCATACCGGTCTGTCATGAGCTGAATGCTTCAACCAAAAAAAAAAAAAAAACACACCCACAAAACAGTGCTGCTAATGTTGCTAACGGCGACCAAAAGACATTGGTTGCCTGTTGGATATATGTAAATGAACGTAGGCTGTCTGCTCTGAGCTAACTTATCGTTAGCCACGGCAACGGTTCTGAGGGAAGCTTCTAAGGTTTTCACTGAAACTGGATCCCCCATCCTCCCCAACAGACTTACTCATCATTGTACAGGCAGTGTCTGGTCTGATAAAGAGATATCTCCAGGCTTTTGTTTGGTTGGTTGTTGATTTGCGGTGTTGTGCAGCCAGTGACTGCGTGCTCTACCTGCACCAATAAGACTTCCAGGAAGATTCAGGCTCCAGTTGTGATATTGTACTTCAGATTTGAGTCATAAAGGTGATCTGGTGTGTCCGGTGCAGTAGACCAGCTCCAGCTGCATGCACTGGCTACTCAGGGTTCAACCCTTTTCAGCTTTTTGAGCTCTCCTGCACACATCACGGGTGTTCCGGACGAACCCTGTCAGCTGAAGAAACCACACAGAGGCACTGAAAGTGCATCGAGCAAACTCGCAGGCGAAACAGCACGTTTTTTTGCCTTCCTTTAGACGTGCTGCCCACAACTAATTGTGTTCTCTCTCTCTCTCTCTCTCTCTCTCTCTCTCTCTCTCTCTCTGTTTCTCATTTCAAAGTGAAACTGCACTAAACTCAAATATGACTGCAGAAGTTGCAGCAACCGACTATTCATCAACCCGTTAAACGCAATGAGCAGCTCTACATTCAGATATTCTTTTGAGCCGCATGTCAGATGTAACTCCATTCGTGCCGTGGTTGGGCAGGTGAATGGCCTTTGTCTTCTCTCTGGGTCTCCTCACTCACCCTGTGAGCAGCGGGAAGTCCAGCGGCTTCCACACATGGCTCAGGCCTCAAATATGCCCTCTTGTTTGTTTGTTTCGTGTCCTGCACGTTGTTGCACACGGTGGTACGCTTGAAGGAGAGCGCTAAGACCTCGACTCAGGTGTCTGATTGGCCAGTGAGTTGGGAAGGAGTATGGTTCTCTCGTTTGTAACTACCAATGAGAATGAGACGAGAAGCAGAAGTCCCGCTCAAACCAGAAGTCCTGCCCCACCAACACACCTCTCCGTTGCCGAGTGATGGAGACAAAGGGATCTTTCCACATTGCTGATCGTTCCAGGTTGCTCATCATTGCACATTAGTTTCACTGTAGGTGTCCTTGTCGTAGACGCATGGATTTGGCTTTTGGGTTAATGCCAGAAACCGTTGTCTGCTTGCTTCTGTCTGTCTAATGATGCAGATGCTGACGATTTTGCACGTACTGAATTGACATGTGAACATTGCAGACAGTACAGCATTTCTCGATTAATAAATTAGACTCATTGTTTCACTAACAGTATTTTAGTCGAGTGTCTGTCGGTGTTGATTTAGTGCCAGTGTTTTTGGGCCGGCCGTTTTTTTTTGTGCTAGTTTAGTCGTGTGTAGCATCGCTCGTCCCCTAAGAGGAGGGATTCACGAATGACCTCACATGCCAATATTGCTGTGTTAAAAAGGACATGAGTCCTTTAGGCATAAAGGTCTCTGGTCCTGCAGAGAGTCTGGGCTTTGAAGAGCGCTCCCAAAGATTATTCGCAGCGGCATTAACCTTTCCGCCGCTCTGATCTGGGATCAGGCTGACCGCACGCACCATCTCGCTCCCACATGCCTGTGATGTACATGCACAGGTACCATGCCGCCCCTTGTCCGGAGCTGCACTCTTGCTTACGAATGTCTGCAAGAAGCGCGTTTGTTCTTCTCGGCTTCCAATAATGCTTCAAATGGTTCCAGCGACTCCAGAAAACACTCTTGGAACGTGGCTGGAGGTGGGCAGGATGCGTCAGAGCGGCAAGCTCGGTGTCGTGTACATGCTAGCAGTCTGCCGCTTGATCACGTGTCGTTTTTAGCATGTGCTGGAGGTTAGCTGTGGCGAGGTGTTTCCACTCGTCGAGCATTTTGTCTCATTTCTAGACTTTTCAGGTAATGGAAGTGTAAGGACATTTAGGCCTACAGTGTGGTTTATGAATAGTTATGAACACTTATTGAAATCCGCACACCCCACTGCTCTTGAAAACTGTTGGACTAGGGGATCTTAAGCATTCGTAACTAATTATTGTTGTTGTTGTTTTTGCAGCCGGACCCAAAAGATGCGACCTCTGCGGAGATCTCTGTGTGACCTCGTTTGACCCTGCCAGGGGAAGGTGTGCTCTCCAGCCTAGCATGAGACCCACCGCCTCCGCATTCCCCTCTCGGCCCCGCCAAGCCTCTCTCTTCCTCATGGAGTTTTAAAGGCCACGGGACCCCTGGGTGCTGCTGTCCATCCTTCCTGGAGAACGAAAATCACACACACACACACACACACACACACACACACACACAAACATAAACAGGTATGTAAGAAAGAGTTGAGCTATTGCAGCCCGTCTGCCATTTTTTTTTTTTACATTTTCTTTATCCGAGTTACCGCCAAGAGGAGCAAGGGAGAGAGAGACGGGGCTGGGGGCAAAGGAAAGAGAGAGAGAGAGAGAGAGAGAGCGAGAGAGAGAGAGAGAGACGGGGAGACAGAGAGAGACTCAGGGTCCCATGCTTCGTCGGACCAAAGCGCTTTCACCATGAGCAGTGCTTTAGGCAAAGACAAAGACTGCAAAGAGAAAGAGGCCAAGGCCCCGGTCAGCCTGGGCAAGGAGGGCAAGACCAAAGGGAAAGATGCCAAAGACGGGAAGAAGGACACTAGCGGAGCCCCGCCCGCCGTGGCCTTCTCTGTGGACAACACCATCAAGCGGCCCAACCCGGCGCAGGGCATGCGCAAGAAGTCCAGCAACGCCGAGGTGCTGAAGGAGCTGGCCAAGTGCCGTGAGGAGAACTCCACCCGCATGGACCTGTCCAAGCGCTCCATCCACCTGCTGCCGCCGTCCATCAAGGAGCTGACGCAGCTGACCGAGCTCTACCTGTACAGCAACAAGCTGCAGAGCCTGCCGGCCGAGGTGGGCTGCCTGGCGGGGCTGGTGACGCTGGCCCTGAGCGAGAACTCCCTCACCAGCCTGCCGGACTCCCTGGACAGCCTGAAGAAGCTGCGCATGCTGGACCTGCGGCACAACAAGCTGAGAGAGATCCCGGCTGTGGTGTACCGCCTGACCTCACTTACCACGCTCTACCTGCGCTTCAACCGCATCACCGCCGTGGAGAAGGACATCCGCGGCCTGACCAAGCTCACCATGCTCAGCATCCGCGAGAACAAGATCAAGCAGCTGCCCGCCGAGATCGGTGAGGGGGGTGTGTGTGTGTGTGTGTGTGTGTGTGTGTGTGTGTGTGTGTGTGTGTGTGTGTGTGTGTGTGTGTGTGTGTGTGTGAGACAGCCTCCTGCATGTGGCTTGGCGTGGGATGGGGGAGGAGATAGACGCGCGAGTGAGTGAGGAATTACGTCCTAGAAACTAGTGTGAGTAAGTTGGCCAAACTGTTGTAGGAGCTAATTGGGAGTGTGGTCTAGAAGCTAATATGGTGTGTGGGTGTGTAGAAGCTAGTTGGGTGAGTGGATAGAGCAAGTGAGTGCTCTAGAAGCTAGTTTGCAAAAAGAGTGCACTCTGAAAGTCGGACTGGCAGCTGAGTAAACTTTAAAAGCTGAGTAAACTTTAGGCACTAGTAAACTAGTGTCCTCCAGCTAAATAAACATTAGTCGTATAAAAATGCAGAAGGTAGCTGAAGTTTGCCGAGTGGAATTGCTCTAGAAGTAAGTTGGGTGAGGTGTTTTGCTCTAGAGGCTAGCTGGGTGAGTGGGTATGCTGGAGAAGCTAATTGGGTGAGTGGGAATTCTGCAGAAGCTAGTTTGGTGAGTGGGTAGAACAAGCAGGTGCTGTAGAAGCTAGTTTGCAAAGGGAGTGCAATCTGAAAGTCACGCGAATGTTCTGGACTCACTCAGTTCCTATCCAAGCAACATTTGTGTACCAACAAATAATTGAGCCAGATCATGGTGAAACTTGAGACTTGCTTAATGCGTTGAATAATTTCCTAAAGAATCATAATCAAATAGAAGTTACATTAGCGCTAGGTCAGAGATATGCCGAGCTTTGAAGCGCCGATGAACATGCTGCTAAAGCAGGATAGGGGAATAAGTGAAGCTAGATCTGCGATTGGGCTCCAGCTGTTTGGTCAGGGGAGGCAGTTGCTACAGCCTCTCTCCACTTAACTCACAGGCTTAATGGTGTGTATCCCTTCAGGGAAAAGCCCTAAACTGTACAGTGCTGTGCAGGGCAGAATCAGCGCAGCAGGGCCTCTGTGGTGTTGACTGGAGCCTGATTCAGCTCTTCAGGAGATTGGTACCAAGCCGCCGAGTTCACATGGAGCTGTCTGAGCAGGGAGGAGACCGAGCGATGCGGCGTCACGGTCGTCTAAGCTCTGCCGAAACGTCTTGTGCGAGATTTTATTGTCATAAGTCACAAGTACTTCCTTCCCAGTGGGACTTTACTGGAAACACTGTATCCAGCAAACGAGCTGTCATGGGCTGAGACTTTGAGGGACGCTTTCCGGCTCTAGTGTGGGCTTTGACTGCGAAGAAATTTCGAGTGCTAAGTCACCCTTTGGCGCTTCCATTTAGATTACACTACGCTTGATCTGTGTCCAGGAAACGGGCTTTGGAGCACCCTCGATGTGTGGTTCCTGCCTAGCAGGATGTGTGATGCTTCTGTGCTTTTGCTCCGCAGGCGAGCTGTGCAACCTGATCACTCTGGACGTGGCCCACAACCAGCTGGAGCACCTCCCCAAAGAGATCGGCAACTGTGCCCAGATCACCAACCTAGACCTGCAGCACAACGAGCTCCTGGACCTCCCCGAGACTATAGGTGGCGCTCTCCCGCCTGGAATGCCTCGCCTCTCCCTCCTTCCTTTTTCTCCCGCCGGCCTGTGTAGAATTTGACATCTTTCTGTGTCGTGCCTGATATTCGCTTACACCCTTGCGTTTAATACAGCACTGTGAGCTCCATTTACATTGGGGGAGGGGGACTGAGCATTTGCTTCTACCAGGTGCTAATCAGCGGGATAGTCACCCATGTCCCAAAATTTTGCAGAAAGATGCCCTGTTTTTTGTGTGACTGGCCATGATTGTTAGTCTAAGATGATGCTTTAGTATTTTAACACACACACACACACACACACACACACATATATATATATATATATATATATATATATATATATATATATATATATATATATATATATATATATTGTGTGTGTGTGATATTTCTTCACTATTGTTACAGGCAATCTATCGAGTATAAACCGCCTGGGCCTGCGGTACAACAGGCTGTCAGCAATCCCACGATCGTTAGCAAAATGCCGGGAGCTGGAAGAGCTAAACCTCGAAAACAACAATATCTCTGTGCTACCTGAGGTAAATCAAAGAAAAACACCAAAAAAAATCCCATTGGCTCCCACAGTAGCTTTTCCTTTTGTTTGTTTCCTTTATTTGTTTGGTGGTGAGCTGTCCCATTTGAAGCACAGAGACTTCATAGTGTTGACTCCGGAGACCACAGCAGTGTGGGGTTTTAGTGCTTTGTCTGATCTGACCCATGTTATGTCACGAGAGTGGGCCCAGGGACCTTAAGCAGGTGTGATAGAGGTCAACATCACATAGCCTTGGTGTGAAGCTACAGTAGGATGTTGAGGAGAGGAAAGGTTTTTAAATGAACCTTTCATTTCAGTGTGTTTTTTTCTAAGGTAAATCCAATCATTCTTTGCTACAGTACATTTGATTGTTTTGGTGAAAAGAGACGTTTAAATTGCCCTTTTTTGTTCTCCAGCAATAGACTTTGAAGACCCTTGATTTCCACAGTGGTGTATTTTATATAGTACTGTAATTCTTTTTCCATATATTGAATACAATTAACAGGTAGTTTGCAAACTTGGGTTATAAAAAGATGCTGACGACTGAAGACTGAACTCCAGTTCTTTAACCACATTGATGTGGTCTGACCTAAAAGTCCCCTTCAGATGTTGGGCACTCATCGCTGATCACTCAAGTCTTCGTCTAACCTCTTTAGCCTGAAACTCTGAAATGGCGGCCCAGCTCTGACCATCTCCTTGGACTAATCCAGCAGCTCGGTTGACTCTGATGCCCCTCGTCCCGTTGGGGTTTGCTCAACAGCTTCTGAACCACAAGCGGAAAAGACCGGAAAACTCTGAGTACCATTAATAATAGTGTGATGAGTTTTATCTTCAGCAGAGGACAGGGGTCAATTAGGGTCAGGTCTTGGTTAATCTAGTGTTACCCCATTGTTGTCAGTAAAGATGGACGGTGTGTCTTACCCATGGGGCTGATGGGACGAAAAACCCGTCCCGACTGCAGCTGAGCTTTGCAGTGTTTAAACTGCGGCCTGCTTTCGTTCGGTTGCTTTTGTTTGCTTTGCGTGCCGCTCGTAGCGTGAGCGAAAACGAGTGGACGCAGGACGTTGGCGATTGCATCTTCTGTTTGAGACGATGTGGACAGCCATCGACTTTCGGTCTTGCTTGTATCAGCGTTCATCTCCACGCTTCGCCGTTGTCTAGTGACACGAATGGAGGACTTTGGTGGCAGTAAGTCGCAGCGTCTTTTTCTCGTCGTTTTCATCTGGTAGAAGCGTTTTTTGCTCTTGAGTGCGTCTTCGGCGGCCTGACCCCTAAATCTAGATCCGTCGGAACGAACAGCGCGAACGCGCACGCTTGAGGCATAAAAAAACACCGTTCTGGGACGCTGTGGAACCTTGATAATCTTGGCTGATCAATAAGTAAAATCTCTTGCGAATGTTGGGTTAAAAAAAGTGACCATAGAAAGGCTTCTAGCACCCAGCGAGCAGGAGGTTTAATGTCGTGGTGTTTAATAATAAATACCACAGAGACTGTTACACAGGGGTGTGAAAAAGCACTGTGTGTCTGTCTGAAGGTGCCCATCTGTTTGCGTTCCGTCTCTGAATGCCACAGTCGATTATAATTGTCATTGTTATTTTTACGTAATAAAATATGCACTTGCTTTTTTGTCCCAAAAAATTGCCGTCTGGTTTCAAACCAAATCCAGAAGCCTGGTTTATTGTTTTCATTTCTTTATGAAGCTGTATAAATAGTTCCCCTAGACTCGAAGGTGGTTAAGTGGTGAATTTCATGATGCAATGAATCATTCCCTACAGAATGGTAATCAAATCGTTGTGAGGTCAGAGATTTACACCCCTGCAACAAACACGGCCAAATAGTTGGGCAGGGAATTTGCTCAAGAGTGTGTCCATCCACAGCTGTCATCACGCTCATTGTCTAAACTCTGTAGCTGCTTCACTCCTAAGCATGGTCGACATACTTCCTACTTTTAAAGATTTGGTGGGTCCAGCGCTGAAGCCTTCTCTTCCTCTGCCTTTGCAGGATTAAGCTAATTGCAAGATCCTCTTCCCTGGTCCTGCTCTCCTCTTATTGTGTAAGGATCTCTGTCAGGAAGTGTGGGTTTTCCTTTGCAAGATGTTTACCTTTTTCTTTGCGCAATTGACTCGCATACACCCAGCAGATGGGAGAACTGCAATGCATGGGATACGTGGATGTTTTCGCCGTGCCTCTCGACCCATGGTGGCTGCTGACGTGTTTGTGGTGTTTTGCTGCAGGGCCTCCTCTCCAGCCTGGTGAACCTGACCAGCCTGACGCTGGCCCGCAACTGCTTCCAGTCCTACCCGGTGGGCGGCCCGTCGCAGTTCTCCACCATCTACTCCCTCAACATGGAGCACAACCGCATCAACAAGATCCCCTTCGGCATCTTCTCACGCGCCCGCGTCCTCAGCAAGCTCAACATGAAGGTGAGGGCCCCCCACTCGCAGATCCAGCCCGTTGTACCGCGTGGCAGCGGTGCCCACAGCAGCGCGAAAATGTACGGTTCCGTAAAACACGCCGCTCCTCTTGGTTGCAGTAAAGCCACGGTTCACGTTCCACAGATCTAAAGTTCAGACAGGAAAGGACTCCCCTTAACACTCTGTTGTGGGGAGTGGGGTGCGGTTTCACCGGAGGCTGGAGTGAACCTTACCTTAGCAGGCTGTGAAAGTGACTGCTGAAGACTGAAGGTGGGGAGATTCCACCACCCGTCAACTGGTTTTCTAGGTCAGAGGTCCATGTCGTGCAGTGACGTGTAAACAAGATGTTTATCTTGTACGTAGTCTGCTAATGTGGTGAGCGAGAGTTCTGCAGAAGTTCATTAAAACATACTTTCAGCGAGGTATTTATTTTTTTTAAGAATAGTTAATGTACCTGTGTTTGAACGTGTGTTTGAACAGGGTGTGTGGGTGGGTGTGTTGGAATTATGGTTATTTAAAACAAATTTACTGGAGGGTGTAGACAGTCCCCCTGTATCCAGTGTATATGGGTTGGTGGTGAAGCATTGCTCACCATGGTGATTGCAGGAGCTGTCTGCTCGGATTTGCCCTGGACAATATGGCCTTTGATATCGTATTGCAGTTATCTGACTGCACATTGAGATTGTGATGGGCTTTGCCATATATTAAAACATACCCGGCAGCCTTGACATGGCTAGATTGGCCTTCATTTTTCTAACGGTGCTTGTTGGATAATTCTGAATAATTCACTGAAATCATTTGCAACATCTTCAGATTGGTCAGGAGTCTTGTGGTTCACTGTTACACCACAGCGCCTCCTAATGGCCATTTTCTTGAATTATCCCTGCTGTTCGGGTGACATCTTCCAGTTCAGATGGTCAATTGGAGGTCACAACAAGCTGAGTAAGCAAGTGCACGATGGTTACAGCCCGGTAATTATCTCGAAAGCTCACGGCGCCGTTCCTAAGGTTGTCTTTGAAGATACTCTGTCCCCCCGGAAGCATCTAGTCCCAGTAGTGAAACTCCGATGAAACACAAGCAGCCAGTGTTTCACTGCCTTAACTCCTCCATGCCATGTGGCGGACCCTAACCCCCCCCACACACACACACACGCACCCAGGCTGTGATGCGTTGTTTGAATGTTGGCCATAACGGATGCGTGTGGACTGCCTCGCCTTCAGGACAACCAGCTGACGTCGCTGCCGCTGGACTTCGGCACGTGGACCAGCATGGTGGAGCTGAACCTTGCCACCAACCAGCTGACCAAGATCCCCGAGGACATCTGCGGACTCATGTCCCTCGAGGCACGCCACTTCTCTTCCTCACACACGCGGGATTTCATGTTAGGCACTGGGAGCTTTGACCTTTGTATGCTGTTATGGGGGGGATTTAAATAGCTGATTGTATGATGTTATGGAGAGATTTGAGTAGCTGAGTGTGCAGTGTTATGGGGGAGATTTGAGTAGCTGAGTGTGCAGTGTCATTGGGGGGGGATTGATTTTTAGGTCCAGACATGGGTAGTATATGCATGCATGATAGAAGAAGCTTTTAAAGATTTGCAGCAAATAAATATACACTATATTGCCAAAAGTATTTGCTCACCTTCCTTGACTCACATATGATCTTAAGTGACAACCCATTCCTAATCAATGATTCAATATGACGTTGGTCCACCCTTTGCAGCTAGAACAGCTTCAAATCTTCTGGGAAGGCTGTCCACAAGGTTTAGGAGTGTGTTTATGGGGATTTGTGAGGTCACATACTGATGTTGGACGAGAAGGCCTGGCTCTCAGTCTTTACTCTAATTCATCCCAAAGGTGTTCTATCAGGTTAAGATCAGGACTCTGTGCAGGCCAGTCAAGTTCATCCACACCAGACTCTGCCATCCATATCTTTATGGACCTTGCTTTGTGCACTGGTGCACAGTCATGTTGGAAGAGGAATGGGCCAGCTCCAAACTGTTCCCACAAAGTTGGGATCATGGAATTGTCCAAAATGTCTAGGTATGCTGAAGCATTCAGAGTTCCTTTCACTGGAACTAAGGGGCCAAGACCAGCTCCTGAAAAACAACCCCACACCATAATCCCCCCTCCACCAAACTTTACACTTGGCACAATGCAGTCAGACAAGTACCGTTGTCATGGCAACCGCCAAACACAGACTCATCCATCACATTGCCAGAAGCGTGATTCGTCACTCCAGAGAATGCGCCTCCACTGCTCTAGAGTCCAGTGGCCGTGTGCTTTACACCACTGCATCCGACGCTTTGCATTGCACTTGGTGATGTATGGCTTGGATGCAGCTGCTCGGCCATAGAAACCCATCCCATGAAGCTCTCTGCACACTGTTCTTGAGCTAATCCAAAGGCTACATGAAGTTTGGATGTCTGTAGTGATTGACTCTGCAGAAAGTTGGCGACCTCTTTGCACTATGCGCTTCAGCATCCGCTTACCCCACTCCGTCAGTTTACGTGGCCTACCACTTCATGGCTGAGTTGCTGTCTTTCCCAAACGCTTCCATTTACTTATAATACAACTGACAGTTGACTGTGGAATATTTAGGAGCGAGAAATTTCACGACTGGATTTGTTGCACAGGTGACATCCTATAACGGTACCACGCTGGAATTCACCAAGCTCCTGAGAGCGACCCATTCTTTCACAAATGTTTGTCAAAACAGTCTGCATGCCTAGGTGCCCTGGAAGTGATTGGAACACCTGATTCCGATAATTTGGATGGGTCAGCGAATACTTTTGGCAAAATAGTGTACATTTACATTCTACATAGACAAAGACACCAATAAGAATTGGATTTGAGGATTTGCTCATATTTCAGTGAAGCAAGAGATATATTTTTAAACATGTGCCTCTTATTGTTTGCTTGCTTTATCCAGAGTTCATGTAAGAGGAGCACCAACTCTGAGAGATTATCCCAGATCACTTTAAGGTCTCATCTCCTGTCTTGTGCTCACGCCCGCAGGTACTCATATTATCCAACAACCTCCTGAAGAAGCTGCCTTATGGAATTGGTAACTTGCGCAAGCTGCGCGAGCTCGACCTGGAGGAGAACAAACTGGAGTCCCTCCCCAACGAGATTGCCTACCTGAAAGACCTGCAGGTGACCTGCCCGCTACCTACAGGACTTGCATCTGCTCCCCTTTAGCCGTGGTACCTTCAGGTGACGCACCTGATCCAGTATAGCAGTGCTACCTGCAGGTGACACAAATGATCCAATATAGCAGTGCAACCTGCAGGTGACTCACCTGATCCGGTATAGTCTATAGGTGATGCACGCAATTTAATCAGTTGTTTCAAGGAGATTATGTAGTTTTCTTTCAACTTTCGACAGTGTTGATTAATGTTGTGGGTTAAGAGCTAATGGGGAGCCAGTGCTGACCCATTACCTACTTCTGCGTGCTCTGATATCACATGTTCAACCTGACTCTGTATATATTTCGCTTTTATTTTTAGAAACTTGTGTTGACCAATAATCAGCTGACCACGTTGCCAAGAGGAGTAGGTCACCTGACTAACCTGACTCACCTGGGGCTGGGAGAGAACCTTCTGCAGCACCTACCTGAGGAGATTGGTGCGTGTACATGCACACACATCTCACACACACACACACACACTTGGGGCTGGGAGAGAACCTTCTGCAGCACCTACCTGAGGAGATTTGTGTGTACACACACACCCCTAGGGCTGGGAGAGAACCTTCTGCAGCACCTACCTGAGGAGATTGGTGCATGTATACACATACACATACCTAGGGCTGGGAGAGAACTCACTGCAGCACCCCTGTGGGGCGACAGGAATGTGCGAGCGCTTCCTCGTACCAGCAATGCTTGGGTTTCTGTCCAATGAACCACGTAGCCATGCACCACCTCCCGTCCCCCCCAAAAAAAAAACCTCTGTCCTCTCCGTTGCCCCGAAAGCGTCCAGCTTGCCCATCGACCGGCCCCTTCGGCAGCTTTCCTTACCGTTCTTCTCACGCAGGCACGCTGGAGAACCTGGAGGAGCTGTACCTGAACGACAACCCCAACCTGCACAGCCTGCCCTTCGAGCTGGCACTGTGCAGCAAGCTGTCCATCATGAGCATTGAGAACTGCCCCCTCAGCCACCTCCCACCCCAGATCGTCGCCGGAGGCCCCTCCTTCATCATCCAGTTCCTCAAGATGCAGGGACCCTACCGCGCCATGGTCTGAGCCCCCAGACCTGCTGGGGGAGGGGAGGGGGCATGCACTGTACAGACAGATAAATAAAGAACAACAGCGGAAAGGACAAAAACAAACATATTCAGCGCTCAATTTAAAGACGTCCTTGTCGTTTAATAGGCATATATATCTGAGAGAAGACGAGGCAGATTATTCTGGATCACTGATCATGCCAAGAGATGAATCATAGGCAGTTAGGACCCCTTCCAGCCAATCACGTTTAAGGAAGAGAAAGCAAGAAGAGGAATAATATTTAGACTCCAGTTGCCAAATGGGTGATTGTCTTAGGAAGGCAGATGTTGAAGCACTCTATCTGAGCGGTTAAACCACATTGCCACAACTTAATTCAGTCTTTTTGATTTTAAAGTGAGAAAAAAAAAGTTGTATGCAAAAACAAAAGTCATGTTTTCCATTTGAGTTTCTTTTTGCTGCTGCCGCCATAATCTGTATTTTTTTGAGTGTGTGTCTGTCTGCCTGTGTGTGAATGTGTGTCATTTTTGATGTAACCTGGTTTTTGTCCCTCTGTCATCCCATGTTGAGAGATATTTTGTACAGAGGGAGGTTGGATCTGTTGGGTAACAGAACATGTTACCAATGATCTCTTTTATATATATATATATATATATATATATATATATATATATATATATATATATATATATAATATTAGTGTGTGTACATTGCAATTGTGCCTATCCAGCATGGTTTGCTGGTTCATTTCTGAACGTAATTGTTCTTAAGGTGTTTCATACAAGACGATAATTTTACAAAAGTATAATTTATTGAGTAATTCCTTTATATAGCATTTTTAATTATTGTTTTAGAACATTTGAATTATTATTTTTTTTAAATACTCATTCCCATCCAGTAGTAGTGGGAGCAGCACACCTGTTGGAAGTAGTTGACAATTGCTCCTGGGTTCTCAGTCTAGTCATAATGAAAACTCAAGAGAAAAAAGCAGACATCATGACTTCAAAGCATAGTTGTCTTGGCTGGCATAAACTACGAATAGACACAGCAACAATCACATGAGTTAGAATTTATTTTTGGAACTCCAGCATATAATCTACATAATTGTTACTTTTTGGCCAATGGTAAGTTGCCTGTGCTCGGACGCAGACTATTGGCGGGCTGGGATGGCTGGGGATTGTGGGGCTTGTGGTTTATGCTGCTCTGGGCTTATGAGTGTGGTCAGGGTTCACAGACTGTTTCTGAGTTTTGTTTTTGGTTTATTTCTTTATATTGAGGGCTGTGGTCTGCTTGGTTGGCTGGTCAGGTGCAGAGCCCTAGGGTTATCTGAGGGGCGAGGATTTTACAGTGAGGTATGCCAAAAAAAAAAAAAAAACACACAAAAAAAAAGAAAAAATACACCGTTCACTTCAACCGTGTCTCATTACCAGGCCTTTTAAAGACTTCTTTTCTACACTCTTTTCTTCTGACTACTCACACTGGCACTCAAAATCCTTTATTCTCTCTTTCCTTTTTTATTCCTTTTCCGGCGGTCTGTTTGCTTTCTGCCACGCTGACTTTCCACGCCGTCGTGTTTATGCACTTTGTAACGATATCCGGCATCCTCCTTAAATTTAAAGGGTAAAGGGGCATGTGTTAGTGCTAACGATTAAATGTTTGGATGGGGGCATTTTTTATCTTATAGTGAAGTATTTTATGCTTTATTTGATCAGTCTATCATGTATGGTTTATATGTTGAATGAATACAAGTTTGCTCAGCAGATTTGAAAAATTAATGTTCTGTTAAAAGCCGAATTTCTTGGTATTGAGGCTATCAACTCTTTATTAAATATTTTGATTTAAGCTGAATGTCTGATTAGTCTTTTGGTGTGTGTTTATGTACATTTTTAAACACTCATAGCTTTGGTATTATTACTTTGTTTTGCAAAGTATTGAAATTAAGACCCTGGATGTTTTTATCTTACTTTTTAAAAATGTTTTAATTTTACCTTTTTTAATAACAAAATTGTTCTTATTTAGTAATACATCACGTGACTGTACATTTTAAAAAAAATCCCACCTAGTTTATCCAGCAGTTTTTTAAAAGTGTCAAGTCCAGTATATCTGGATTTTTTTTCTTTTCTGAGGAAGTCTCTGTCAACAGCACTGCGTGTCCAAAAGTCCCTCCCCCAGCTGCTGGAAGCCCCTCCTCTGGCTGTGGGAATCCCGCCCCGCATCCACACCTCCTCGGCAAGGCTGTAGTGGTGCCAGCGCTGCTTTCTCTGCCCACCAGCACAACCTGATGCAACTCTCGTGGACCTCCTTAAAAACAGACACACAGAAACAAAACACGCACGTGCAAACAATGCTGTAACATGACCCAACCGTGGTGAGTACAGACTCAACCCCGTGGACATCGAGGACACCACGGGCTCAAAGGCAGGCACTTGGACTAAACCCTGGCACAAATGCAGTATGGACTGAACAGAAAGCAAACAAAATACAGAAAGTAAATGTTGTAAAAAGGGCTTTTTCTGTTTCTGCTCACCAACACACCCGAGGCATTGCATTCCTGGTTTTGTATAAAAGCTTAGGGGGAAAAAAAGTATGAATTTTTTTCTTTCTCTTTTGTGTAATTACAGTTAGCTGTAGAGAAATTGAATTATTATTATTGTTCTGTGCAAATAAATACTTTCAGTGAGTACTTCAAGTGAGACGCGCATAAGGAACAGCGCTACAGTCGTACCGGTTCACGTTCATTTCCATCCAACGTGCCATTGAAGAGGGGGTAGTTATATGGGCGCAACGCTGGTTCAGTGATCAGTGATCAATGACAGAGCATCTATCAGAAAAAATAAACAACTAAACGGGAATGGGTTGTCAGCTTTTTTCAATTGTGTTGTTTTTTCTGGACTATAACACTACAAAAATTGGAAGTTTCGATGTGAAAATGCCATTATTCTCCTTCAGTGTAGCATAGGATGAAACTGCAGTATTTTAAACATTTGTCAATTTAGAAAAATGTCCAAAAAAACTTTAGCAATCTTTCTCTCTCCTCTCTCTTGCCTCCCATCTGTTAATGTAGTGTAAATACCCAAAAAGAAAGCAACTGTCGAACCATAAAAATCCTGCTTAAGTGTATGAATTCAAATAAAACATTTATTTGACTGCTTCATATACACAACAGCTCTTCTCCCATGGGGCATTGTAGCAGTGGATGTGGAAATTTAGCTACAGATAAAACAAAAGGCACAAAGCCAGAGAATTGAGGCAGAATCTTTGTGTGCTAACCCTGCTGGTGGTGCTTCTCTGGTAGGTCACCTAGTGGTGTCATGCCAGTCCACTGGTTTTAAAGTGGCACATTTGGGCTGTGAATGGGGGGATATGACCACTGACAAGCTTAAGATTCTCATCTCACCTCAGCATGCAACACATAAACTGTGGGTATCTCCTCTGTAATATTTTAGACTTTCAGTATTTATGCAGGGATATGAGGGGTCAGTGTATGAATGAGTGAAAGCACAACTCTGGCTAAGAGGCTTTTTAACAAGGTGGGCGTAACTTACCAGGTAGAGTGAGTGGGATTTAATCTACCTTTACATATTGTTAATTACCCCAACTTCTATGTGGCGGCATAACTACATATTAGAAATTAATATTCAGTCATGCACTTGTACGTTTTTTCCAGGGTAGGACAAGGATAAAAAATTTTTTCGTAAAATGTACATCTAACCCTAACTTACCATAATTACCATATTTGGTGTAGATTCATATCCACACACGCGCACATATTTAACTGGAAACATTTTCTTTGTGCAGGATCTTCAGGATGTTTTTGTTACACGTTCTGAAGCACTTTGTACTGTTACGTCCTGTCTCCGTATGTGTGTTCTGTTTGAGCGTACATGGAAGTAATATGAACTACACCGTTAGGCGGCGCTGTGTCCCTGCATAGCTTATCCTCAGAAGTACACTCATGGGTAGTCTCAATATATGAGCGCTCTGCAATTATTCAGTGTCACGTACAGAGCAATCAACCTTTACACACATGCTTAACTTTAAGTGAAATCACTGAGCATTCAATCTGGCACAAGTCACTTGACGTTTGGGATAGGGTTGCCGTTCTTATCTTCAGAAATGGCCTTTTTTATTGGTTAAAAGCTCCCGCGACGTTTCTCTTATCGTTGTTCTGTTCTCGTCTTCTCCGTGGCCATAAAAGGCTTAAAGAGTTAAGTTTTTGTTGTGTATGTTCTGGGACAATCCGTCTGAATACCGCGTGCCCTTCTCAGGAGCATCACTTTTGGCACTCCCACGCGTTTCGTGCTAAGCGTCTCCAACTCGGGGGCTGGTTGTTATAGAAAGAGGGCGTGTCAGAAATCCAAGCGAAAGGGAAGTAATTTCGGACACACACTCTCACACACAAGCGCACAGAGGAGCAGCAGGCTAATATGATTAGCCGTCTATTAGCTCCGCGCGCGAGACAGACCCAGATACGGCGTGAGCGATTCTGTGAAGAGGAGACGACTAACGGTAACGCACATTTCTTCCATGCATTTAAAAAGCCGATACGAATTAATTTAATGTTGTGATCCACCTGATGCCTACTTTAAAAGGAAACTTAGTGCTTATACAAAGTTTTTTTCTTTCTTTCTTACATTTATGCGCTCTATGAATTGTTTAAAATTGTAGTTTTATTCCTTGCTCACTTTATGTCATGTCAAATAATATTTGCGCAGAAGATAATACTTGAACCCAAATTAAATTATGGACATCCTATAATGAAATGGCTAAAAAATATTACTAAATTCATATTTGTCTCTCCGTTTTTCTCTCCGGATAAAGAAATGACTGCACCGCTGTATAAAATCTACACCTACGGCTGCCCAATAGCACGGAAAGCACATTTTCCAGCATGAACTGACTACCACGTTCTTTTCATTATTTTTTCCGCGGACGTAAGCAGTTAAAAGTCTGTGTAATCCTAGCTGACGTGAGATGACGGGAAAGTGAGCCTGGGTTATGGAGTGTGCCAACACGACCAACAGGACGGAGGGCGGCGTCGGTAGCAGCGCGCCGACCTTGCTGCAGGTGTCGCTGGTGGTGCTCGTCGGACTGCTTATCCTCCTGACTGTGTTCGGAAATGTTCTGGTGGTGATCGCCGTGTTCACCAGCCGTGCTCTGAAGGCCCCCCAGAACCTGTTCCTGGTCTCCCTGGCGTCCGCCGACATCCTGGTGGCTACACTGGTGATGCCCTTCTCGTTGGCCAACGAACTGATGGGTTACTGGTTCTTCGGCAAGGTGTGGTGCGAGATCTACTTGGCACTCGATGTGCTCTTCTGCACGGCATCCATCGCCCACCTGTGTGCCATCAGCCTGGACAGGTACTGGTCCATCACGCAGGCCATCGAGTACAACCTGAAGCGCACGCCGCGTCGCATCAAATGCATCATCATCATCGTGTGGGTCATTGCCGCGGTGATCTCGTTCCCGCCTCTCATCACTATGGAGAAGGAGGATGTTCATAAGAAGGACAAGCCCATGTGTAAGATCAATGAGGACAAGTGGTACATCATTTCCTCCTGCATCGGCTCCTTCTTCCTGCCCTGTGTCATCATGGTGCTCGTCTACGTCCGCATCTACCAGATTGCCAAGAGCCGAACAAGGGCGCCCCCTGGTGACCGGAGGAAGAAGGGTGCTGGGAAAAAGGAGAACGGGCACTGCCACGAGAAGCTGAACGGCGAGCCACCTGCTGAGCAGGATGCGGCCGACCACAAGGCTCACGCCGACGGAGTGGATGTCGAGGAGTCATCCTCGTCCGAGCACAAGGAGGACGACCCCTGCCCCGGCAAGAAGAAAAGAGTGAAAGTCAAGACCAAGCTGAGCCAGATCAAGCCGGGAGATCAAACAGGCAGGCATGAGCAGGCGATCCCCGGTGGCGGCGGTGGCCGCTGGAAGGGCAGGCAGAACCGCGAGAAGCGCTTCACCTTCGTCCTGGCCGTGGTCATCGGCGTCTTTGTGGTCTGCTGGTTCCCGTTCTTCTTCACGTATACGCTGACGGCTCTCTGTGACTCGTGTGGCGTGCCCCCCACCCTCTTCAAGTTCTTCTTCTGGTTTGGCTACTGCAACAGCTCCCTCAACCCCATCATCTACACCATCTTCAACAATGACTTTCGCCGGGCCTTCAAAAAGATCCTCTGCCGTGGAGACAGGAAGCGAGGCGGGTGAAGCGGTTGCCACCTAGGATGGGCGGGGGGACATGGAGGCGTGTTGGTGGTAATCACGTGTTATTTTAGCTTTGAAGTTGCTCTTTTGCCAGAAGGTTGGAATAGCTTCTCTCTCCAGACTCCCGCCTAATGCATTCTAAGGCAAACTGAAGTCAGTGAGATGTGTGTGAAAAGAGCAGCTTCCCACCAACTCTGTTTTCTGGGGTTATTTGTCTTTTTATTGACAGCATGTATGGAACCCAGTGGACTAATGACTAGACTGAAGTTTATACCGTGTTAGTGTGATACCACGGATTTATGAGGTGAAGGGGCGTGTGTACAGTAAACAGTGATACGTGCCACATATTGAACGATCTGTCCAGGGTTTGGCAACCTGCTTTCGTAATGTACATCATTCAGGCACTAACGGCCCGATAAGAAGAAAATGTTCTCCGGGGCTTTGTTCTGTAAATATTGCAAATTACACATAGTGGGAACCTACAAGGAAGACACAGCCACACTACCTGTCATACAGTCAAACTGCCTGTCATACAGTCGCACTGCCTGTCATACAGTCGCACTGCCTGTCACACGGTTGCAGGGCAGCTTGTGACATGTTCTTGTGCGTGGTCGTCATATGATTCCTGTATGTTTTATGTGTGTTGTATTTAAACATGCATTCAACGAACGGCTCCTGTGGTGTTTTGATTATTTTAGCATGTTAAGAGCTAGAAAATGGGGTTAAGAAAACAAAACAAAAAGGCAGAAATAAATCCCCCCAATCGCTGACTGGCTGCTGCTTTGATATTAAACAAGCCTCTCTGTCATGAAGCTCAAAGACCAGCTGAAGCCTAAAGCACATGTGCTCCAGAGCAAGGAAGCAGCTTTCTCCAGATCTGATTTTCATTAGACACTCAGACATCTGTATTGCTGCACCCCATTTTCTGGTCAATGCTGTGCTGCTTCGTGATTTCCGAATCAGACCACAGAGAGGGGAGACGGGAGAGACCCCCTTAAAACATCCCCAACATGTTGGGTAATTCATTATGAAAGGGTTGATGTTGCTTACTGCCCAAAATGATCTTTCTTCCCCGCCAATAACGGTTCACTTAGGATTGTCCGGAGCTCAATATGGCCCATTAGACAAACCGATGGTGAGCTCATGGGATTGGTTCAAAATAGAGTGGTTTCACAGCAACGCAGGCCCGAGCCTTCTGCATCAGCCTTGTATTTCATTTTGTAATGAAAGTGTAAAGGTAATATCATGTTTCCTGGTGCCAGGTCTGAAGCAACGTTGTTCCGTTGCTGTAACGACGGAAAGAAATTGCACCATGAGGTACTAGCTTCCAGTATGTCCTGTACCCAATAAGCCGAACCAGAAGTGTTAGAATTGGGGACAACACGCTCGATGCAGTTTCGGGCTATTGCCGATAAAGATCTGTTTGGTTCTGCAGGGGCCACACGTGTTTCTAGTTTTCCACCTGGCTAACACCACCCAGAGTGTTTTCCCAGGCAAACACACCTGATTCAGGTCATTGACTAATTTGAGGCCCCTTGAATAAGGTGTGTTTGAGCAGAGACAACACTGCACAGCACTGGGCGGAGGCACTCCACATAAAGGACCCAGGGGGGAAAAAAACAGTAATTAACACCATTACACAGACTGAAGGGGAACCCGGACGCTATAGAATCTTAAGATTACATCACTGTTTTGGAATGAGTTCGTCTGAGCGAATGTAGCGCTGAATATGACATCAAAGCAGAGAGAAAATCTGAGACTGCGGTTGGTTATGTCTCCCTCAGAATACCCAAATGAATTGCTGGAGCTTAGAAAGGATGAGGCAGGATTTGCAGCTGTCACTCAATCCCCTTTATTCTGTGGTCACATTAGATGCTGCCAAACTGAGTTAGTTCTCCTCCGGTTCCTCCTTTATGTGTCTTTTCCTAATGAATGGAAAACTACTGCACCAGACTGACCACAGAAACCACCACTGCGATGCCTTCAATCTGCAATATTGAACAGTCCCATGAACCAATGCAGGTTGTCATTTGACTAATTATTTCTGGCAATAACAGCAATAACAAATATTTTTGAAGACAGCAAGAAAAATGTCACTTATGACCAGATGGTTCAAATACAAACATGGTTTAGTGGCCCAGGCCTTACTGCGGTTCCCATGGCGTCCCATTTAGTCAACAATCTTCCCAGCTATGTGTGTCATGGAGGATATGTCTCTGAGCACTCCTGAGGACATCCCACAGGACATTGTACTGGGCATTGTTTGTCTAAGTCAGTGGAAGGTCAGTATGTCAGCTCAGACTTTTCAAAACAGACGTGAATGTGTATGGAACAGAAAAAAATCCTGGTGTGGGACCAGTAGCCTGCTCCCTTCATATTGTAACGCCGTGTTCCCGGACCAGGAAGTGCCTTATTGGGAATGGCCATGACTCTGTCCTCAGGTTATCTCTGAGCTGGGTAGGGTGTTCTGGGGTTTTGAATGTAGTGTGGGCCACTTCAGAACTTCACCACCACCCCAGTAATGCGACCCAGAGTTAAACCACGTTCGAATTCTATTCATAACGTGCAACAGCCCCAAAATGGTCTCAGAACAGTTTAACTTGCCCAGAAAACAATTTCAGTGTGAAATTATGCTAGATGAACACGTCACATTTGTCTTCATACATTTAGCTGTTCAATTTTTGACTCATGAAAGATGAAGAAAAAAAACGAAACACGTCAAACAAAGGAGGATAACTGCCTCTCAAAAGCTGAAATCAATTATCAATTATTTTGCTGCACAGTTCAAATAAACACCAGGAAACGTGGAAACAATGGGTAAGAGTAAGGCACCGTCTTCTGTCCAGACCTGTTTTCACCATTAAGTTATCTAAATTACACTCATTTTTGTTTTCATTCTGCTTTATCATAGCGGTCTGTAAGAAAAAAGTGTTTTTCTCTCTTCATGTTAGAAGATGTGATAAACATAACTAAAGCACTAGTAAATCTTAGCAAAACCTGATGTTTTGCCAATCGTAGAAGAGACAACTTTCCAGGAAAGGCTGTGAATCCAGCCAGACGCAGAGCTTGATAGACAAACCAAGGTCAGCGTGAGGTCATCGTGACGCGCCCCCCAGCTCCCTCTGCCTGCTTCCTCTGGGGATGTGTGGGAAGACTTCAGTCAGATGTAACGCTCACAGGGCCAGACCGGCACTCATCCATACTATATTAAGTGTTAATGTCACAGTCTTTCAGTCTTAGGTCTTGTCAAGATCAGCACATCTCACACTATAGCTAACAACTCGCAATGGCCTCCTTCAGCTGGGCAGCAAATATGATATAGAAAAATATTTATTAGAACAAGATGCTGAAGCAGTAAAAGCTCACCTGTCCGCGTGGCAGGGACAGATCCTGGGAAGTAGACCGAGTCGCTCGTCCACTCATAGCTTGCCGTGATCTCCATGTCGCCATGTTGTATGACGCACGTCGCCGTGGATGGGTCAGTTGTGAGTGATTCGTTGCTCTTTCGCCCCACGTGACCTCGGCATCACAATTTAACATCATTGCCTTTGACTTAAAACATGATATAGATTCTCTGGCTCTACTCTACTCTGGCTTGTTGGGGTAACTGGTTATTAATCAATCACTCAGGCAGGAGAGGCCGACATGAGGTTACGGTGCTGTCAGATCCAAGAGCTTTGCGCATCACGCCTGCTTTGGACTCGGACTTCGCAATAAACTATGCATTCACGACACACTCAGTGACAACGGCCACATTCTCCCACGTGAGACCCTCCTGGTGGGAAGGTGGTTCCAGCAGGGCAGCTCTGCTATGCAGGGCGCCTTGTTAGTACTTATTGTTCCTGGTGTAAATGAAAGCTGGAGTGTTTTCTCAGGCGGCGTTTCACCTTCATGTGTTTCCTCCCAGCAAGGAAATGAGGCGTGAGGGCTGTGGTTTCCAGCAGACCCCCCTCCTCGCCTTCAGCACCCCCTCACCAATTAGCCTGCCTCACCGAACAGAAGCAGGCGGCCTGGACTCTTTCCCCCGTTTGGTTATTTATTTATTGTGTCTTTGTGTAGGTTAAGCTAATCTCCAAGTATTTTTTCCCAACTTCACATTTTATCATGAGAAGGAAATTTAGCATTTTTCATGAGTGGCCACACTCCTGGTGACTGATTCGATAATTTTATTCAGTTTTCCTGTTTAAAGTGGGAATAAGTGTGTGTATGTGTGTGTGTGTGTGTGTGTGTGTGCATTTTTGTGTGTGTATGGGTGGGTGGGTGGTTGTGTGTGTGTGTGTGTGTTTCCGTGTGGGTGGAGGCGGAGTCTGTTTTGTTCCTTCTTTGATCTAAGTGTGGGTATTCAGAGCTCTCCATAATTATGACACATGACAATACATTTCAGTTTGCCTATAATTACCATTAAGCATTGAGGCAACACTGTACTAATTATAAATTTTAAAATATGGATTTTATTACAGATGAGTGTAGCTTTGTGGTAGAGTTCATTCCTGTTAAAAATATGAGTTTGGTAGAGAGAATACTGTCTTTAAAGGTACTGTGTACCAGAACGACCCTTGGTAACGGAGACTGCATTGTGAGTGCATGAGAAGGAGTGCGTAGTGTGAGTGTGTGAGTAGGGACTAGAACAGGAGTGTGTAGTGTGGCTGTGTTAATTGGTACTACAACAGGAACTTGTTGAGTGACTGTGTGAATGTGTACTAGAACAGGAGTGTGTAGTGCGATTGTGTGAGAAGGACTGTATAGTGTAGGAGCCATTTTACACTAGTTGTAAATTAAGTTAATTTAATATTCTTCTGTGATGGTAACTGTAACATTCATTGTTCAATTGATTGTTCATTGGTTATGAACTGTGCTCCATTAATAATCTTGCATGAATAATGTTGGTAATGTTGTTTATTGCTGGATTTGGGACAACGTTTTTCTTGGTGCAGATATTTTGAGAGAAAACATTTGTATTTTTTTTGCCAGTCACTTGGACTGATCAAAATAACACTTCTGATAATATTGAATAAACCTGAATTGTGGAATATATATGGAATCTCTCTGTGTTGTTTGCAATGGAAAATTGATACTTCAACATGAGTCAGAAACATTATGTCCTGCCAAGTGGCCGTTTATCTGGTGATAAAAGGTATTAATCAGACCTTACAGTGAGTGTGTGAGAAGGCGTACGGACAAGAACAGGAGTGTGTTAGGTGAGTGTGGGGACTAGGACAGGAGTGTGTTAGGTGAGTGTGGGGACTAGAACATGAGTGTGTTAGATGAGTGTGGGGACTAGGACAGGAGTGTGTTAGGTGAGTGTGGGGACTAGAACATGAGTGTGTTAGATGAGTGTGGGGATTAGAACAGGAGTGTGTTAGATGAGTGTGGGGACTAGAACATGAGTGTGTTAGGTGAGTGTGGGGATTAGAACAGGAGTGTGTTAGATGAGTGTGGGGATTAGAACAGGAGTGTGTTAGATGAGTGTGGGGACTAGAACAGGAGTGTGTTAGGTGAATGTGGGGACTAGAACAGGAGTATGTTAGGTGAGTGTGGGGATTAGAACAGGAGTGTGTTAGGTGAGTGTGGGGACTAGAACAGGAGTGTGTTAGATGAGTGTGGGGATTAGAACAGGAGTGTGTAGTGTGAACATTAGTAGATGTGGAGTAGGAGTTTGAAGTGTTGATTAAATCATGCGTTCTTTCCAAGTAGGCTACTGGATGCTGAGGGATAGAATCCCGAGTTAGAAAAAGTATGGAAACCTGGAACAATTTTCATTTTGTTTTGTTTTTTTGTTATTTATATTTATAGTAAGAATGAATACAAAGCTGTAGTAACAGTTTGCAGTGTGAATATGTAGAGGAGTAAAAACCAATGACGTTCTCTGATGAAGGCTTTCCGGGAGTAGTGAAGGAACACCGCCTGTGTGTGAGATGACAGGCAGAAAACAATTATGTGAAAAAGAGAGCAAATGTGTGAGAAAGATTGAGGGGCAAGAGGGAGATGGAGAGGGAGGAGGTGAGCGGTGGTCTGGGCCATTACCCACTGAAACAGTCACATTTGACCCAGAGTACGCAACTCCTGGGTGATGGTGAAAATCAAAACGTCCACTAGTCCGGGCAGCGTCTCTCCTGTGTTCTTCCTCTACTGAAGAACTGGGCAAAGGAGCTGACCCCAGCACAGGGCTTTGTTTTCCAACAGTAATTAGACAACAGTTGCTATGGCAACAACTCATCCACTTCCGTGCGACCCACTACCAGTAGTCATGAGCTCTTGAGCTTATTTGCATATAATGTGCATATTAAGGCATTACCAACATTGCATAAATTAAGGTTAATGCAGATGTCACAATGCTAGTACTGAACACAAGAGATTGGGTTTTGTGATACTACAGGAGAGACTCCCAGGCCTCTTTGGTGTGAGAGGTATAGTTCTCAAGATCAAATTACTTCAGCTATCTTTAGCATCCAGTACAGGTTGAAAGGGGGTAGGTAACCCAGGTTGCAGGGCCCAAGGCTAGGACTCTGATTCTGGGAGACGTCTAACGGGTGGGTTCTGGATGACTCTGGATCTCTGAATGCAGCTCTGACTTCAATACTCACTTCTGTTCCAAGTTCCAACATTTGGTTTAGTGTTGCATTATATCTGTGACGATCATAAGAGAACAAAACAAGTCTGGCTTTCTCTGTCTTCCTGTGAGGTGTGGTCCCTAATCAAATACTCTCCACAAGAGTATTTTGAGACACCACAAAATGTAAACTTCATCCGACTGACAACTGACAGCTCATCACGTTGGCCTCATGTGTAGCTGGTGAACTCCTAAAAAGCTGCTTTTTGAGATCAGCATTATTCAGTGGATGACTAGAAACCGCATGGGCCATTGACTATGGGACAGAGGGCCGAAATTACCTTTATCCCTGGATATTTTAAAAGCTGCATAGGTCATATACATGCCCATTAAGAAAAGCCCTAGAGAGTCTAGGTATTGGTGGACCATACCTGTTGGTGAACCATACCTGTTGGTACTACAACAACAAGTACGGTTTTAAGTATTAAATGCTATGGCAGCATTAGAAATCCCTGCATTGTGAAGTCTTGTCACAGTTAATCTGACACCAACATAGAAGGCTGTACTTAAAAAGAGCAAGCAGGCTGTGGGGAAAGGGTGGCATAGAGGCACTAAGAGGGGTTTTCCTGTGCGTTGATGCACAACACACTGAGGCAACTGAGACTGATAGATTCTGTCTGCTTAACAAAAAAGAAATGTACCCCTACAATAAACAAGACATAAGACGGATGAAGGATTGTATCAACTGGAATAAAATATGCTGCTTTTGGGACTCATGACCAAAGATCTCAACAAGGTTAATTCACGTTTCAGTCATGGATCTACCAACCAGTCAGCAGGTCCAGGCAGCATCCGTCCTCCCTCCTTTTTCTGTCTTTTCTTCGAGTTCTTGATGCGCCACTTGGTTTCTTCTAGATTGGAAGTCCCATCCCACTTCTGAGGCAGAGCAGGCAAGAGAAGAGAAATTTGAAAGTGCTTTATTGAAACAGAACTTCTCAACACACTTATACACAGTAGATGAGCAGAAAGGGAACTGAACTGTGTGGAGAAAAGGGGGGGAGGAAACTAAAAGACACACTCTACGAAGAGCCTGAACACACAAACTAAAAAGTGTCAACTAAACTGAACCACACACATACACACAACTATTCACAACTAACTATAATGTTCAAAATTACGTTACATAAAATGGTATTCAGAGATTCCTCTAGGAGTCCCTGATGTGCTCTCTCAACTGGCCCACTCTCTAGAACCAGTTGCAGACGCAACAATATGTATGTTTTTATGGTTGTATGTTGCTACTATTGCATCTATGTCTTTTCTTGTCTAAATCAGAATTTTATTATCTTAAGCTCATCAGCAAAATCAGATGTTTTCCGACCTAGAGTGCCAGACCTAGAGAAACCCATCTAAGGTTTATTACCAGCAGGTTGACTACTGTAATGGGACATCCAAAAGAAGACAACACAATCAAACAGCATCTTCTGATTCAAAACTTAGCAGCCAGAGTTCTCGCTACCTTAAATCTTTACAAGTCACTTTATTATTGGTCTATAAACTGCTTAATATTGTAGGCCCAGTGTTGCAGTGATATGAGCAGAGCAAAACAACGAATTAGTCCTGTCAGTTAGTCCTGACAAACACTGTTGTCCTCTGCATATTAGACTGTTCATTTGCACCACTACAATAATTTTTATTATATTTAATTCTTAATCTACTGTGTCTATTTTCATCTTTGATCTCAACAGTTCATGTTTAATTTGAACTCTTTTAGCACTGTAATTGTAACCTTTCTTTTCTTTCAAATTAGTTTTTAATAAGTTTTTAATAAGTTGTTTTAAATTTGTCTTGTTAAAGTTGATTTAAATTTTTATTTAAATCAGGTTGTTTTTTTATCTATCGAGTGACTTTTTATGTGAAACAATTTGAATTGTCACTGTGTGTGAAAAGTAAACTTGCCTTGTCTCTTTTAAAATCTCTGCACTTTCCTCCCCATCACTAACAAGCATGGCTGCTATGGGAGACAGTTACACACTTCTTCAGTCAGGTGGATATTGTGTTCTTTCGTTTCTTGTTGTCTTTGACAACATCAGAGCATTGCAATTTTTGGCTGTGGTGTTGTTTCACAACAGTTTGATTAGGGTTACATAATCAAAAGACCTCTCAATATGGTCAGTGTTAAGGTTTCTTAAATCGTCTCTAGACGTAGATCAAAACCTTAGGGTTCATAGACAGGATAATAAATTTGTACAGCCCTCAGAGTTCCGTAGCTGGTACCAGGAGAACAGATTCACAACACACGGGTGTCAGGAAAGAGTTCTTAAGTTTAATGATAATACATGTAGTTAAATACAGAATAAAGAAGATGTGTCAACACAATTGGGTAAGAATAATAAAACATATGTATGATTGGTGTTCTCCTTATCAGGAGAGGAGGCACTGGGTCTAGGGATAGTGGAGAAGTACAGAGAGAGAGAGAGAGAGAGAGAGAGAGAGAGAGAGAGAGAGAGACAGAGAGAGAGAGAATCAGGGGAGCAGGCACACAGATAAGGGAGTGAACAGAATGTCAGTGTTCTGACTGAGGGTCAGAGACAGTAAATCACAAATTCCCTTACAGTCAGCAATGATAAAGAAGTTCACACAGTTTTTCAACCAAGAAGGTTTTTTTTTATCTAGGGTCCCCTCATTCCCTTTGGAATCCATTTTGCCATGTTTCAGAAACTTCAGAGGCTGCGGTGGCCCCAGACATGTCAGGATTGGTCAATGAACGCCCGTTTCCTCTGACATCCCTCCGCGTCTCTAGTTGATTATGCTCAATATGTAGCCTGGCATCAAACCATGGACCCAAGAATGCGCTAGGGTGACCTGGGGGTTTTGCGTCTTTGCCATCTCCTCAGGCGGGAGTGAAGCCAAAGATTGATTCGCTGAGCTCCTGCTCAGCCAATCAAACGCTACCTGGTCTCTCGCACAAAGGGGACAAGATCGAAACGATCCAAATGAGTTTGAAAAGTCAGTCAGCATGCTTCTCCTTCAGGGTAGAGATGGCAGGATTCAGGGCCAGTGATCTTCAAATGCCTTTGACAGTGCAGTGTAGCTCACTGTTAACACTATGAATTTTATGCCTAACGACCGGAGTTCACAACAAAAAGTACTGAGGTAGATTAAATGTCCAGTTTTAATGACTTGATCTCTCTTTTTTATTATTAAAAACGCTTTTCAGAGTTACAACTCCCCGATGGCGTTAAGCCATGCTTGTAAAGGCTCGTGCTTCAGGTTTAGACGCTTTATCGCATGGTGAAATTCATCTGCACCTTGGTCAGCTGGCAGTGACGGCAGCGCCAGCGCTATCGTGCAGAGGCGTTGCGAGCATAAGGTGGGAGCTCCGCGAGCGAAGCGCAATTAGTCTTCCCTGAATGAAGCATGAGAGAGAGCGTAGACGACGGATTAAAACGAACATAACAGTACAAAGAACGAACTCGATTTGAGGCGTAATGCTATAATGCTTCTGGTAGTACAAGAGTTTTTGTATCTGTGGCATGAAACGTTACACGAAAGTCATGCGAGTGCGTTCGCGTCCAAACAAAGATATAATAGCCAGTCAAAGTAAACACACATAACCCTCTGTGTTTAGCACAGAGCCTGCTGCGTCTATGTGCAGTTGAGATGGGAAGTTTGCAGTTTGTGTGCGTGTATGTGTGTGCGCACATACGTGTGTACGCCTGTTTGCATTGCTTCTAAATGAAGGAGACCTTCCTAAACAATGGCAATGAATTCACAGCATTGTTGAGTCACCAAAGGTCAGTCTCGAGGAGATCTCCGTGTTCAGTCTGCAGGAACGCCAGGCCGCCATTCTGCCTTTGTGCACCATTGGTAATCAATACTGTTGTTTTTTGTTCTTCTACAGCAGGCCTTCAAAAGCGGAAGACACATTCCTGGGGAAAAGAGAGAAAGCAGGAAGGAGAAACCCAAAGAGGAAGACAGCAGAAGAAGGAGTGAAAGACGTTTTGCTAAAAAGCCCTGTGGGGGGCGATGTTCTCGTTATTGCCTCCTGCGAGTGTGTATCCCTGCTCTCAGCCCAGTGGGGAACAGCACTCGAGTGCTTTCAAACCATGCCATGTGCTTTCAGAGACGAGGAAGCGGAGGCAGCTGTGGTGTGTGTGTGTGTGTGTGTATTTGTGTGTGCATGCGCACCCGTGTGTGTTTGTGTGTGTTTGGATGAGTTTTATATACAGAGACGCTGCTTTGGAGCTTAGACACAGAAGATTAGAGGAAAAACAAAACCCCATCCGCATGAGAGGTATAGAGAGTGTGTGGTTGCATGCGTGTCTGTGTGCGTGTGCATGTGTGTGTGTGTGTGTTTGTGTGTGTGTATTTGCATGTGTGTGGACCAGCGAATGGAGCAAAACACATGGGTCTATGAGGAGGCAGAGGAGATGAATGCAGATCACCAGAGCTGCACACTCTCACACACACTGAAGATTTAAACAGAGCAACAGTAAATGTTACAGTATCAGATTTTCTCATTCAGTATTACTCTAGACATACATAGTCTTTCTTGCCTAACAGACAGATAAATAGACAGACAGACAGATATCCAGGCAGGGATATATTAATGAATGGATAAACAGATAGCCAGCCAGCCAGTCACCCAGTGGGAGCTCTGCTGGGTTGCATAACTGAAACACGACAGTAATCTGTGATCTTTAATAATCTGCTTGGTTGGCGTTTTGATTATTTCAGTCCCAACTGGGAGGATCCCGACTGCCAAGGCGTTTTTCTGGAACGCTCCCCAGCGTGGGACCCTGTCACGGCAGCTGCTAGCCGCCTGTTCCCACGAGGGCGTCCCTGCCCGTCCAAGGGCCGAGACCTGACGGCACTCTCGATGACTCAAGGGCCTCTTTCTCAAAGTAGTACGTTCACCCAGTTCCTCAGGGAAGTGTGCTGGCTTGGTAAACACCTCCCCAAACACACCCTGGTGCTACTGAACACTGGATAAGTGGGAAAGAGATTGGAAGATAGGCCAGATGGTAAGAGTGTTTGTGTGTGTATGTGTTGTGCATATGCTTTTTTTGTGTGGGTGTGTGTTTGTGCGCATTTGTGGGGTTGTGTGTGTACACACAGTCATCATAAAAAAAACATAAAAAGATGTGCAAAACAGTGTGGTCCAGTGAGACCGTGTACAGAAGCAGCCAGTATTATTCTGAGGGAGAGACAGTAAATTTTCCACCTGCCTAAAACTCCCCCCCACGCCTTCCCACACCCTATCAAATGGCTCTAAATGACTGCAAAGGGACTTAAATATTGCCAGTAAACTTTAGAACACAGCTTAAGAAATAGATTTCATTTTTACTTTCCACAGTACATTCTTGAGCAATTTTGAAGCAAAATATTAAATGAAACACACATGATTCTAAAATCTGTTGGTTTTTGTGAGAAAACCAATGCCAATGCCAGTGCCAAATGGAAACCTAGACAACACTGACAACATGCCACTGATAATCATACTTTTGATATATAATTATTGATTATTGCTGTTAGTGGAGTTCCATATTGTCCTAAAAGTGATTAGAGCAATGCTGTTTGGCTGTGTGAGAGAGTGTGTGTGTGTATTAAGGCTATGCTCCAGTGTGTTTGCAGAGATACTGGGAAACAGAAGCATTTGTGGTTGGTACAGTCATCTTGTTATAAAACGCAAGTATAATTCGATAGAAGAGAGATCGAAAGAGAGGGAGCAGGAGAGAATGAGACAGAGAGAAGAAAGAGTGAGTGAGGGAGCGAGAGAGGGACACAGAGAGAGACAGAAGTGGCTTTTGGACAGGTTGGACAGCTGGATATGGTCCTGGACATTACCCAGTCCTGCTCCTGTCCCCTCCCCCTGGAAGACCTTACACCGGAGAATCGATCGCACCCTTCCTGTGTTTCTCACTTCCTTTACAATGTGGAGCCATCTTATAGACCCCAAGAATCCTCTATTCTATGCAGTGGCTCAGTCAGCGTATCCCGCGTGCAGAGTCACCACACACAGATGCTGATGATGCTTACAGCAAAACGCAGATCACACATACTTGTAATATTTAACCTCCAGTACGTCTCTCACCAAGACTGCATTTTAACATTATTGCAGTACGAAAATGCCCCCTCTGTCCTCTGTTTAGCAATGCTGCTGCCAAAATGGTGGTACACACCATTGTTGTTTTGGCTTTTCCATTCGTCTTCCTGCTGAATTAATCAACCAGCTCCAGTTCAGCCGAAGCCGAGCGGGCGGATCCTTCCAAGCCCTCACACCCTCACCACACATCACGCACATCCTTCACCAACTCGACTGCGTACCACTGTCTACACACTGTTGGCCTTTTTCATACCTCACCAAGCTCCTTCATCCTTACTGCCACCCCCTTCCCCCAAGATTCTCAACTTGAATTCTCTTGGTCTGTTACGAAATTTGTCATTTGGTGGAGGGACTTTCGGTGTTACTGCTTCTAAGCTTTGGAACTCCCACAATTGTTTCGTGACTGCTCTAAGCTCTATTACTTAAAAGTTCACCTCTTAAACTTTTGACTGCACACTTTTCCTATTCCTGCGTTTGTTTTGTTCCCATAATGTAAAGTCTTTGGGTTTGTGAAAGGCACTATATAAATTATCATCACCATTCTTCTTCTTATTATTAAACTATTATTACGTTATATACAGAAAATATGTACTCCGTACAGGAAATATACATGGGTAATATTAACAGTTCTCATACAATGGTGAGAAAGTTTCTGGTTGAAATCACAGAAAAGGCCATTATTAGTATTGACTATACAAAAGCTGTAGGGTCTAATTTCCTGCTGCGTTCTGAGGTGAAGGCTGCTAGGAGTATCTTGGTAATTAGTCGAGTTGAACCAGGTGTCTTAAAGCAAGGAAACTCGAAATGGTATAGGGCAGCGAGTTTCTGTGTCTGGTCTGTCAGTTTTTTTGTGTGTTTGTTTTTTTAAATTTAATCCCAAACTGTTTTAGACTATGGTTTTAGACTACTGTAGAGTCTAAAATGTGTTCTTTTACTCGTCGAGTACAGATTCCTTTATTCTTGTCAGCATGCCTCTGAAACTGTGGCTCGTGAGATGAAGATTTCCCGACAGCAGCCTTTCAGCAGCAGACCCACAAATCCGCGTTAAGTGCGCGAACATGCCGAACCACGACGTCGAGTGCGCTGCCTGCCCTCAGGCATGTACCAACGTGCTACTCATTGCTTCTTAATGGAAAGAAATCTATGGCCAAGATTATTAGCCAGAGACATCCTAGTATCACGCCCTAGTGTGTAATACAAGAGACAATTTAGGAAACAGTTGTAAAAGTTTGAAATGGAAATCAGACATATTTGATTATTTGATATTATATTGTCCGTTGCTAGCTTATTAGACAAAACAGATTGTTTTTTTATATCTTTTTCTATTTTCGAGTGCAATTTTGCTATTGAGAAATCGATATGCTGACGTACTTTGACAAGTATTTTGCATTTGAACTAGAGGATGATTCCTCATTCGTTCCCTCTAAGTGGTGGCGCACGTGCTGCGCAGTTTTGTATCACTGCCACCATCGATCACTTTGGCCCATTACACAGATCTAGCACAACCCCTAACCCTGAACGAGTTCTAGAATTACCCGTCAGGTCTTGAGCTTTGAATCGAATCTAAATAAGTCGGGTGCTCTCAGTGACGACCATCCAATAAAACAATGCCCAACATTGATTCCCTTTTATTTAATGTTTTTCATTTCATGCGTTGGTACACTTTGATGCATCTTTCTCCTCGTTGGGATTATTTTTCCCTTTTTTGTACCAACAGGATTTGACTGTGATTTAGAACATTAATCCAAATAGAAACAAATTAAAATAGGTGCAATCGGCTGTTTGAAAAGAAAACAAACAAAAAAACAACGCACATTTATACACAATCAAACCATGAATCATGCGGACATTTTCAAATAAAAACAGGAACCATTAGATGAGTCATTTCAGTGTCAGCTTTCTCCAGATCTCTCATCACTGGGCATTCGGGGTGATTTTATCATAGCCGTGGAGATAATTGGTGGGGGCAATGTTGGGTGCGCATGGAACAGAGCGCATTGTGTGCACAGGTATGAGTATGCCTCCATAATCTGTGCCCAAGGCTCTCACGCAACACGAGACCATCGACATTAAGTAATCGGTTATGTCCAGATTTAGACAAGAGGCGCGTGTGTTTCTGAGGATCATTAAGGGTGCAAAAGAAATCCATTAAAAATGTCTAGGCTACACAAGCGCTCCAGGATAGTCAGACCGGAAAAGCGGCATAGTTTGCAAAGTCTCTTGAGACCCAGTACCACGAACTCGCCCGTCCAATTCCGAGTCAAGCTGTAAGGACAGGATAGAGTCTCACAAAGGTGTGTTTAAACCATGGCCCTGTAAGGCAGGGGCGGCTCTGGGAGCAAGGCTGGCTTCTAATTCTGCTGATGAGTAAGAAAAAAAGTGTGACAACGTCCGTTGTATTATTGATGGATGTTGTAACTTGTCACGGAGCCTCGGGTGGACCGTGAATATGTGTGCGTGGCTGTCGGCTCTTTCTCACTGGAAAACAGCTGTTATTAGCGACTGTGAGGTCGCTCATTCATGCTCTGATCCCGTTGATCTTTGTATTTGAACCTCAGAGCTCGGTCCTAAAATTTACCACCGGGATCTCCCCTCACTCAGGCGCACACACGCATAGTGAGAGGCAAGGAGTATTGGTCTGTACTTTCGTGATACAATCGGTCAAGCCTTGGAGTCAGAAACCGTTTATAAAATAATATTTCTTGCTGCTCCTTTTCAACCCCTATCCCCAATTATTTTTACAAAACTTTATCATTTGGTTGGCGTTACTGCGCGTGCAGAGCGCTCACTGTGAGCGAGAGAATTGTAATTGTCGATGCGCACGAGTGCTGTGTCGCTCTGTGGCCATGTAAAGCTGATCAGCTATAACGAAGCCTTGTTCTGAAAGACGATGAGAATGAGGATGGCAGAGCACTCCGTTTCTTTCTCTCTCAGGAACAGAGAACACTCGCAGTGTAACCCATTGCTAAACACATTCATGCCAAATGCCCCCCCCCCCCTTTAAACCTGCCCTCATCTAAGTAATTTCGTCAGCTATATCTTGGCAGTCACTTACTCTAAATACACACTTGATAACCCATTAAAAGACGTAGGACGGATCGCTTGTGTAATGCGCGCGAGTACAGAATAACAACATGTCCTAAAATAGGTACATTTACATTACAGAGGGTTCTTTTTAACAGAACAGAAGACGCCTGGAAATGTAAGATATTGTATTTTTTCATGTACACCCTAGTCAGTAACACAGCAGGTATGCGACTCACTGCACTAACATTTAACTTTACAATAATAAACAAAGCCAGAATCAACCAAGATGCCGCTCTTCTATAGTCGCGCGCTGTGCAGCGGATTTTAGAACGCCCCTTCACTACATTCGATTGAGCGCGGTCGTTCTTTCTCACTCATCACCATCTCAGCACGCTACATTTTTTTAGTCGAAGTACGCGAATGCGGTCCAGTTCTTTTATTGTATAATTTCTCACGACAGTTGTCATAATTGTGTATTAGATATGATGTTAACTCGGACTAACTAGATCTCAAAGTTTCACTCTTCGCGAGGCCTGTTTCCTTTGTGTTGGCCTTTCAGAAAGCCGTGTGAACACACAGATGTGTTTGTGAGTATAGAGGAGGATGGAGGGGTGGGGTGCATTTAATTGCACGTGCAGTTATATAGCTAGTATGACTTCTTGTGTTGCATCATAACGAAATAACATTCGGAGCTTATCACTCTCAAATGTAGGCTACACGATTAAATGAAGGAGCCAAAGCAGGACACAGTCAGTAACAGAGGTAACACGTACATTATACACGTTTAAATTAGTCACATAGAGATGTGTTTCAAACAGGCCTGCGCGGGCAATATTTGGGCTCTTCACCTATGGCTCCATGGGATTCCCGGTACCCTTTTCATGCCCGGGAGGGTGAGTGCGATAGCGTGTTATTCACGCGTTTTTTTTCAAGCATTACACCATCACCCATATGTTATGCCCATGTGTAAGACAGAAAATGACACAAAAGCAGGCATTCGATAATAGCCAACCTCCATTACCCTTAACTTTTTCCAAGAGAAATCGTCTGTTTACGGTAATTACAGCCGCTTCGTGTTGCCCTACATGGTTGAGGGTCGGCTTGGGGGCGCGAGGGGGACACCGAGTAGTGCGCATGTTGCGGAATTGATGCACGGAGAGTCTGACCTCCATTAAGTTGATTCTGCTCCAGTGTTTCATGCTACGTGTTGCTGTTGCACACGCTGTTTGTTTACCTGTATGACATCTCAAGCGGCACCGACTGCTCATCGCTATAATACCAACTGGACTTTCTTTTCATATGTATCGGCCCATTGATACCAACCCTGCTTTATAGACGCCGCCTATAGAAATACGTCGAATTGAATAATTGAAAGCAATCCCATCGTCGTGGGTGTAACGGGTTGACTTCAGAAACAGATGGAAAATATGCTGACACGTTTGTTGGGACTGCGAACACTTGTGTAGAATAATACGATAAATCGAACCTAACGTTCATATTTATGTAACCAACGTGGTGGTGGGGACCTAGCGGGGGGATGAGGTACCGCGAACGAGGAGGCGGAAAAGCAGCTTCCGTTGACCGTTGTTTACTAATTCTGACTCAGTTCTGCTGTGCAATGTGCATTTGTGATTGGGCCTTGATTAAAATATACGCTATAAGAGAAAGTCGTTTCCTACTATCCTTACAACGACAAAGGTATTTAAAACTGGAGTGTTCGAGTGGATGGGTTTTATTGCAGCGCCGATTACCCTGAATGTTCTTGGCAGCTCTCTGGTTGTGTTACTGAGTCACGTCCAGCCAGTACAACAACATCCATAAACACTTATATACATATAAAAACTATTGATTTTATTCCCGGACTCAATATTCCGCATCCCTGGCGAGGGTGAGGTAATGCCTAACAAACACAACACGGTCACCCCGATGTGACCCGTTATCCCCTCAGACTGGAGTTCCTCAGACTGGAAGTTCGAGCCCACATCCGGCGTGTAGCTAATCTGAAACAAAGCCCAGACAAATGGGAGAGCATCAAGACTAGATCCGGCACCTGCGCCACAGATGGTGTTGCATTATTGATAGGGCAGTCTGAATCGCCTCGTCCATGCAATATTGAGTAGGCTGTTACTTAACTACTGGTTAAACAACTCTTCCAGGTAGCGCTATCCAGATGGCTTGTGCATAGTTTCAAATCAGTTACCTTTTCTCTATAACAAAACAAGTTAACAGAATGCATGTAGATGAGGTATAGCCTCATTTTATTTAAAAAATAACATTAGGCTAGCTTCAAATGCTAAGTTCTACCCCTTTCACAATTCAACACGATATAAAACACGATTAAACGTATTGTTTTTGTTTTTTTCTGGAGTCATGTGGTTCCTATGCATACCATAGGTCTATGCAGGGGCATAGCAGCAAATTCTGGGCACTCTCAATGTCAGTGGGCCCATATAAATGCCAAAAACAAATATCAGGATTTTCATGGGCCCCTCTCCCTACTCAGGCCCTGGGTAGTCAGGTCCACTCCCCCCCCACTACCACGCCCATACCTATGTGAAGTATATCCGTAGTGTAATTTACTGTACAAGCCTGTTAACCTGTGCTCTTGACACAGAAATAATGATTCCAAGTAGTGAACGCATTTTAATCTCTATGCCTGAACGCTAAGATTGATTTAGAAAAAAACTTTTTCTGTGAATTTTGTTGCTGCCTATGGCTCTAATCTTGGACCTCTACATAAACTAAAACTCTACAAAATGCACTACAAAGACCAGGGTAATATTACAGTATATTGACATCCCTTTTGTTCAACCTAAAATCACTATGTTCTAATCTAAATTACACAAAGCCAGATCTGAATGGAAGAAGTATGTGACGGTTTAATACCGCCATAATGTTTTTACTCCCTGTATCTTAAATGAGCTGTTGGGCTTTCTTGATATCGTGAGTCAATCTAGAGACTTGTGCCTGTCGAACAACAAAACAAACATTGTTCTGAACTTCACATAGGCCGGCACCTTAAAAGCTAAGCAGCTATCTATCAAACCGTGTTGGACAGCAATAAGGACACCTTCAAGGACGCTGTGCGTCTGCCTTTGAAACTTCTTTTAGTGCACTTTTTGATGAGGAGCATTGAATTCACGACAACTTCGGGGACATCTCGCTTTTCTCTGAACAGAGTAACTTCACGCAGAGTTGGGTAAGTGGGAGTTTGTGTGATAGACACGTACCTCTGTCAGAGATTTGACACTATGACAATCTCAGTACACGGAATAGACCTTGCAGACTTTCGGCAGACATTGAGCAACAAGAAATGGACACACTGTTGTATTTTTAATGTGGAAATCATTTATTTCCACTTAGATCTGAGGGAGGAGATTTGTATACTATATTCGCCAAGGTTAAACATTGCCGGGTCGAGTGGATACCATTTCCTGTTTAATGTAATCATTACGTAATTATGTGAAATATTTGTAAATTCATTCAGTATAACAAAATATCCAGAATAACACTAAAGGTGAGGTTCGTTCACGTTTTGCGTAATTTACCACATTAGCACATCACTTGGGCGTTCATGCCTTATTATGTCTGGTATTATGTCTGACTATTCGGACCCCTTTGTGTATGATCATTTACGTATTATTCTTTATGCTGACACCCCAATATCTCAGGCTGAACTGAGCGGTCAGAACCCAAAATGAGTTTACATGCGGCGCGTGGCCCACGGCTTGTTTTAAATTCATATCAGCGCGCTGGTAATTTCATTCCGCCCCAGAGCTGAACATACATAGCAGTGCACAATTGCACAAGAGAATCAGTATTTTCGTGGCAACCTTTGCCATCTCCTCCTAGTGGGATTTCACATGTTTTTTGTTTTTTTTTCAGACTAGTCTAGGCAACAAAATTATTAAGGTAGGGCGAGATTCACTGTAACACGCGCGCTGAACGTGTTGTATGGTTTTCAGCGCCATTTGGCAAAGGTGCGTGAACTATCGTCCGTCGCGTGTCACTGAATGCAATTCAAATGAATCTGGAACACAACGTATGCCGCCCTTCTCGTTGAATCTCTCTGTGAACACAGAAAAAAACCCCTGCTTTTATAATCTCTGCTGATTGATCCCTTAATTGAATTTTTATTGCCTTAAAGTATTATGATGAACAATAGTATTATTTCAGTTTTGGTTTAATTTTTAAACTAATGAAAAACATACCATTGTCTGCATTACATGTATGTATATGGTAAAACCTTCAGTCAGTGAGCTTGCGTGTCCTGGATCCAACGACCACTAGACCCTGTGAATTGGAAGACAGGATTATGCTTCTGTAGGTTTTTTCACAGCGTATGTGTGTTCACCTCCTTGATGGTATCTAGGCACCGAACCAGTGAACTTCGCCCTCTAGACTCTATCTGACACTGTGTTTGCACCATATGGCCGCCCCAGAGCGTGTCCCCAGGCCAGAGCGCCGGCGTTTTGGCCAGACAGCGGCTCACTGGCCAGATGTGGACGGTGTGTCTCCTCGTGCTGGGGTAGTCACCACTACAGGGTTATAGAAGTTCCACGTGGGAAGTGTGTTAGGGTCCAGAGCAGAGGGGATTGGTGGGCAAGGGACGAGGGGTGAGAGAGTGATCGGAGAAAAGCACAGGGAGGAAAGATGGGGACAGAAGGAGGCACATGAACCGAGAGTTCATGGGAAAATGACGGAGGAGAGAAAAATAAAAAAATGCCGAAAATCAATGAGGAGACGAGTGGGTGGAGGAGAAAGAGACGGAGGAGGAAGGGGAGAGACAGGGATGAGACACACAGGTACAAAACGGGGGAGGGGGGGGGGGGTGACATGGCAGAAACACTGTGTTCTCACTCCCAGAGCCTTACACTGCTAATGTGTGGGTGAGGCATCGTCCCCGGGCTCCTGAAGAATAGAAGTCTGAGTACAGAGAGCTGAGGTGAGCAGGGCTTGAACATGGCTACATTCAGCACGAGCAGTTCATCGGCTCTCAGCTGGTCACATGACCAGCCGCACTGCCAATTATCTGTCATGACATCGAAGTACGAGGTAACCTCACGGGATGTGATTTTTTTTTTCAGCTCACAAATGTTACACAACGGCGCCTAATACAAAACACAAGTTCATTGATGTCACAAGGTTTAATTGATGGACGTTTTTCGTCTGGCTGACTGTAGCATTTTGGCTGCCAGACTGTGGTATTCTGTTATTGTCTGGATTCTGTGAAGACCGGCAGCAAGTGAGAGTTCAAAGGTTACAGCTTATTCAGTGGGCGGTGATATGCGGTGTTGCCAGGCAAATTAATTGGCAGGACGTCTCAAACCCTGCCACACTGCCCCTCCCAAAAGGACCGTGTGAAGATTTATGGAGAAGGGTGTTTTGAAAAGGTGTTTTTTTTAACTCATTTGCGACTCTCTGTAGAAACGCTGCTAGTAGGACAGACAGATATATAGGCACACAGTGGTGATGTGATAGTGTGGAGTATAATACAGCCAGAGCAGTCTCCGTGGTGTTCACTGCGGTGAAATACATCTTCCTTATTAACGCAGAGATAGGATCTAATCAGGATCACGTGACTCACATTCATATCTCCGTTGACCCAGCCAGCCAACGAGTCTTGCTTTAGTCATTTCATGCCATATTTCTGTGTGTGTGTGTGTGTTGTGAGTGGTTAATATCATCCTGTACTGTGGGGGTCTGGAGGGGCAGCTCAGGGTGCTGCTAATGTGTTTTATCTGCTATTAGCCTCTGGGCAGCTCCATCCACCACCCTCTCTATATGCTCTCTCTCCAGTAACTCCAGCTCATGTCACTTCCTTTATGCTTCGTTACTTCTATCTTTCATCTTTACTAGTATTTATTCATGCACCCCACCGCCACCCCGCCACCCCGCCACCCCGTTCCTGTGACTGGAGTGGAAATCCTGCAGCTTCCTGCAGGCTCTTCCGCTGCATCAGTCAAGCGGCGTTAATGTTGCGAGAAGGCCGTGCCACGCATTCTTTGCGATGCCTGCGCCGTGCTCAATCGCGCCTACCTGCGTCTGTGGCTCGCCGCCCGTGTGAGTCCCGAATACTCTCGTATGCCGCGATCCCATTTGGGTCATTGCACGTGTGCGTTGTCACGGTAACGGTCCTCCTTTCTTCCACAGAACCCAGCAAGATGCGAGTGGCAGGGAAGAGCGGATGGAAGGTGCTTGGGTTTCCTGCGGTCGTGATCGGCCTGGCTGGCATCATTTGATCCGGTTAGCTTCAGATACATGTAATGACTTTAGTACTTCTGCAAGGATTTCTGATGTCTGTGCACCATGACAGAGCAGGCATGCTTATAACCAGCAGGCTCACTGCATGCGATTTCAAACTGTTTGTCCTTCTTGTGTTGGTGTGGTTATCTGTAGCTGTTTGTCCATCTTGTGTTGGTGTGGTTATCTGTAGCTGTTTGTCCTTCTTGTGTTGGTGTGGTTATCTGTAGCTGTTTGTCCATCTTGTGTTGGTGTGGTTATCTGTAGCTGTTTGTCCTTCTTGTGTTGGTGTGGTTATCTGTAGCTGTTTGTCCATCTTGTGTTGGTGTGGTTATCTGTAGCTGTTTGTCCTTCTTGTGTTGGTGTGGTTATCTGTAGCTGTTTGTCCATCTTGTGTTGGTGTGGTTATCTGTAGCTGTTTGTCCTTCTTGTGTTGGTGTGGTTATCTGTAGCTGTTTGTCCTTCTTGTGTTGGTGTGGTTATCTGTAGCTGTTTGTCCATCTTGTGTTGGTGTGATTATCTGTAGCTGTTTGTCCTTCTTGTGTTGGTGTGGTTATCTGTAGCTGTTTGTCCTTCTTGTGTTGGTGTGGTTATCTGTAGCTGTTTGTCCATCTTGTGTTGGTGTGATTATCTGTAGCTGTTTGTCCTTCTTGTGTTGGTGTGGTTATCTGTAGCTGTCCTTCTATGGGGAAATATGGGGAAAATTCTCATTTTCAATAATTGATTTTGATGTGCACAGACTTGTTTTCATCCACTGCATGAACAGGTGTAAATAAATAATCAAGTGAAAGTAGTAAACAAACAAACCTGTCTGTTCCATCAGTGGTGCAGCCTGCCGTTCACAGTAAAATGTGTTACGTTCACTGTACCGAGAGAGAGGCACTAGCTTTTCTGTGTGAACAGCTTTTCTGTGTGTTTCCTTTCCCTTATGTTTAAAACATCACGAATGACACAAGAATGTTAAAGGTTAGGGAATATTTATATGCAATTATTACTGAATGAATATGTATTTTTCTTGAAGAGCTCTTTCTCTCTTCTGAGAAAGAGAGAAGCAATTGAAATGCTAGGCACTGTTTGAATCACTTGTAACTCATTGGTAAATAAACAGTACACACACACACACCTACATATTTGTTTTGTGTGTATATACATGTTAGACTTACTGAAAAGCATGCATGCTGATGAATTATGCTCCATATCTTTGCACATTAGCAGACTCTAATGCTGATTTGCGACGGAAACCCAGCGACTTTAGAAGTATTCCATTGACTTATGCTAATCGCACATCTGCTTCCCATTAGCCACCATACAAATGGCTCGAGCAAGTTAGCAAGTAGTAGAGATAAAAGTTCTGGCACACTCTGATCCACACCTACCTTCATACCATTTGGCGTGGATCAGAGTGTTCAAAAGGGGACCGTCGGGCGTGCTGCCTGGGCCATGGGCAATACCTCGTCCCGTGATGTTGGAGCCCCGCTCTAGAAGGGGGATGGTGGCGGCGTGCCTCGGCGGATCCGGCTGCTGGAAGTCCCGCAAAAAAGCCATTAAGGATGCAACTCACACGAGTGCAGTGCAACATTTCCCACATAAACCCTCGATTCTCCGGGGAAATAAAAAAGAGCTTTAGAGTGTGCGCCGAGCGTTTGGGTTTAGTGGCTCCCCTGCTGTTATGCCCCCTGGGCCTCGGTCCATAAAGTGACGTGGAATTGGGTTTAGAGTGTAACTCTGCAGGTTTGCAGGTGTGTTTGTCTCCAATTGAGCACGCACGATCCCAACCACCGCTGCATTTCGAAAGGGACCAGAAGACGACTGCATGACAGAATACAAACCAGAACAGCACAGCGCACCACCTGTGCGGATTCCTCCGCTTCATCTGTATGTTTCTCACATGTGGCCCAGGAGGGTTCAGATGCCGGTCCTAGCCTCCCTCCTCCCCGCTTGGCCTCACATCTTCATGTTATTGCGCTGTTCTCGTCCATGCCCGGAGCGATCTGGAGCCGAGTTTTGTTCAGAAGCACAGCAGAAGCACAATCACAGCGGTGTTAATGATGGCGTGTCCGGGGCGCATGCCAGAGCTCCCACCAGGGTCCTGATGTTGGACCCTCACCGCTCTCTCGTTCCGCGCGGGCGCTTCAGAGCCCAACCCCCCAACCTGCTGCTATGTATGTGCGTGACCGCCGCATAAGATGCGCTGCGACAATGGCTAATGAGTTTTCTCTTGTCATGCAGGGAATGGGCGTAGCGTTAGAGAGACAGAGAGAGACAGAGACAGAAGGGGGAAGACAGAAGGAGAGAAAGAGAGAGAGAGAGAGAGAGAGAGGGAGGGAGGGAGGATTTATGTTCTTGGTGCCTGCTTCGCCTGAGGCTTTCCTGGCCTCCAGCACCACAGATCTTGTGTGTGCCACGGCTGGAGACGTCCAGCCCAAACCACGCCAGCACTAATGCCGCAAGGGGCGAGGGCTACAGGAGACTTGGTTGCAGGGTGCATGCGTAACTTTGCACTTGACCATGACTTATATGAAGCCATTCTTTCAAGCTTGGTTGGCTTGGTTTTCAGATACTAATATGCAAGCAGCTAGGATAAATTACAAAATGCACCCACCAACACAGCCACTGACTCAGAAAGTGTTGGTGGAGACCTGGTTGAACCAGATTTGCTTGAGCGTAGATCATACATAACACTGCAGTGCTGTTAAGATTAAGATTAAGATAGCCACATTAGTCAATTGAGATTTTCACCCCAATTGAAATTTGTCCTCCGCATTTACCCATCTGTGCAGTCAGAACACACACACACACACATACTAGTGATCACTAGGGGGCTGTGGTGCATACATGCAGTGGGCAGCCCTAGCCCAGCACCCAAGGAGCAGTTGGGGTTAGGTGCCTTGCTCAAGGGCACCTCAGTCATGGCCTCAGGCCTGGGAATCGAATCCACAACCCTCCGGGTCACAAGATCGGTTCCCTAACAACCAGACCTTGACTGCCCAACACCATATGAACCGACGGAAACACCCCAGTTTGATCCAGACTATCCACTCATTTATATGTTAAAGCATAATGCTGAGGTTTGATCTAGAGAAGGACTGATCTATAGATCGATTAATGGACTGGCTAAGCACGAGATGAACTCACTAAGCTTGCCTGACAATAGTTACAAAAGAATACTGAGGCCTAAAAAGTTTGTCCTTTTTGAAAGTCATAGTAAATAATTTCTTTCCATAAAGCCTGTCTTCTTGTTCTCAGTCAGGGAGTTCAAATTACAGGCTGTTTTTCCACATCTGCACAATGACAAAATTTTTTCTGTCTCTGCTATTTAGTGTGGGCTGAATGTGAATTGGTCAGTTGGGTGTTTTTGCAGAAATGTGTGGTTGACATTTGTGCGTGGCATTGTCCCTGTTATAAAAATGTCAGTGATTATTAACTTGGAACGGAAACAGGAAACAAACCTATCACAGCGTGGGATTCATATTGTCTCATGGCGATGTGCGACTTCTATGAGTGGTCCGTCTTTATCCGTCTTTTATCCGGCGTTTCTCGCCGACATTCCTAATATGCTAGTGATATGTGTCTGAGGGATTTTCATTTCCATTGTTTGCTGACTGAATACACACAGGCCTGAGTGTATCTACCCAAACTGCAAAGGGGCCCCACCTGAGTAATTCTAACAATATAAAAACTTGCCTTTTCAGGTCATGACCACATTTGGCAAGCAAAGTCATGATATTTGACAGTCAACAAAGTGCCATGATTGGCACCAGACAGGAGTAGGTGAAGTGGTGAGGACTCATACTATGTGCTTGCTAACTGTTACCTCCAAATAAAATGACTTGTTAACATATGGGTACAGTAAGAAACCCTCATTGGATCACTCTCAGCATGCTGAGGTTTGATTCGCACAGAACTGCCCCGCCTTGAGGATGTTCCCACCTACATGGGTCTGCAGCGGTCATGGATGTGCCTGGGTTGGCCCATTTTACTGGTTGTGACCATGATTCCAGGAGATGCCCAAGCAAATCCCATCAGGCACTGGGGCTGGAAGGCTGTCTCACTTTGTAAATGCACTGTCAAAAAAATGGTAACAGCAACATTTTTTATGTAATTATATTTGTCATACTTCAGAAGCCAAGAAAGAAGAGAAAACACCTGTGGCCAAAGTGAGATTAAATTCACATTCAGTTTGACTCTCATTCTCATTCCATTCACAATCGTTAGAAATAATTGTATTCATTTCGCCACAGAGGAAGGAAAGTAATTCAGATATTTGCAAGTCTGTTCACTGTGCGGGGAGGGACTGTGAAGTCAAACAAGGAGGAATTGGATTTTACTTTAACTTTCAAAAGCTTTTGATGTATAAAGAAAGTTGACGTGGCATATAAAAAAAGTGATTTGGGGAGGCAGAGGGGCTTCCACAAAAGCAAACAAGTCTAGAAAAGACTCTCAAATGAAAGTTTTTGACCAACACAAAGGAGACTTTAAATGGTAAAGTGATTTGTATTCTTTAAGAACAGAATTCTAAAAAATCTGGATTCCACATGCATGTGTGAATTGTCCTCACCAAACTGCTCCAGGCTCTTCACAGACAGGCTACCTGTATGTGTGTTTTTTAAGGTTGAACCCTGATCTTGGCAAATAAAGTTTGATCTATTCCTTTGTCTGCTTCCTTGTGGCTTTCCAGTCCAGAAATGTAGGAAAGGTGCCATAGCTCACAGCCTGAAGCTTTTTTAATACGAATAAATGACGCCAATGAAATTGTAAGATTGATTTTACGTGCACCCACACACCTGGGGTATATAATAAATACGTATTAGTTGAATGTGAACGCTGAATTGTGGGACTATCTTAAAACGATGCTTGTGGTTTGGCAGTTCTGATCTGGGTTGTGCCTATGAGCTCTGGCCCTGTTGGCTCTGCGGTACTGAGAAGAGCTGATTTGAGGTCAGCCGCCCCTGCCATCTAGGGTTTAATTATGGCCTCTGGTCTGCTGGTGGCACCTGTTCAGCGAGGCAGACATGCTCCATCTTATCTTGCTGCTCTTTTGCACCATGTTGTGCTGTGTATGTGTGCGGGTGGTGCGTGCTTGCACGCACGCACAGACACACACATACACACACACACACATTCTCTTTCTCATAAACATACACTCTTTCTTCTCTGTCCCTTTTTCTGTCTGTCTCTCTCTCTCTCTCCTAAACACACACACACACTCTTTTTATTCTCTTTCTCTGAGAGTGTGTACATTAATTAATGAGACTAAATGTCAGTGCCTGCTGGCAAATGAGCGAGTGACAGAGGAGCCCACCGTTTAGCGCGCCACGATTTTGATAAGGGCAATTAGACAAGAAGCCGGGGCAGAAAAATCAATGCCCCGGACCACCGCCCTGGCTTTGCCCCAGGGCCTAGCAGGAGTGCACCACAGCTCTGCTGCCCCCAGGGGGCAGCACACACACCTCAACGTTACCCGGTCCCACGAGCCTGTTGGACAGAGGAGTTGTGTTCAGCCTGTAGTTGTGCTCCTGCTGTAGGTAGCTATTCACACAACGCATGTTAAACCCACCTGAGACATTATCAGTGGGCAGAAGAGAATATTACAAACTAGAAAGTAAAGTTTGTAAACAACCTTACATAGTAACAACATGAAAATTCAGTAAATTCATGTTAACATGCAATAATCATAGTTATCATTATGAAGGTATAAGACATTGTATAAGCAAGTCATGGAGTTCTTATATAAATAACTTAAATAATTTGTTAAAACAAACCTCACTCCCATAAGACTCCATTTAGTTGCTACATCCATATTACACACACACACACACACACACACCTGAGTTGATACAGACATGGATGTTCCTTGTAGTGACTTAAACTGCATTCTTGTTCATAAAACGACTTTCAAGGTAGAAATGCTGATCATAATGTTAGTGAAGGACAAATCTCTCTCCAGAGACTGCAGATGTCTTCCTTGTCTCGCTCTAGGCCACGGAAATATAGCAAGTCCTGCTCCAGGTTTATGTACTGACGTAAGTGTCTGTGGTGACACAAAATCACCCTATACGTCTTTACATAGGCTCAAATATGACAAAGGCTAACTTCCCCTTTAAGGCTTCAGGGACAGCAGTGTTTATAATCAAACTTCAGTACACTGTAACGTTGCTGCATAATAGATCTGCACGCGGGTTCATTATTTGAACCGTTATACTCTGCAATTTGAAGTGGACCGGTAGGTCCCTTTGGTCACTTCTATATTACTCCTATTCGAATTCCCCCTACCGTTTTGCCAGCCTATGTAAACAGTGTCTGAGGACAGCTAGCCGAGCCCTGAGTAATCACCCATTGCTTGCAGCTGATGGATTGTGAAGGACACAATGGGGCTCTTATTAAATTCTCCCTTTTTAGTGTCTGATGTGATCTGTCAGCACCAGGTCAGTCTATGCACAGGTGACCTTCACCCATTAATATTTTCATTAGATCCACTGAAGTACAAATAAATGGGCCACTGGTGATCCAAGGGCTTGGAAATGTGCAAATCAGGTAAGAGATTACACGATGGACATTTTGAGTGGATTAAGGAAAATCGCTGGCCATCTTTGCATAGTTCAAATAATCCTCTTTGGAGGTTTGTGTTAAGTCACCTGCTGTTACAGATGGCAATCGAAGCTGCTTTCTGTGTGGAAAGATTTCACTGTACAAATAACGGGGTAGAATATGTTCATTGTACTCTCACACACACACACACACAAGCACATAAGTTCTCACGCTGACACAAAAGATGGATTCGGTTTTAAATTCAGTGCTTAGGGAATGAGAGGTGAGGAACTGCCAATATCTTTGGTACACATAAGCGCTGTAGTTCATTAAAGGCCATGCGCTTTGAGATCAAACTGGGAACGGCTCTTGATGGGGTCAAAGAGAAACTACAACACTTCCCCAGCAGTCAGAAGATACAGCGAGAGGCTTGAAGAATTGAGCTGTATGAAAAGTACACACATTAATCGTGTATAACCCACATAAACACAAGTTAATAGTGTATAGCGCACATGTACACACACTAATGGCCCTGGAAATGGCTCTGTCTATATACCTGCACCATCCATGACTCTGTGTGTGTTTGTGTGTGTGTGTGTTTTGTGTATGAGAGTTCAAGTGCATGTATCATCAAAACAATGCATGTTTGTGCTTGTCCATATGCTGTGGAGTGTGTGTGTGTGTGTGTGTGTGTGTGTGTGCATGTACGTGTGTGTGAGAATGTCAACGCCCACCCTGCAAAATGCTAGTCATCATAGCAGTCTACGTCACACTGCGAGCTTTGGTAACTAAGGAACAAGGGAACTCGGTAATGGTTTTCTATGTAAAGTACACACACTAATAGGATCCAGAAGAACCACTTTTCATGTGTATGTGAGGAGGTTCATTGAGTACAGGTGTGCAGGTGACTGCGTGTGTGTGTCCTCTTTAGATGTTAGAGTGGCAAATCACTCTCACGCTCTTGGGCTGTTTTCCCAGAATGCATCTGAATGCGTGATGCAACATCGCCAGGTACTTTGATACCACGAAGGAGGACGTGCATGTTAAAACATGTGCGGGAGACAACCGAAGCGGGGGTCATCCCTCACTCACAGTGTTGTCACACATTGGCCACAAGAGGAGACCTAAAAAAATATGCTTTCAGTCACTCGAGAGGATGATTGGATAAATCTTCTCGCCTCCTCCCGCTCTCCTCACACACACACAAACGCGTGCAGCAGGGTTAAGATGACTAACATGCCATAATGTGGTGTAAGTGCATTGTCCCTGGTCAGCCCCTCCTACAGCGGTCAGCACTGGTGCTGTTAGCAAACACGTTCACTGGAGTAACTACACCTCCCGCCCACGGACTGAGCACACTTAACTCTCAGAGCTTGGCAAACTTTCTGATTGGTCCAAGAACAAGTTCACCTCTTGAAATCACGTTGAAAATGCAATCAGAAAGAGGTTTGTATCTGCTTTTCCCATTTAAATGTAAAAACATTGTGTTGTGATCTTGGGGACTTACTTTGAAATGGGAGGAATATGGAAGTGTCTGAAACAGTATTAGGGCTCTAGCACTGGTTGCAGTAAAACTGAGTTGTTGATACTGTTGTTAAACGCATACAAAAGTGAAAGCATTATTTCCATGTTTACTTGCTATGGAACAAATTAAAAATGGTCATGTAATGTTGTGAAATAGCACTCTTCACTTAACACTATGTGGTGTTCAAAAACACACTTTGTACCTGGAAAATGTTTAGAAATCTCAAATACATAATATTGATTTATATGACTAAAATATTGAAGTACATCTAAAATACAGGAAAAGTTGACTTATCTAATGGGAAAACAAATACAGACCAAATACTCCCAGAAATATACTTCTGTCAGGTGGTTGAGCAATATGAGCTGGCGCCCCTTACAGCACAAAAGTAGTACTGCAACTCTACGAACCCAGCATACTGAGACACTACGCCGTGCTGAAAAACATTTTTAACAAACATGTGATCAAAAATCTTGATTTAACCCTTAGTAACAAAAGATCGTTTACAAAATATTGTTTTATTTCAGAACCTGAATAATGTTGACACTGTAGCATATAAAAATACACAGAACAAAATTCCTTGTTTCATGAAGGAGTAAATAGGTTTACAGATGGTGTTACATTCAGATCAAGATTGCACCATATGTTCGAGAGAAGCAATGGGCACTTTGGTCAGAAAACCATCTCCCCAAACCCAGCAGGGGAGTGTGATAGATTACACAGACTCAGTATTGTTCTAATCCAAAGACACCGCACCCTACTGCACTCCCCCTTAAGAGGAGCTCAGGTGCACTCCTAACATAGCATTTCAGACATGTACAACTCAAGGCTCTTACAAGTTGGCAAACACAACTAGGGGGTAAACAGATGTTGCTCATACTTTATATGAATAATAATAATAATAATAATAATAATAATAATAAAAACATAAAATATGCTGTAAAAACCTCTACGAAAAACCTGAACAGTGTAGCTAAAATAAGCACACCGCTTAAACTGGGTAGTCTGGATACGGAAGAAACAACACGCATAAATAAACACTAATGTAAAATTAATTATATACACGAAGAACAGTTTGTAAGCCGATATTGCGTGAAAAGTCAAGCGGGATAGAGTACGGTAAGACCTGGTAAACTGTAGAGAGATATTAAACCAGCTAAAACGGTCGAGTTGCCCTTGCCGAGTTTGCCCTGCAAATTACTACATTCGTAGGCTTACGTTAGCGCATACGCCATCACGGCACCATCAACTCGAAATGCATAAAAGAAAGAAAGAAAAAAAGATGCAAATCTCCTTTTGGATCACAAGTAAGTCCTAAGACTGCGAGGACGAGCGGGTCCGAGTGTTGGCGCGCGTTCAGCTCGAGGCGGCGTGCGCAGGACTGATGTTGTTGGCACGTCCGCCGCTTTAAAATTGATTAACGCTGCCGTCCTAATACAGACCTCTCCGTTTTGAAACATCTTTTGCGCCCTAGAAATGGGACCCGAACCATATTCTGTGCGAATGTTTTAATTCGGATCATAAGGATTTCTTCCATTATAAAGAAATTATTTCTTCCAGATAAAAACTAAAGAGCCAAAATTCAATTTTGCTTATTCAACTTCCACAATCAGTGTACACAAAGCCTTAAATACATTTCCGAACACTTTCTAATGCTTGCTTTTTAAATGGACCGCTTTTGTTTTTTTTATTAATACACGTACACACTGAGAAGACATGCCAACACATTCCACTTTAAATGTACAATTTCACAATTATCTCTAATTAGTAATTAGTAACTAAATAGGTAATATGCAAATGCATAAAATGCATTTTATCGAGAGTTGCAGTGGCTGCTAGTCACTGGAGCATCCACAGCTGTAGAACTGAAGGACGGTTTCCATGGCAGCAGTACCTTTCGGTCGTGGGACGCCCCCTAATTAACATAATTACAGATATAGTCTTAATAACCTGAATGGGGGCGGGCATCGAGGGTGAAAAAAAAGGTTGTGAGACGTCCCCACTTTTTTGCAGTGGAGAGGGCATTTCTTCCAGTGTCCCAGGCAACAGGGCACAGAGGGCACGCCCTCTGTAAGATTTAGGGTCCATTGCTATTCAGGATAAGGTTGCTTCGAAGAGTCAAGGTACACATTAGCACACCAATCCCATGGTCATATTTTGACTGATTATATGTAAACACTGCCACGGTGAAAGTTTCACCATAAATATCACTGCAGCTAAAGATTATCATACTAAAGATCATCTTTCTTCATAATACCTTTGAACAAAAAGTGTACGTTTGCACAAAAACGTACACTTTTAACATGTAATAAATATCTCTTGGCCTTAACAGCTAAATAAACAAAACCTTTTTTTCTTTAACCCCTTTGCACTCAAGTACCTCAGTCTACCACATAACTTACCAAAAGAAAGTCAGAAGTTCAGGTGGCCCGCTGTGCCCATCAGGCGAGCGTTTGTTAAGTTTTGTTCGATGTGTTTTCTGCTCTTTTGGCTGTTGCGAGTGGCATCATAACTGCTGCAGCTACGATGTTCCTGTGCAGTCCTGCCATCATTGCCAAAGCGACCCAGGAAAGAGGGAGATGGTAACCAGCATCTTCATGGGTCCCGCATCCTCCCATCTCCTGGCAAAAGCTGATCTTCACATATTATGGTAAAACACCATAAAGGGGTCTGATGTACTTTTGTCCTGCATTCAATCACTCTCTTCGTTCAGGCCGTGGACTCGGAAGCGATAGATGCAGGTGTACTCCGGGTTGCCCCAGTTACTGAGGACCCGCAGTTCCACCAGGCAATACACCTCGCTGGGAGACTTCTGCCACACACAACACAATAATATCAACAACACTATATCACCCCACACTACAATATGCATTAGATTACATTTTAAAATATAACATGCTACACATTATAAAACATTACACATAATCCCTTCACAAACACACACATGCACCACTGAAAATCCTTGTGCACACACACACGCACACTCACATGGTAATGCATTATCCTTTACAAGGTTTCCAGAAGGCAGAAAGAACAGCAATCATGCTTTGTCTATATTTTATCATCAATATACACTGTCCACATTTTTCAGTATAATATGAAACATATATAATCATTCATTCTTGTGATGCCAGTACCACACACCTGCCTATTGACTTGTAGTATTTTTACTATTTAATGCTACTAAAACGCCTGTATATGTATATACACACATGAATACACCCACACACACACTAAATTATATACGCTAACACTACTAAATTAATCGTATAGGCTACCACTATTAACACTACTAATATTAGTACTAGTAACAGTGCTAACATTGTTGGCATAAAAAAACAAAACATAATCGTCTTTCTGTGTTTTATATCATTCCCTGGACGTGAACTAATACATAGACACGTGGATAATTCAGAGGGGTGGGACAGAGAGATGACAAGGAAGCCTTTGAAACCACGGGACCTCAGGCTGCAGTGCTTGTGTGTATGTGTTTGTGTGTGTGTGTGTGTGTATGTGTGTGTGTGTTTGTACCTGTGTAAGTGTGAGGATTTCCAGTGTGGTCCCACAGAGGAATTCCAAACAGACTGAGGCACGCAGATTTGGTCCAATATATCTCAGACCATGGGTACTTATCACACTAGCACACACATACACACACACTCACACCACACACCACATACATATATCACACACATTTAATGCTTGTTCTAATCGCTAATTTTATAAAAGGCTACTGTTTCTGTCTGTCTGAACTTTTGATTTAATGTTCAAACTCAAATGATCAAACAGCCCCCCTAACCCCAAACCCCATACAGGACCCAATCAAACCCCACCATCCTCCGCAAGAGCCAGGGTGTGTCAACTGCACCCCTCCACCCCCGAGGCGCATCTCCATAACCCCTCACCTGCTGACTCCAGCGTGTAGTCCGCCATCCCCGTCCCATCAGCCCTGAAGAGGCTCAGTGCTCTATGCTCGATATGTTCCACTTCCTGTCACACATATAAATCAGCATGAGGAACCAGCCTTACGTAAACAGGACAGTGCATGAGATTTGCAGAGAAGGGCTGGGTAATAAACACAGCTCAGAGGTCCTGGGAAAACCATACATCTAGAAACATTATACATGTGCACACTTGGAAGAGCACACAAATGTGCATGCAAACATACACTCACACAATCACACCCACTCACAACTTTACAAACCTTCTTGTATTACCATATTAATGGAATGTCACATGCCCAAAATTAGCAGGGAAAAATATATCTGCATACCGTATGTACGTAGCTATGAGTGTACATGAAAGCAGTCTCTGATGTCAGAGTGGCACCTTATGTACATTGGCTTTTATGAGTGCATGAATTACACTGCTGCATGATCACAATGCATACAAATACACACATGTACACACACACATTTATAGTGATTGCTCACATTCCTTCCTCTCGCAGGGTCTCCCCTACCATCTTCAACACATCTCATTGTCCTGCTCTTGTTTAAGTCTGTCTATTATTTTCTTTTCCAGGGCCTTTAGCTCTCTCTGCAGGTCTGGATGCATCACTACACCCTGGTCAGAGCCAAACGATGCTGCAGCAGCCAATCAGAAAGCTCCTTTTTTAACTATTGCGAAAGGAGAACATATGTGCTGGGCACTATACTGTCAAACAGTTGTGTAAATGTGCATGTGGAAATGATAACAGACAGAAAGATGATGACTTTATTACCACTGTGCTCTGAGCTTCCTGTGTATCAATTTTTTAGCTGAGGCTGCTTGGAGGTTGGACAAGTCTGATCTCAGGTGTAAAATCTGATGCTGGACCCCCCATCGATCTCTTCTTTAATCAGACTGCTGTGCTCTGAGTTGACACTAGGGGGAGACAAAAGTACAAAATTGATACTTGTGCGTAACAAGTGGTTTAAGAGTTTGAGAGAAAATGCACACTTACTTCTTCACTCTAACTCGGATGTCCTGCATATCCGTTTGCGGCATCTGCACACACACAAACACACAGGCGCATTATGTGATACTGCTACTGTCCGACCTTAATTTGCATTTCTATGAATTCCTGTTTGGTGTGTTGTTGCCATGACGAAGTAAACAGGAAGCAGCATGCAGCTATCAGCGTGGTTACTGGGGAGGGACTCTGCGAGACGCAGGGCTAGCGTTCTTACCTCATGTCAGCATCGTCCTTTGTCCTGCTTCACCACCTGGATGTCACTCTGACAGGATGGATAGAGATGGGGGCTCAAAGTCAGTCTCAGTTTCTGTCGCAGATTCTGTCTTCTCTCGTCAGCTTCTCTTGTCAGCTAGTTTCAGTGCCTAGGATTTGACATCTGATTCTGTAGTATGTTACAAATTGTAGCCCATATATTGCTCCTGTGCTACAGAAGAGTTCAGTTTGATTAATTTAATTCCCCAGTAGAGGGCATCGTTTTAGTTATTAATATTATGTAATTTTACAAATTGATCAAACTTGTGACTTATATTTGTTTCATATTTACGGCTCATAGCTTTTGCCCATAGCTGTTCTGATTAATAATTAAATAAAAAGCGTATTATATGGGTATTATACACGCTTTTGTTAGCTCCAGATTAGATTATTGTAACTCGTTACTGTCAGGATGCTCAAATAGGAATATAAATAAACTTCAAGTAGTTCAAAATGCCGCAGCCAGAGTTCTAACTAGAACTAGGAAATTTGAACATATCAGCCCAGTCTTATCGGCCCTGCACTGGCTCCCAGTAAAATTCCGTATTGATTTTAAAATTATTCTATTGACTTATAAAGCACTGCATGGACTTGCTCCTGACTACCTCCAAGAGCTTATCTCTTATTATGAACCCCCGCGACCACTACGATCCCAAGGTGCTGGCCTCTTATTAGTTCCATCAATTAATAAGGTAACAGCAGGGGAAGAGCCTTTTTTTATAAGGCCCCCCCAACTATGGAATAGTCTTCCAGAATGTGTCCGGGACTCTGGCACAGTCTCAATCTTTAAGTCTAGGTTGAAAACTTACTTATTTGATCTAGCATTTGGTAATTAATGTGCCCCTTTAGATAAGGTAACATATCCAGGGGTTCATGGGCAAAGGGTTTTTATGGCAAACTGGGGCACTGGTGCTGTCATCCTATCACTGCACGCGGTCACTCAAGTTTGTCGACGGTGTAGTGGATGGATGCCAGTGTCTCAGGATGCTCCCAAGTCTGTGTTACCTTCTGGTTCTGCCCTTTAGCTAGGCTGTAATAATTTAATTGCCGGAGTCGCTGCCACACTCCAGAAATGTTTACATTTACTTTGTCTAACATATTCCATATAGAACTAATTGTCCCTCTTCTTCCCAATGGCTGCCCGAGAAATACCGGGACAAGGAAAGACGAGCCTTTCCCGTTACGCACCCCATACAAACATCTAGGAGATGCTCTGGCTTGCCAGTGGATGTACCGATGCCGTGGTTGGATGTGCCATTATCGCAAGAGGACGCGCTGATGCCAACTCCCACCTGAGGCTCATCTACTTTGAAGGGACTGTGACTACTCGGCCTGGAAGTAGAATCATAACTACAGGATTATATCTGGACTATACATGAACTGTGAATGTGGACATTGCTAGCGGGCCGCCCAATGGAGGGTGGGTTCCCTTTTGAGTCTTGGTCCTCCCAAGGTTTCTTCCTAAATTCCTGACATCTTAGGGAGTTTTTCCTTGCCACTGTCGCCTTTGGCTTGCTCATTAGGTATCTGGACCCACGCAATTTGTAAAGCTGCTTTGTGACAACATGTGTTGTAAAAAGCGTTATATAAATAAAATTGAATTGAATTGAATTGAATATTATCGTGGTGGTGGATAATATTCCACCACCACGTCTTCCATAGAGGAAGCAGAACCAGAGGACTCGGACGGGGGTTTGCCCATCACTAGGGCTGAGGTGACCAGGGTAGTTGTGAAACTCCTTGGTGCCAAGGCACCGGGGGTGGATGAGATCCGTCCTGAGTTCCTTAAGGCTCTGGATGTTGTGGGACTGTCTTGGTTGACACGTCTTTGCAACATCGCGTGTACATCGGGGGCAGTGCCTCTGGATTGGCAAACCGGGGTGGTGGTTCCCCTTTTTAAGAAAGGAGACCGGAGAGTGTGCTCCAACTATCGGGGGATCACACTTCTCAGCCTCCCCGGTAAGGTCTATGCAGGGGTTCTGGAGAAGAGAGTCCGTTCGATAGTCGAATCTCAGTTACAAGAGGAACAATGTGGGTTCCGTCCTGGTCGTGGAACACTGGACCAACTTTTCACCCTTGCGAGGGTCCTAGAGGGTGCATGGGAGTTTGCCCAACCAGTCCACATGTGCTTTGTGGATTTGGAAAAGGCATTCGACTGTGTCCCTCGGGGATTCCTCTGGGGGGGTGCTCCGGGAGTATAAGGGTACGGGGCCCGTTGCTACGGGCTATCCAGTCCCTGTACAAACGGAGCAGGAGTTTGGTTCGCATGGCCGGCAGTAAGTCAGACTGGTTCCGGTGGGAGTTGGACTCCGCCAAGGCTGCCCTTTGTCACCGATTCTGTTCATAACTTTTATGGACAGAATTTCTCGGCGTAGCCAAGTGGTGGAGGGGGTTCGGTTTGGTGGCCTCAGGATTCCACGCCTTCTCTTTGCAGATGATGTGGTCCTGTTGGCATCATCGGGCCGAGACCTACAGCTCTCGCTGGATCAGTTTGCAGCCGAGTGCGAGATGGCTGGGATGAGAATCAGCACCTCTAAAACTGAGACCATGGTACTCAGTCGGACAAGGGTGGAGTGCCCTCTCTGGGTCGGGAGTGAGTCCTTGCCTCAAGTGGAGGAGTTTAAGTATCTCGGGTTCTTGTTCACGAGTGAGGGAAGGATGGAACGAGAGATTGACAGGCGGATTGGTGCTGCGGCTGCAGTATTGCGGTCGCTGTACCGGACCGTTAATGGTGAAGAGAGAGCTGAGCCGAAAGGCAAAGCTCTCAATTTACTGGTCAATCTACGTTCCGACTCTTACCTATGGTCACGAGCTTTGGGTAGTGACCGAAAGAATGAGATCGCGAATACAAGCGGCGAAATGAGTTTTCTTGGAAGGGTGTCTGGGCTCTCCCTTAGAGATAAAGATGCGGAGCACAGTCATCCGGGAGGGGCTCGGAGTAGAGTCGCTGCTCCTCCACGTAGAGAGGAGCCAGCTGAGGTGGTTCGGGCATCTGGTTCGGATGCCACCTGGGCGCCTGCCTAGGGAGGCGCTCTGGGCATGTCCAACTGGGAGGAGACCCCGGGGAAGACCCAGGACACGCTGGAGAGATTATATCTCGGCTGTCCTGGGAACGCCTTGGTATCCCCCCCCAGAAGAGCTGGAAGAGGTGGCTGGGGAGAGGGAAACCTGGGCCTCTTTGCTTAGGCTACTGCCCCCGCGACCCGGACCCGGATAAGCGGAAGAAAATGGATGGATGGATGGATGAATATTATCGGCAATTAAATCAGGTCAAGGGTGAAAGTACAATTTGACTTTTTGACCTCAGCTCTGCAGGACTCCGGGTTTTGGAGCGTGATGGTGGGTTTATGTTAGCGCGTCTGCAAGCCAGCAGTAGCCTGTGAGTCCCTCAGCCTCCAACAGAGAGCGCAGCTCACTTTTTCTAGAAACATCCATTCATCCAGTAAGCAGGCCATGCTACAGAGAGGCGTGGGATGAGCTGCAGGAATGTTTTGTGTCAATAGGGGAGAGAGCTTGGCCCAGAAACAAATTCACCTGTTGAAATCACTAGGATCATGCTGTCAGAAAGAGGTTTGTATCTGCTTTTCCCATTTAAATGTTAAAATGTCGTGTTGGGTGTTTGAAATGGGAGGAATATGGAAGTGTCTGAAAGACTTCAATATTAGGGCTCTAGTAACACTGAGTTGAGACTTATTAAATATGTTTATTAAGCTTTTATGTACGTTAATCCTTCTGCACCTATTTTTGTTCTTGTTTGTAGACAAGCAGGTAGGGTAGTTAAGTATGACTAAAACTCCTACGATTCCATCAATCTCTCTCTGTCCTTTCTACGTTCAGGCCGTGGACCCGGAAGCGATAGATGCAGGTGTACTCCGGGTTACCCCAGTTACTGAGGACCCGCAGTTCCACCAGGCGGTACACCTCGCTGGGAGACTCCTGCCACACACAACACATCCCACTATAATATATCATCCCACACTACAATATGCATTAGATTACATTATAAAATATGACATGCTACACATTATAAAACATTACACATAATCCCTTCACAAACACACACACACACACACACACACCACTGAAAATCCTTGTCCACACACACACTTGCACACAGATGCACACATGCACACAAACTCACACGATAATGCATTATCTTTTACATGTTTTTCCAGAAGGCATAAAGAACAGCAATCACTCTTTGTCTATATTTTATCAACATACACTGTCCACATTTTTCAGTATAATATGAAACGTATATAATCATTTATCCTTGCGATGCCAATACTACACTCCAGCCTCTTCACATGTAGTATTTTTACAATATTACTAATAAACATGTGTATGTATATACACACATGTATACATACCCACACACGCTAAATTATATACACTAAAACTATTAAATGAATCCTACTGGATACAACTATTAACTAGTGTTACAACAGTGCTAAATATTACTTGCATAAAAACCAATGTGTAATCGTCTTGCTGTATTTTAGTGATTGATTGGAACAAATCCCTTACCAGAAGTTGGTATGTCTGGATGGGTTCTCCATCTTGATCGTAAGTGAATGTTCCGAGGAGTTTTCCTCCCTCGTTCTCATACGTCATTCCCTGGAAGTACAGGAACACATCAGCATAAGAGCACATTACACCCGGGCAACCGGGACATAGGAGGTAACTCAGGGTAACTCAGTAATTAAAGCTACAAATAATTAAAACTGTTATTGTGCTATGTAATTGGCTACATGTATTTGATGGATTACAATATAACGTTAAAAAAATTGTATAGCGCATAACATTAGACAACTCAGTTCCATTACTCAGTAGGTAATGCTTTCTAGAGCAGTCATTACAGCTCCCTTAGGCAATGCTGGTGTAGCGGTTTGTGTGTGCGTGTTTTTCATGACTCACATAAACCACAAAGTCCTTGGGGGCGCTGTCTATGTGTCCAGTGGGCGACAAGACACGAGGGATGTGTTCCAAGGACACGTGGGTAATTCGGACAGGGTATGATGACAGAGAGATGACGAGAAAGCCTTCGGAACCATGGAACGCCCAGCACTTACCAGGGTAGACTTCAGGCTGCAGTGCCCACATACATACACACACACCATATTTATAAGCCACCCACTATGCCTGCAATTGACAGAATATATGGCTGTGCTAGAATGTTTACATTGCCTAAATGGGCATTTTTTAAAAAACAGAGAAAGACAATGAGTAGTATGTGTATGTGTGTGTGTGTGTGTGTATGTGTTTGTACCTGTGTAACAGTGCGAGGATTTACAGAATGGTACCACAGAGGAATTCCAAACAGGCTGAGGTACGTAGATCTGGTCTGATAGGTCTCAGAAGAACGGGAGTTTATCACACTAGCACCTACACACATCAAAACGCACACAGCCACAGACAAACATACACCACACGCACCACATACACATTCAATGCTTGTTCTAATCGCTAATTGTATAAAAGTCTCATCTAAACAGTCCCAAACTGAAGCCTTGCTAATCTTACCAAGCCCCTAAAGAAAGTCGAAACACTTAGTAAACATACAAAACCCCATAAAAAACCAAACGTCTTCCAAGCCTGTGGTAAAGCACTAGTGAGCTGAGGCATTCCCACCGTCCTCCACGAGAGCCAGGGTGTCCCATATAAACCCCCCCACCCATCTCCATGACCCCTCACCTGCTGACTCCAGAGCGTAGTCCGCCATCCCCGTCCCATCAGCCCTGGAGAGGCTCAGTGCTCTATGCACTATACGTTCCACTTCCTGTCACACACACAAATCAGCATTAGGAACCAGCCTTACGTAAACAGGACAGTGTGTGAGATGCGCAGTGTAGGACTGGGTAATAAACACAGCTCAGAGGTCCTGGGATAACCATACATCCAGAAACTTTATACATGCGCACACATGGGAGAGCACACAAATGTGCACACACACAACCACACCCACAGACAACTTTTCAAACCTTCATGTATTACCATATTAATGGGATATTGCATGCACAAAATTAGCCAGGATAAAAATATCTGCACACCGTATGTAGAGTGTGTCTCAGGTATAAAATCTGCCGCTGGATCCCATCCATTTCTTTAATCAGTCTGCTGTACTCTGATTTGAGACTAGGGGGAGACACAAGTCAAAAATTCATACATGCGTGTAACAAGTGGTTTAAGAGTTTGAAAGAAAACACAAACTTACTTCTTCACTCTATTTTGTAGGTCCTGCTGTATCTGCACAGACACAAACACACAGGCACATTATTTGAAACTGCTAGTGTTCCGACTTTATTTGCATTTCTTGGATCTGTTTGGTATTATAGGGTATTTAATGGTTTCTGTAAAAATAAAAGCTTTTTTTCCCCCTATAAATTGGGTTTGTTTCTGAAAAGTGCCAATTCACTACAGTAATGTACTAGTGCTGAAAGTTATTCTCTAACTAGAATTGTTGTAGTGTATCTTTGTACCATTAGTCTGTCATCTGAGGACATTCTGTTTATATTTCCACATTTCTTGCTATACTCCTGTGTTTTGTATTATGTTCTTTTTAACACAGTTGGGTGATCCCATATGGTGATTTTATTGAATTCTCCCTAATAATTTGAAATAGAAACCTTTGTGCCATACTGAATCATTTAGTCTCTGCCACTCTGTCTCTCCCTCTCTGTATTTTACTCCCTCTCTCTCTCACCAACAGGGAATCCATTTGTCTGGCAGTGCTCTCAGACCACTTGGTCTCCTGCTCCCGCAAGCCAGCGTAGATGTCGTCCCTCATAGCCAACAACCTTGCACTGAATACATGATCCTGCAGGGGGCGAGAGAGAGAGAGATAGAGAGAGCTTTATTATTATTATTAGTGAGTAGTACAAATCTGTTTAGCACACACTCCATGCTCCAGATCAGACCACTGGAGGCGTCCTGTAAATGCAGCATTTGTCCTGCAGGGGCAGGTGTACTCACGTGCAGAGGGGTTTGGACAAGGTGCGTCGGATCAGTGGTGGACTTTGTAGAAGTGTGGAACCGTTGTGGAGTTACAGAACGATACCAGTACCACATACCTGTACAACATAACACAGCTGTCACAAAAGCACCTGTCAATAACACAGCACTCATTCATACACCTGTCATCCATACACCTGCAGTCGTTTCTTACCTGCTATCAACATACACTGTACTGATACATGTGCGATACATGAAATGAAGTGGCCGAGACGTGTGTGCAGGCTCACCAAAAACCTGCAAGAGGAAGAGGAGGAAGATGGCTTTCCTCACACCTGCAGTGCGTCTGTAGAGAGACGGAGGGAGAGTGAGAGCCCTAATACACAACACAAACACACTCGCAAACACATGCTGACATGCACACACACTTACGTTCTGACCGCGCCCGGGAACCTAAGTTCAGGTGGAGTCCGAATGGGACCTGTGAGAAAGACAAAGGATTAAATCTCTGTTTCTCTTACACACATACAAACACACACACACACACACACACTTACACGCACGCACACACACACTCACACACACACACACAAAACTACTAAACTGCCACAGGGACCTGATCTCCTAACATATTCCTTATACCCTACCTCCTACACTAACATATTTCCTATACCCTACCTACACATATTAGGTATGTGGCGAGTATTACATACTCTGTATTATGTATATGGAGAGTATTAGGTTAGAATTGTAGTTATACTCTATCAGACATATGAAGAATATTAGAGTGTGTACATATATGTACAACACAATCGGTGTAAAACAATTATAGAAAGAATATACAATATAATATGACTGTAATACGTACAGATTTCCATGAATGTGTGAGTGGGAGAAATCATTGATTAAAACATATATGATCTCATCAGCACTGACCTGTAAGCTCGTCCTCCATAAGGAGGTCACTAATGTACCGGCCCTGTGACTCACTGAGACTACTGGCATGGCTAGAAGTGCGGGAGGACCCGACCAGCCTGCGGGTGATCTTCTTCCTAAAGACCCTGGAGGGGGGGCAGAGAGAGAGAGACAGAAAGAATTGGAGAGAAACTTGCTGATGCTCTCCGAATAAACACACATGCACAAACTCACACAGACGTGTACATGCATGCGCACACACACCCTTACCTGAAAGGGTTCTCCTTGTAGGAGATGGGTCCAGTAGATCCATTACAGCAGGTGCTTTCAGCATCTACTTGGCTGGAGTAGTACCCACTCGTCAGCAAACGGGCACTGCGTCTCGACATTTCTGCACAGACGATCTACGCGTCAACCAATCAGCTAATCAATCAATAGGATCTAATATTCATTCATGTACGCTTTCCATGAATACAGGCATGAACACCTGCACGTGAACGTTACATTAGTGAATAGCACATACAGGAAAGTGTACGAAACACACAGTGTTTTGAAATAGCATGGGACGGCAGTTTTCTGCTGTCATGCATTGGGATTCATGAATGGCTTCACTGTGGGTTGACTAAGGACTGTTTCTCCAGATTAGAATTAGGCCGAGAGCTGTCAAATAACCGCGAATCTACCGCCCAATAAAGCTCCCAGCACAAGCAAAAGTTTGGAAAATCTAAACTGTATTTTTGTCTTTTGCTCGTACACGGATATTTTGAATGTCAAATAACCGTATTACGACTTTGTTTACAAAGATGTACTAAGACAAAAGCTATAGGAAGAGTCGCCGATAGCCTCCTTAGCGTTTTGTTATTTTTTTTATTTTTTCCTTAAAACATTTTTGGACATTTGGTATCGGTGGTAGCCCAATTACACGTCAAAGTGCACTGGATTAAATTCTTTGAGGAACGGTTAATGCAATGAATGTTTTGGGGGGAAAACGTACCTTTCACTGTAGCTTTCAACTGTTGATAGTTTTTCCATCAAATATGAAGAGTGCTTAGAGAATTCCGGGTTAAACGTCTTAGCGATACATTGTTGCGTAACTTTGTTTACGACGTAATAATAAAAAATCTATAAATACTCGGTTTCTCAGGCAACATCAGAAAGCTCGAGAGTGCCTATATATATATTGCTCTGTAAAATATTATGACTAATTAAATAAATTAATAATATTTTTATTTTTTAACAATTTCCGTTAAAATACAATGTAATATGTGTGGAACTATAAAAAATGTGTTTGGACAGCCTGTTGTTGGCCTGTCCAATCGGAAGAAACAGCGCAACGGCTATTTTCTGCGCTTCACGTTGTCATCCACGCGGGGGACATATTAGGCTATATTACTGTAACGTTGTGGGTAACGTGGTCTTGGATGAATAAAAAGCAAACACACCAATGAGCTCTTTCTCAATACTTTTTATCTCCAGATCGGATAACAGCACAACTCAACACCGTCTCCGCTCTCTCTCGCTCTCTAAATCTATCACTCCCCGCCAATCAACCCCAGAGCTCACAGGGGAGAGAAATCAAACACCACCTCTTAACTGCTGTGAATACACAAAAATTTAAAAAGAGGGTTTTACCACCATAAACATTCAATATACTGAGTTTACAAAAATTTAAAACAAAATAATAAAATACTTTTTTTTCATTCTTACACTTCTCCTCTTATGAAAAGAAACGTCCTTGTTTCAGCATAAAGAAATAGTAGTCAATAGACTTACACTGAACTTTAAAAAGATGTACACAGTGCTTAGAACATAACAGTCAATATTTTCCAACACACAGACATTTAATATTAAACATTTAATTACAATTAAAAAAATTTTTTTTACTTTGTCCCTTTTCTCTGTCCCCCTTTTTTGTGCAGGACAAAAATTGGTATTAAGAACTCTAAAATGAAGATCGTGAATTCTGTGCCTACAACATCCAGGCATTAAGTGATCTGTGACTGATATAAATGCAAGACTTAGGATCCCTCATCTGTAATTGGTGCCATCATAACACCTTTACTGTATAATCACCCCACATTCATACATATACCTAGGGCTGGGCGATATGGCCTAAAAATAATTTCGCGAGATTTTTAGGCTATATCGCGATGCACGATATATATCGTAATATTTTGAAATCTCCTCTAAAACACTCCATAAATGATAGATTTATCCCTTTGATGCATACAGTAGTCACACCAGTATTATTCTAGTGCCTGTAACAGATGTATGTCTCCATTAAAAATTTCTTTTACATTTTGTATATATGCATTAGCGGTTTCTATTGGAGATATTTTACACTTGGAGGCAAAAAGGGGTATCTATCACTTTTTTTGTCATATGGGATTGCTTTTGAAATGAAGCAGCCAGAGTCATTTGCTTCTGGGCTGGTTGCATTTGCGTTTTATTTGGTGTAGGTCGAGATGTGGACATGCGGAGTTTCAGGCATTGTTCGATCTGTAATGGGTGGCTTTTCAAATGGTGAAACAGATTTGTGGTACTGCTATCTTTTGCTGCAATACTTTTGCGGCATATTTTACAGATAACAGATGTTTGTTCCTCATCATCTTGGTGAAACCCAAACCATTCCCAGACAACGGATCCAGTGCTGTTTTTCTTCTGAACCAATTTGTCCGCCTCCATCTTGTTTCTTATTGCCTAACGTTGCCAACTCACTTCGTTATTAGTTCTCTCAGTACCTGTGCTGCTTTTCTTCTGAACCAATTCGTCCGTCTGCGTCTCGTTTCTTAGCGCTTAATGCTAACTCTCTTTGACAATCGCTCTCTCTGTACCTCACTGTGCTCTTTTCCGCCTCCTCTGTACACACACACGCACACCCCAGCAGCGCGGGTGGGAGGGACCAATGTAGGTGAACTGAGAGAGAGATGAACTAAACACCAAAGCAACTCTCACGCTGGCAGATAGAAGCAAATTTATACTCGATGTTCGCCATATAATAATTTTTTATATCTCAAAGATAACATACATCGATACATCGAGTATATTCGATATATCTCCCACCCCTACATATACCTATGTACTCTTATGTGTTCTAATGTTCTAAATATACATGTCCATGTATTCTTGGGTTGTGTTGCTACAAACATACGCATATCTATGTTTTTCCGTGTGTTTCACAATTTTAGACATGCGTGTCCCCATATCATTGGACTGTAGTATCTGAAATGCATGCACATCTATATATTCCTGTGTGTTCCACTATTTTAAACATATAGATACCCCTGTATCCTGATGTAGTATTATTTTAGATTCATGTATAACTATCATGTATATGCATAATTAGGCCAAGTAACACGAATCAATTCATTTAGGGATTTTCTTTGTCTTGAAAATCATGCCCCCACCTAGTTTGCTTATCGGCATTCATTAACCGGACCTGGGGGGAGAAGCGCAGTTGACTCCCTCTCTCTCTCCCTTTCTCCTTCTCCGACTCGAGGGAAACATCAGACATCAAACATCAGACAACGACCCCCTCTGGGTCGCGGGAACAGGAACATCAGGCGACGACCCCCTCTGGGTCGCGGGAACAGGAACTGCAGGAGACGACCCCCTCTGGGTCGCGGGAACAGGAACTGCAGGAGACGACCCCTTCCGGGTCGCGGGAACAGGAACTGCAGGAGACGACCCCTTCCGGGTCGCGGGAACAGGAACTGCAGGAGACGACCCCTTCCGGGTCGCGGGAACAGGAACGTCAGGCCCCTCCTGGGCCTCTTGTGAGCTAGCAAGCCCATCCCTGGCCTTGGGTGCCCTCTCAGGCCACTCCTGGGCCTTGGGTGCCCTCTCAGGCCACTCCTGGGCCTTGGGTGCCCTCTCAGGCCCTGCAGCGGCTGTAGGTCGCGGGTCTGCAGGCTCCGCTGCAGCTGTAGGACGCGGGTCGGCAGGCTCTGCCGCAGCTGTAGGACGCGGGTCGGCAGGCTCCGCCACGGCTGTAGGTCACAGGTCTTCAGGCTCCCCAGCCGCTGGCTGCACTGCCACTTCCACACCACCCCCCCTCCCCCAAAAATTTCCAGGGAGTTTCAGGCGTCACTCCTGAGAATCTGGTCCGCATCAGATGGAGAAAGCCGTCCACGCTATCTCTGTCCTGTTGGCTAAAATTATGTCGGCCTATTCTAACGCTTTTCCTGCGAGCAAGGACCGCATAAACAAGACCAGAGCGGGGTCCGGGAGTGTAGGGACGGTCAGGAACCGGGCAAGCACCGGATTGCTGGGTTCTCCTGCTGCGTCACATTAACTGGCCGGTTATTCTGTCAGGGTTTGACTGAGGGGGTGGGACGCAGACGCAGGAGAACGAGGTTTATTTGAATATATGTGAAACAGGAGACTACACAAACAAGAGGAAACATATATCATTAAATACACGAGACATAAGAAACGTAACGGGATAACGTAACCAACATACACATAGAAATACGAAGGCGATAGAACATTAACTAATACAAACTAAACAGACAGGCGAACCATGAATGAGTAACTGAACACGAACTAAGAAACCAAGGCACACACGAAATAGACGACTACTTAAACTAACGACAGACTAAACACGAACGAGGCGATACTTCGAGAACTCAGGGAAACAGAACCGTAATCATAAACACAGGGAAGACCAGGTAATTTAACATTAGACACGTCTATAGAAGACACTGCATAACAGAAACACCAAGTAGCATAACGAAACATAGGAACGAGACACAAACCAGGAAGCCAGGGAAATACATGAACACAGAACCGGAGCTAACAGACTGAACACAGAACAAACTCGAGAGCGGGGCAAAACACACGTGATACACGGACCTTGACATTCACAATAACCGGCGGGAGACAAGAGACACACAGGGACTATAAATACCCACCGAAAACGAGACACAGCTGAGAACGATAAAGACAGGGCGTGACAAACAGAAGGGTAACCAGGGAAACCAGAAAACAGGGCGGGACAAGAATGACGACACAGAACCAGGGGCTGAGGGCGGAGCCAGCCGTTACAACTACGTACAGTATTTACTATCGATTAAGCCTTTTCATTAGCCTCTGTCGGGAATTTGGTGCTCTTCCTAATTCTCCTCTGAGACTCTCTTTTCCTCCCTAGTCCTACCCGAGTTAGAAAAGTATCCCGTTAGCTATACGATCCAGTCATAATCAAATAATAGTTAGTAGTTGTTTTTTTCGTGTACTTTAGATTAGTAGATTCACGTGTAGACTTAGTTACATTACTGAGCCAAACCATTCACATGTTATTCCATGTAATGTTTCAATTATTATATTAATCATTCAATAAATTTGGACATTTATTCATTAATCTGATTACGGTGGTAAATACATATTTTGGTCGATGGTATTAGGTCACTGCGCGGATTCAGAATTTAACCCTTTGGTAATGAGACTGATATATCACTATTTCATCTATTACAGTTATCAAATAAATATTTCCTTGAATTATCAGGGTGGTGCCCCGTCTCATAACTCATAATTATCAGTATATCCGCTACACCATGTTCAGCATTTTGTTCAAAATCTGGAGAAACGTCAGCTGCATAGACTTCAAGTGCCTCGTTCGTCAATCTAAGATGCGAATTGGGGAATGTCTGAAAAGACGCAATCACATCTTTCTGGCCGAAAGCTCCCTGTAAGCATTTTTTGTCGCAGCAAACTAGCCCCGAGTTGCAGCAGGAAAATTGTTCCAAACAATAAAGAGTTCAGGTGGTAGTCTGGTAGGTAGCTCAGATGCCAATACTGAATCCAACTGAACGCCAGAGTCTTAATAACGAGCTTGTTGAATTACCTCATAGCGTCGACCCCACAGCTGCAATGACTCCGTGCCGTCGTTGCGCTTCACTCTCTTCCCCAGTTAGCGCAGCGCGTCCGTGTGATGCAAAAAAGAAAACAGTCACCAGTCTAATTGCCTTTTAAATATTTATTATAAATGAACATATAAATACAGAGATCTCCGGAGAGCACACAATAAGAGTGGAAAAGCTTAAGCTGTTCTCACTGCTCAGTGGGTAGCTCTGAGAAACCATACAATAAAGGCCTGAAATAAGAGAAGTGAGTGAAGCCCCCACCCTTGCTGACCTTCGCTGGAAACCACCTGTAGCTGTCTCCCTGTTCGTCTTGCACCGAGTGTACTCCTGTTCTTAACAAAAGTACGGAAAACTTGTGGACGTTTTCCCAGGCCTCCCTTACAAAGGGCTATCACAATTTCCCACATTTTGTTACTTAGCAATAACTGAGCTCATTATACTTTCTCCTAACCAGTATAGCAGTTATCAGCTTTCAAGGCCACATATGCTTTCCTCCTCAAACAGTTTCCCACCGTGGAATTACACAAGGGTTACAGATATCAAACACACAAACACTTTGGAGAATATGCTTGTCAGACACTTTGAGAATATGTTTGTTTAATAATGTAATAGTAAAATATAATGCCTAATACTACGCAATTGATTAGTAATGTAATATAATGCTAGCAAAATATAAAGGATTAAAATATAATTCCCAACAAGGCCCACTGCGTAGCTTGGCTAATCAGTCCGTATCCCATGCAAAAAAGAAGTTAAGATGGGACTCAATGAACTTGCAAAAAAACAACACCGCTGCCACCAGTGTAATGTTGGGTCCTTAGTGTTCCGTGGGTAACGTGGTCGTGGATGAATGAAAGGCAAGAACACCAACGAGCTCTTTCTCAATACATTTTTGTCTCCAGCTCGGATAACAGCACAACTCAACACCGTCTCTGCTCTCTCTCTCCCTCTCTCTCTCTCTCTAAATCTATCACTCCCCGCCAATCAACTTAACTGCTGTGAATGCACAAAAATAAAAAAGAGGGTTTTACCACCATAAACATTCAATACTGAGTTTAAAAAATTTAAAACAAAATAAAACTTACATTACCATTTAAGTAAACGATCGGCCTCTAATAAAGACTTGAAAGACCAGGGTTGCCAACTTTTCAAAATCACTTGAAGCGAGATTTGGGGGGTGGGGGGGGGGGGTCAAATGGACACATTAATTATATGTTTATATATATACATAATTATTATTATTTTAAGTTATATTATTTATTTCTTATCTATACGTCTCCTCTGTATATTTCTGCTGTATATTTCATGATGTCCTTTTTAAAATTATTAATTACAGCCTTTTCAAGTGATTTAATTTGATGGTCATGCTCATGAGAGGCACTACAAAATATATCCATTTCATGTTGATTTAGAACCAATAGATTGTGACCCATAAACTGTGCAAATTGACACCTCAGTGTTTTTGGATTGCCTGAAATTGAAAGACAAAATGCAATGTCATAATTTCTGGCGAATTAGGCTACTCATCACTAATCGTCACTAATCAATACTAATTGTGTTTACCTGTGTGACTATTTCATACTGTCCTTGAAGTATTAAATAACTGTTGCATTCCAAGCGGTGCGCAGCCCACCCGACCAGTCAGCGAGGGACTCCCCGCCCCCCTGCCCGCGGGATTGTCAGGTGGTACGAGGAGCCCAATCCAGGTGAGCGCTTGGACCGTACGAGAGACCCCTCCCGAATACGAATTAGAAGAGGAGGAGATGGAAGAAGCCAGCCCCCCACCGTCGGTGTGCTCGGAGGCTACCGAGTGTTACGGGGAAGCCAGCCCTCCGCCGTCGGTGTGCTCGGAAGCTACCAAGTACTACGGGGAGGCTAGCCCCCCGCCTTCGGTGTATTCGGAGGTAACCGAATGGTCTGGGGAAGACAGCCCACCTCCGTCGGTGTACTCGGAAGCCACCGATTACTGTGGAAAGAAGGCGAGTCCGTCCCCGTCGGAGTACTCCGAGGAGACCGAGGACCACGGGGAGGGCACAGGTCCTCCGGCATCCGGCGGCTCCGAGTCGGCTAGGAGCGACGAGGAGGAGAGCGACAGCCCAGTGCCCTCAGAATGCCTTGTTGAGGTGATGAGGGGTCGAGTGGAGCAGCCTTCCTGGGCCGATGAGCAATCCTCCGTTCTCTCGGAGGAGAGTATGGAGTGTCTGGGGCGGAGTCTCGAGGACGCCAGCATGAGGAGTCAGGACTCCTCCTCAGAGGAGGAGATGGAAACCCTAGAGGAGGAAGCTATGAGCGCCTCGACGGCGCCCTCCACAGGGGCGTGTCTCTCGGGTGCGTCATCATGGGGGGTGAGAGCACCTGCCGAGCCCGAAGCTGAAGAGGGTCCTCCCGTGGCGAGTAAGGGACATGCTCGGATGCCTAGGAGACCTAGGGGCGGAGCTCAGCCTCGGGATCCTGGTGGAGGACCCAGGGGAAAACCACCGGGCGCAGCACCGGCAACCCCAGGACTGCAGACTCCAAATGTAACGGGGCTTCCGGTGTTGAGACCGGCTCCTATGTGCACTTTCGTGCCAATACCTGTGTTTTGTCTGTCCCCGTGTTTCTCCCCAATCCCTTTTTCCCTCTCGTGCCCTTCGTGATCAATGTTCCGCTGTGTGTGTTTGTGCTTGTCCCTGTTTTGTCTAACGTGTTTCCCCCTGTCTTTCCAGGGAGGGTGTTCTGAGTGCTGTCGCGGTGGAGCCCCTCACGGAGGAGTCGGCTTCCACGGCCGGGGTGCCCGGCAGTCCCGGGCCTGTCCATAGGTGTGGGTCTGGGGCTTTACAGCTATGCTGGGCAACCCGGGGGCGGTGGTTGCCTTTGGAGGGGGGCTCTGTCACGGTGACGCTCCCGGACCCCTCCCTTTGGGCGTGTGTTTACATTGTCTGCGTCTAAGTATGACCATACATGTGCTTCCGTGGGGGTGGTTAGATGTGAGTATGTTCATCTGTCTCACCTGTGGCTTGTCTCGTTTTCACTCGGGGAGCGTGTAGTTTGTCTATTTAATGTGCGTTTACGCAATGTCCCGTGCTCGTCTATGTTCAGAGTGAGTGTTGTGTTATTTGTATACTGCTAATGCAGTCACTCTCAATAAATGTACTACTTGTTGAAGCAATCCCGCTGCATTCTGTGACAATCCTCGCACGTTACAATCTGTACACTGAACTTAAGTTACAGTACATCTTACGTTCCATCAGGCCAATACCCACATCAAAAAAGCCTGCTCCTGCTGATTTTGCAGTATTATGAACTACATGACACGGGGAGCCATGGATGTAAATGCCTGGGTGCTTCTCTCGGGCTCTGGAGGCAATGGAGTTGTGAGGACCAATGTTCACAGCAGCACTGTCTACCGAAAGATCCACACAGTACCGCCAAGGAATGTCCTTCTCTTCAAGGGTGGCATTTATTTTTTTAAAAATCACATCAGCTGTCCCACAGCTTTTGCCGCTGGTTGTACACATACTGAGAAATCGATGCACAACTTTGTCGTTCATAAATATGCATACGGTTAATGGGTTCATTTTCTCTTTTCCTGCATGAAAGCAAAAAAGGCTTGTTCAAATACTAAATCAGGCAAGATCATTATGGAGGAGAAAAAATATATACAAATAGTTTGGGAAATACCTGTGTCATTAGAGCCATCTGTGAACAAAGTGAAGGGTGCTTCTTTCATTTTTGCCACCAACTCGTCTGTAAAATATGGGGCCAGTGCTTAATTGACAATACATGTAGCTTTTGTCCAAGCACACCTGTATTCTTGAGCGGTTTTAGAGTCCTTGAAGCACTCTTGCAGAGCAGGCCCTAGGTGGTCAGAAAATGCATGTGGAACATTGTACTCCACTAAAGATGCTGTCATTTTAACCTCAGCCCTCCTTGTCTGTAAGAAAATAAGTTATTAGCACTCCTAAAAGAACATAGTTAGATTAAGAGAATCTACTACAAAACATAATGCATAGATAAGAAAAAAAACATGACCTATCAAACGTGATCAACCTGAGGTAAAAACTCTTTAACCTAGTCCTAGACCATGACACATAGCATACCTTCACCTCTTGATCGGACATCCCCCCAACAGAGGGACCAGACACTACAAATTGAGATACTGAGGCTGTGAACTTTAAAGCCCATTGTTTATCCTGGTGGCATTTACTTTTTATATGGCGCACTACACCCGCCTCACCCTGATGACAACACATATTTTTAACTCTGCATACTGCACACCAGTAGTGTGTGTTGAGGCTCCCTCTTGTAATGAATGGCCATGTAGAGGTCCACTCATTTTTAAAAACACACTGATAAGATGCTGCCCCACATAATGCACGGCTCTTCTGGCCATGCCTGGGCTGTTCTTGGGGGTATGCGTTCTGTTGCTCCTCTGTCTGTTCCATCACCTCCTCCTCTGTCTGCTCTGTCTCCTGCTGTCCTGTCTCCTGTTCTCTTGTCTGCTCTTCTGTGTGCTGTTCTATGTCCTGTGTGTTTTGTTCTTTGTCCTGTGTGTTTTGTTCTGTGTCCTTTTCTGGCTTGGTTGTCCTGACAAATAAAATATATGTCAGCATATTTCTCTTCTGTCCTGGTCTTGCCCTTCGGGACATCTTACCTTCAAAATAATTCAAATAGTCATGTTGGTTTAATGAATCTACTCAGTCACACCAAAATGCCTTTTCCTGGAGGACAGAATTCTTAAGTCTATTCTGAATTATAACATTACCTTACATTCCCTAACATTACCTTAATGTCCCTGGGTTGCTCTTATAGCAAACCTATTTTACTTTAATTGAGCAGTTAGGCTACATTATTAATAGCCTAATAAAAACATATAACGTTAATGCCCTGTATATAAAACAAGTAAGCATGATGGCTACTGGCTCCTCTTGCATTTTGTATTATCTCAACTTGCTTTATTAAAACATTTCCGGTAGCTTCAAATACTTAGTTATAAAGTATGAAGACACAAAACAAGCTTTAAAAGCTCCTATTTGCTATTCGCGATCTTAATATACGCGTGCTAATGATGTCCTCTCCCGTACTGCTTGTTGGGGAAGATAGCGTTAGGCTGGCCGCATGGCCGGTTATGCCTGCATCAGATTCAGACATCCCAACCCACAGAAACTCATCAGGGGGTAAAAGACAGGTACGTTTGAGAAAATGACAAAACCTGTTTGAGCCTTAAATCAACTCTTCTTCAGCAAACTCGACTACCAACTTGACTCCATTCACTTCTTCCTGGCACTTTTCCAACTCATCCAGCATCATTAGGTGCGCCACCTATTGGGGAGTGTGTATGAAAAGGAAACTCCTCTCTGCTGCGCCTAAAGCGATCCATCACCAGTGGTTGGCGCCAGAGCGAACTAGTAACTCATTGAATCATAGATCAGAGATAAATGAACTAGATTTTTTTCAGCGTGAGAAATTGGATGTATGGCGTGTGAGTGTGTGAAGACAGTCAAATGCGTGTGTCTCACGCTCATTGCTTGAGAGTTGGCAACCCTGGAAAGACTGCATTAGAAACATGATCTAAGAAACATGTAAAGCAATGTAGAGGAGACTCTCATACTTTAAGCTATCTTAGATGGTGAATATTTGAATTGATTGGAATACTCAGTTACTAAGTTCATTTGTAATTAATCTTACTGTAACAAGCTCAAACAAGTTAGACGCTTACAAACATTTTTTTCTGAGCAAAGGGCAATCCGTACCCTGTCTCTAGACAGGCTAGGGTCAGAACCAAGGTTAAACAGCGACCAAACGGGGTAAACTCAGGAGTAGTCAAACACACGGAAATGAAGTCAAAAACTAGAAAGTCAAAACAGACAAGGCGAACTAATACAAAATTACAACCATGTCTAACCAAGGAAACTGACGAGAGAAACCACTCAGTATACACAAACTGAAGGAAGGAATACTTCGCAAAGAAACTGAATCTATAGACAGGAGTTAATATGAAACAGGTTATATTAATAGTTCGCGGATGAAGAACGTTGTAACATCCATTTGGTCATTCTAGAGAGAGGCTTAGCACTAGCAGAGCTTAAATTTCAAGATCTCCAGGACATCACCCCTGCTTCTTGCCAGCAAACAGAGCCATTCCCCATTTATTATGTAAATTCATGAAAACAGAATTGAAGGTGTAGGTCTAGTATGCCTTTACAAACAGGTCTTATATTTGTTTGCTGTGACTATACACACACATGCTATAGTCTCAATATCTTTCTCCCTAAATATAGCACCTTGTTACTATAGGTTATGTAAATACTGCATTGTAGTGTGTATAAAATATTCTTACTATATTTGTTTCATTAGTAGAAGTTGCCCATGAGCAAGTTCCAGCTTGGAGCAGACAATTTTCTGCTGAATCATGTGTAATATTGGTCATGCAGAAGTGAAAAGGGTTTTTGCTGATGGTGAAACTGTTGTGCAATGTGGATTTGTCAATTAGAAAAATTAGGCTGAGCACAATTCAAACTTCACACTAAAGTAGCAGAGATTCACAGGTTGCAACTTTTGAATTGCTATACAGATGAGACTGCCTTACAGCTTAGGCATTTTCAAACACTTTGGAAAAACCAACATGTGCCTCAACTGTTCAAGCATCTCAGTAGTCCTTTATTGCACTGAGGGATGTTCTGGTAGTTAAGGGTTTTTCCACAGCTACACCAATTACAATTTAATATCTGAATTTTAATCTAAATTACTCCCAGATAATCCAGCAATGTTGTCGTCACATACCAATGGATTGAATGCATTTTCCAGTAGCCAACAATACAAGAGCAATAACTACCCAAAACAAGCATTTGTAAAGACAGCCTTTATTCTAGAAGCATTTAAGCTCAGGTGGTGAGCTTCAGGCCATTGCTGTAAAGACCACTCTTCCACTGGACACCACAGCAGATTCACGAGGAACCTCCCATTCTTTTGGCACATGTCTCCCTAGTGAGCACCAAATGAGAAATGAAGTTCAGACCATGTAGGCAACATGGGAAACAAGGGACCTGTACTGGGGATTCTACTCACTTTGCCTGCCACAGCTTGGCTCACAGCTGTCTGTTGCACTTGGATGACACACGGCTGTACTGCAGTGGATATAGACCTGGCAACAAAGTCAAAACTAAGCAAGGGCCAGACATGGCATTTTACAGACACCTGGGACAAGGTTAAAGCAAATACCTGGTTGTGCAGGGGAGCCATGGAGGTAGGATCCACAAAGGTGAACATCTTTAGGACAAAGCGCTTGTAATGGGTAGGGAACGGAACAGCAGACGACCCCTCAACTGGAACCAACTGAGTCAGGTAGCGGTCATCCTTGTAGGGGCACCTTTGGAATACACCAGGTCAATACCAGCCTCTACTGAACATTGGAATACCCATGGGGAGCAGTATTAGAACCTACCCATTCACTAGAAGGTCCCACTCAGGAAGGCTGAAGGGGTTAGGGGAAGAGGTTGCCCAGCACCATCCCAGGGTCAGGACAATATTGGGGTCAGATCTGTCCAGGATACGCACTTCCACATAGACCGGCTCCCTCAGGACCTTGGTCACAGGGTAATCACCGTCCCTGTAGTAGGAGGTGTAGGCTGCCTGTACTGTAGGCAGACAGGCAAAGTGGTTTTAGAAGCCCTGCATAAACCAAGCTCATACTAGCATCTAGACTGACGATACTCACCTTCCACACAACCCTTTGTGGTGCACTGACCATTTGCTATTCTTAATTCTACCCTGAGGGGTCCAGGAGCAACTACAGGTAGAGGAGGCTCGTTGGCATAGTGCTGAATAGGCAGTGATCCAACGCTCATACCATAATACCTACACTGGAAGTAAAGTCTGGCAAATACAAAAGGTGATTAGCACAAACCCTGCATGAAGTTAAGCCATGCAATCATAGTCAACTCACTCATAGTAGCTGTCCCTTGTGATTGCTCCAAGGGGACCAATTCCAACTTCATAGGAAGAGGTCATCTTGTTCTCATAAACCAAGTAGTCACCCAGCTCCTGGAAGGAAAGAGGTTGTGAGGCAACATTCCAAGCATACACCACATCCAACCCAATGTAGAAGCCTCAAACACTAACCATCACATGGGTACCACAGGCAGTTACAGGAAACTGGTAGATAGCAAAAACTGCATTGGAGTCAACTGGACCACAGGGTCCATTTTCTCCCAACAGGCTGACTGAATCCAGGCTCAGCCTTGGCAGGGTTGTGTCCTTGGCCACCACCAACACAAACTGGCCATCTCTCGTGCACTGGACAGTCACTGACAACATCAGGGAGAAAAGCAGGCCAAGTTCACCTCCCAGTTTCAAAAGCAGCAAGGTAAAGCAGACGCAAACCCTTACCCGTCCTTCCATAGTAGCAGTGGTGTCCATCAAAACAGCAGTTTATAGCTTCACAATGGGTAACATTTAAGCCAGGTTCACCACAAGCAATCTTGACAGACTCATCTACATTACATTTCTGAGAAGCTCCAGTTTTGGTCATCTGTTGCTGTTGGTCATGTACCTCAGGAACATGGAGCTGGAGAAGCTGGGAGTTTGTTGGTAGTTGTTTAATCTCTTGTAGACTCCATGGAGATGCAGCTTCACTAATCCAACAAGTTAAGGAAACACAAAGACCCACAAGGGCAACAGTGACCAAAACACCTGTCATAGCCTTTAAACTGCAGAGATCTCCAAGTATTTTTTTCCCCTCTCTGTGATCTTTTTATTTTGCCTTTCCTCCTAATTGTGACCAAGCCCTCCCCCTATTTTGTTAGCTATTAATTATTTGCCAGCCGAGTGCAATCATGAACTCTGTCCTTTGTTCATACATTGATGGTAAATTTGACTGGACTGCTTTTGGTTTTCCAAAAGATGTTCAATCTCCAGAATTTAAAAAAGCCTGTTCATGATTCCTTTCCAAAAGTCTTCTAAATCTCTAAATGTTTTGAGGGCGCAAATGCACGATATCATGACGTTGAAGCATGACAGAATGTGGAAACAGGATTGATAGTGAGAGAAGGCTTGATGCTTTTGCTAAGATTGTGCAATCAGAAGTCATCCTGGCTGGATGTCCATAGAAAAAAGTAATAAAACTGAATGATGTGTATGCTAAAGGGCAATGAAGTATAAATGTATATTTTCATGTAATATATGTTGATGGGAAATTCATGACAGAAGGGAAAATGCACAGAGTAATTTGCATTGTGTGTATTCATGTGGCTCACCACGTTATATGTTTATGGATCATAGAGGTTCTGCTCAAAAGATTCCTAGAGCAAAAGTGGGCGTGTGATCATTTTTGTGTGCAGTAGGGTATGTCTGCATTTGTGTTCGGAGGTGTAGAATTACAGTGTTTTCCATCTCCAATAGGTTGCTGCATGTGTATTGTTGCACGCTAGCATATAGCATTGTGTTAAGGCTAAAGATTCCTTGAGGAGAGGATTCATTTTGGGTTTTGAATAAATTAGATCATTTTGGATCATATTCAGTTGTGTGTGAGAGAGAGAGAGATTTTGCTGGGTTTCAACAGGTGAAAGTGATGCCATACAGGAAGCTGAGGGAGATGCATTGTTGGTGTGTAATGATACAGTATTCTGGTTATTTTTTTTTATTTTGATTACATGTTTTAAACTCACCACAGAGGTGAAATGTTCATTTTGATTTCCAAAGTGTATAGAGCCCCTGCAATGACACTGACCATTTTCTTTTTTAAAATGTATTTCTGTCACGGTGAGGGAGGCTCCCCCTCCCGGTCACCTACGGTACAGCGGCAGTTGTCCTGTTGTTGTTGCGTTGTGTACTTCCCTCAGGTGGGTGGGGCTTATTAGCTCCCTCACCTGACGGTAGTTTGTCTGTCTATATATGCCTTGTCTATGTACCAGTTGACTGCTGGTTATTGTATCCTTAATTTGGATCAGTGCACGGGATTTTGGTTAGCGCACATTATTTATTAAACCCCTCTTTTTCTCTGAGACTTGGCGTGATCGCTTCCTTTTCGTTCGCACCTCCTGCCCGTCACAGAATAACCAGCCACCTTTCGGAAGCCGCCAGTCTCCTTTACTTTCTCCTTTGTTTGTGGTCATGTCTCGTGGTAAGTGTTTGTCTACGTGAAATTTGTTGTTTGAATGTTTTGTGGAGATTGAGCCTGGTTGTCTGTCGATTGTTCCGCCGTGTGTGTATGTGTGTGTTTATGTTTAAAACACCGTTTGACCGGCGATGTTAAAAGGCTGGAGACCTGTAAGCGCTCTCTCCATAGGGGCGGCGCCTTCTCGCTAATGTGCTCGCCCGTAGTCTGTGTTTGTGTTTGTGCATGTGTGAGATGAGTGTGACTACGGGCTTGAGTGAGTGGAAGGTGCGTCTGCTGTTTGTCTTGCGTGTTTGTGTTTGTCTTTCGTGTATTTATGTAATTCCCCTAAGGGCTCCCAAAATATGTTTTGGGGGGGAGCTATATGGGGTCCTGTGCCACTGTTTGTGGCACAGAGGGCGCAGCTCCGGAAGGAGGCCCTACCGGGAGTGTGAGGGGGCTGTCCTGGAGCCCCTAGGCCCACTGGACAGGTGGCCTAGGGTGAGCTGAGAAAGGGCAGAATTTCCCTCTGGAGAGGGGTTGCCCTGGAGCCCTCAGACCTCTTAGAGAGAGTGTCTGGGGCGAGCTGAGAGAGGGTGTGAAGCCCGCCCGGTGAGAAGGGTAAGTCTTGGCGTATGTGTTTGTGTCGCCCACCTCGTGTTTGTGTTTGTCCTAGCGTGCTTGTGAATTGTTTTATGTAATTCCCCGTACGCTCCTCCTCCAAAGGGCGTTTGGGGGAGGGGCTATGGAGGGTCCCGTGCCATGGACCGTGGCACGGAAGGCGCAGCTCCTAATGGAGGCCCTGACCAGGGATGTGAGCGTGTCTCCGGAGACGGTAGGGGCCCCCTCCCTCCAGTAAGAGGCTTAATAGGGGTGTCCCCTCCTTCTGAGATGGAGACCTCTCCCCCGTGTTAGGGGTACTATAACGGTCAGGGTAAGTGCGCGTTTTTGTTGTCTTTGTGTGTATATTTGTGCGTATATATTGTGTGCCGGTTCCTCTCCGGTTGACTGAGGTGTCCCTGGACCAGCCCTCGTGCTCGGGTTGATGAGGGTTTTACCCTGGAGCTAGCCGGCCCATGATGGGGAGGGAGTGTTTTCCTAGTGGAACCTCCGGCAGGGTGGAGGAGTCTACCCTTGCTCCGTACCCCTCCAAAAGGGGGTGGTCTCCCTGGCCGGGCTAGGTAATGCCAGGGTTACTCCAGGCCCTGGATAGTGGTCTGCCCCGAGCCGAGAGGTTGGTCCAGGAGACGTTCAACTGTGCAGTAGGGAGGTAACCTGCACACACGCACACTTTGTGGGGCCCTTGGGGCGTGAGGGCTCTGTGACCGACTGGGGCGTGGTTGTCTATTGTTGACGGCCCAGTCGGTCCAGGGTCCCGCCCAGGGAGGCGGGAGCTAAATTGTGTTATGTTTTGTGTTTCAGCTCCCGGATCGCAGGAGGTGTTGCCCTGCCTTGTCCCCGCCTTCCTGCCCCTTCGTCTTCCGTCTTGTGTCTTATGTTCTGCCGCTGTGGGCCGCACATCGGGCCGTAGTGCGGCTTGGTGGGGGGGGGTCTGTCACGGTGAGGGAGGCTCCCCCTACCGGTCGCCTCCTGTGCAGCGGCAGTTGTCCTGTTGCGTTGTGTGCGTCCCTCAGGTGGGAGGGGCTTATTATCCCCCTCACCTGATGGTCGTTTGTCTGTCTATATATGTCTTGTCTTTGTGTCAGTTGACTGCTGGCTATTGTATCCTTAATTTGGGTCAGTGCACGGGACTTTGGTTTGCGCACATTCTACATTAAACCCCTCCTTTTCTGAGACTTGGCGTGATCGCTTCCTTTGTTTGTTTGCACTCTCTGCCCGTCACAGTATTAATGTGCCATATCCTTTTTACACTTCAGAAAGACCATTTTTTTTTTTATTTCTCCCAATATGTTAAATTCAGCAAATGAATATAGATTTAGCTTAAACTCATGAGTTGCAAAATTTGACTATTTTCAATTCAGGATCAGCATTTTGGAAGCAAAATGCAAGGAAAGTATTTGCTGTGAAGGAAGAAGACTTACTGCAGTTACAAGCAAGTAAAAAGAGAATACTGAGGTACAATATTATCTTTTAATTTCAGGAAATACATATCTAAATGTATAGTGTTCTATGTAAAGACTGGCTATCACCAAAATGGGTCCTTTTTACTCAAAAGTGTAATTTGAGTGTGCATACTACATCTGCTAAACTTGTCCCAAAATTTCAGCAACAAACAGCAGAGCAAACAGATCGGACAGCAAAACCACCAGGGTTGCCAAACTGTTACACTGGTGTTCAGGTAAAACGTATTTAAAATACAAAGAAAACCGTCCAGAAACAAAACAGCAGATGTTCTGCACATCAGCAATATTACAGGATTTATTCCAACATGGCCTTAAAATAACATTATTTTATCTTAAGGATGTACAGAGCAGAATTACAAAAAAGGGACATTTATTAAAGGACAAATTATTTTAACTGCATATCAGTATTATTTGTGTGCTTAATGCACTTTGATATGACACATGACCCTATGCAAACAGCAGGACTAATTATGTCTCTGCCAGGTCAGCTATCTAGAACACTGATTAATCAAATTTTCCACACCACTTTGAACACAGCAAGATGTTGGCGCTTGACAGTTTTGTGGACCGCCCAAAGCGTGTTTCCCCAAGTCAGTGTCAAACACAGCTGAACCAATATGTCATGAACATGCCCAAGTTGGCATCACTGCAAGCCACTGGGTGCTATATTCAAAATGGTAATTTGATAATTTGGTTGTATATTTTGCTTGTTTTTAAGTCGTCGAGACGATACCGGCCTTGATTATGTTTTCGATCACATTGAAGAGGTGGTGCTTGCAGCTCAGGGTCTTAAAGGAGTCTCCAGTGCAATAAAGGAACTGCAAGAGTTGGCAAATTCCAACTGGAGAACAGACATGTGTCTGACACAGGCCCAAGCAGCAGCAGTTAGAGATGCCTTTGCATGTGTCATCTGCAGAAGTAATTTGTTTTATATTTTTTTCCTTTGAAAATCTGTATTGCTTGTAACTCAATTTTATCCCCCTTAACCCTCTGAGGGTTAACCAAAGCCTAATATATACTAAGGCAAATTATTATGACTTTTATTCTAGCCAATTGAGGCTATTCTTCATTAACACATAGGCCGTGCCCAAAATGGCTCTCTACTTTCTCATTACTATTGCACTATATAGAGAGAGATTTATTTAGTTTATTAAACAGCTGTGAAAATACGAGTGAATTTGGACACTAGCTCATCATAAAGGTACCTATCACAGCACCCACATTAATGGGTGAACTGTGTTCAAACTCTGTACACACACAAACTTAAGTATGAATTAAAGTTAATAAAAGCTCTGTGCTGTTCAGTGGGTAATCTTTGACAGTTTAGCTGATATAATATGCTGTAATAATTTCTATAGATCATGATGCATTGTGGGAGTAAATCGTGCCCTCAAAATCACATTCCAATTACTTTACAATTTGGACACTTAAAGAAAAAGGGCTGACATACTAAATAGTGCCCTAAAACATAAATAGGGATCCATTTCGGTCACAGCCATAGTGTGTAATGACACTAGGAGTTAAAAAAATAAACTTTACAATGTCTTATTTATCAGTGACTGAGAGTTTTTAAGAAGGATGAAAAGGTCCCAGGTCAGCTAATCTAAACAACCACAGATGTACATCGAGTAAATAAACTGCTGTTGCCATTGACATGCCTCTGTCTACTTGTACTGATATCAGTGCAGCTAAGTTTGATCTTTACTGATGTCCATTATTACTGTAGTTTATAATACTGTTGTCTGAATTGAATTTGCAGGTGTCATGGCTGAACCCATGGTCTCATCATGCTGCCAAAGCCTTATTGGTTGCAGGATCTGCATTGAGAAGTGGCAGAAAACTTCTGCCATTTGCCCAAAGTGTCGCGCTGATGACTTTAGTGTAAACACACAGACTCAATGGACTCCCTGAAGCATTGGATGCACTACGTAACATACTCAGAGGGTAATACTCTATGCACAGTAAGTGCTGTTGGGAATTATATTTTAATCCTTTATATTTTGCTAGCATTATATTACATTACTAATCAACTGCGTAGTATTAGGCATTATATTTTACTATTACATTATTAATCAAGCATATTCTCAAGTGTGTGTGTTTGATATCTGTAACCCTTGTGTAATTCCACGGTGGGAAACTGTTTGAGGAGGAAAGCATCTGTGGCCTCAAAAGCTGATAACTGCTATAGTGGTTAGGAGAAAGTATAATGAGCTCAGTTATTGAGAAGTAACAAAATGTGGTAAATTGCAGTAGCCCTTTGTAGTGGAGGTCTGGGAAATCGTCCACAAGTTTTCCGTACTTTCGATAACAACCGAAGGAGTTCACTCAGTGCAAGACGAACAGGCAGACAGTTACAGAGGAACAGGTGTTTTCCAGCAAAGGTCAGCGAGGGTGGAGGCTACACTCACTTTTACCTATTTAATTCAGGCCTATTTTGTTTGTCTCTCAGAGCTACACACGAAGCTGCACAAATAACTCAGAGTAGTTTAGTTCAGGCTTTTGCTGTGTACTCTCCGGACATGTCTGTATTTAACCGGCTTCAATAAAAGGTCAATTGGCATAAGACTGGGGACATATTCTTTTGCATCAAAGAACACGCTGCGCTAGGTAGAAGGAGAACAAGCGCAACAGTGCAGTTCGCTTAATTGTTCTTAAATGTCTGTTTCTTTGCATAACGTGCAGTCTGTAGTTAAAGCACCCTTTTTGATGTGCTTATTTTTAATATGGTGTTAGATGTACTTTGTACAATGCTGTGAAATCTGGATTTTGTTTATTCAGGGTTCAATGCTGTGAAATCTGGATTTGTGTACTCAGGGTGCAATGCTGTGAAATCTGGATTTTGTTTACTCTGGGTGCAATGCTGTGAAATCTGGATTTTGTTTACTCTGGGTTCAATGCTGTGAAATAATTTACAAGCAAAATGTGCATCTTTATGCTATGCTATTTTCAGAATGTAGCGTTAAAATAACAGTTTGGAACACTGATACAATACTTGTGCTTTTATGACATTTTATTCCCGATTTTAAAGCAATAAAAGTTTTTGCCAAGTTATTCATAATCAACAGACTGTTTAAGAACAATATACAAGATGAGTCAAAGGTCGCAGGACACCCTTTTGAGAGAAGTCAGCGATAATGAAAATGACATAAGAATACTCCAGCAGGTAATGGCTGAGTGGTTTATCTTTTAGGCGACTCCTTTACACACACAAAAAGTTCAGTTATTTTTCTCAGGCATATCTTTGGGTTACATTCAAGAGGTGCAACACGGCATCCTGGAAGGGAGTATAGTCATTGTTTACCACATGATTAAGAAGAAGAGAGATGTCAGGGTAGTTCTGTGCACGACACCTATCTTCCTCAGATGAAAAGGGGTCAGTTTCAAAAACAGGCACCCAAGTCAGCGAGGAATCAAACTCTTGTTCATACATGCTTGCTACAACAGTGGAGGTGGGGAGCAACTCTAGAGAAATTTTAGCTGGACAGCCATCTGCAGCAAGTTCATTGGGTATCCTGTGAACTAAAAACAAAAAAATGTATTAACAAATAATGCATAAATCAATGCTGTTTATGTTGTACAGTTATGCTAATACGTTTGCAATGCCAGGGGGTAGTAAGCAAGCAAACACAGTGAGCCTGTTTTTTAGACAAGCCAGGCTAAGTTTGCCCAAATTTGGTACCATGAAAGAAAGGTTACACTCATATACATTTGGACCTGCTCCATACCTGGAAAAATTTAGGGTTAGCTCATCCACTACTATTGGACAAACCATATGATGTCATAGGCATACTCTTTCGCTAACGTAAGGGAGGCTTACTCAAATAAGTGTGCCTTTTATAAGCTTGCTTTGTGGAATAGCCTTTAGGTCAAATTACATATTACAGATACATATGTATCTACTTTATCAATGTTGGAGCATATTGTTTAGCATACCTGGGATTCTGTGTGCATTCCATGACTGCACAACTCTGCATAATCCAATTTGGCTTACTTGACATGTCAGGTTTGAAATGCAGAATTTAGTTACACTGTCTTCCATACTGATGACTTCTTGGTCCAGCATGTGTACCAGGGCTTGTTTCAGTGGATAGATCACTCAACAGTTAAGTTCAGGCCATAGCCTTTCCACTCGAAGATTCTATTGATAACAAAAAAAACAAATACCACAGTTCCTGTTTAAATGCTTTCAGTTCTTATTTTAAGGAAAAACATTGTCAGAATCAGTCTTTGCCATTTTTGATTATATCAGTTATACTGTTTCATAAAAAAAATAATTTTGAATCTGAAAGATTAAACAGGGCAACAAGTTAGTGTTAGGTGTGTTCTGTTAGTACCATTAACTTTTCCAGCCTTCAGTTGTCCTATCCCAAATTCTTTTATTTACATTATAATTGGGGTTGTTCACCAGTGGTTCCCAAGCTTTCCTTATGTCAGAACATAACACCATATTATCAGAATACTGTGCCTTTTGGCCCTCAAAACTAAAAAAAGACTTATCAGAGGTTACTTTCTTAAGGGGCGGGGTAAGCCCAAGATGAAATGGACAAGTTAATCTTGAAAAATATTTTGTTACACAGTGTTTGTATGACATTTAAACAACTACGCTGCAGACAAACGGAGTACAAATGTTTGAACAAATGTTTGTGAACAGAGGTGGAGAATTAAAGTAAACAGCACGAGAAGAGGAGAAAACTAGAGAGAAACCAGGAGAGGAGACACCACATGCCTCATCAATTTAAAGCAAAGCGCCCCAAGTATCAGTATAAAACCACATGGCTAATTTGCATAGACATGACAGCTGAATCAATGCAGAAGCTGACATTCGCAAGTCTTAGTAATCAAGACACAAAAGTAATCTACTTTTACTGTAACTAACAGAATTCAGTGACTTTTTATATGTAATCCGATAATATTCAGAGTCAATATACTTATTATACTGAGTTCCCAGCATAGGCTAAAACGTAGCTGCAACGTGCACGAAATCTCTGCATGCGTCTTACCACCTTCAAATAAATCTTTAATTAATATAGATTGTGGTTCCAGTCCGGTCATGTTGTCTATACCAATATAGACCATGTTCCAATGTCTAGGCTACAATCAGAGTAGAACAAGTAACTGCACTGCAGTGCACTCCCGTGCAAACGAAGCCCACGAAGAATAAACAAATCAGTAACTTCCGGGGCACACAAATTGGTCAAGTTTAAAAATCAAAATCAAGTTCGGCTCCGAATCCGTTTTTTAATTTTCCAATTTTTGTTTGGATCATCAAATAAAAAACAAAAAAATTCAAGGCTGGTTTGTTTTTTTGTTTTTATATTCAAAAACGAAAAACAAAATAATTAATTGTTTTTTTGATTTTCCGATTTTGATTTTCAGTTGAATATCAAATGAACGAATGATACACGGATTTACAAGGCTTCACTTGTATTAAAAATCACATGTATTAAATAAAATTAAATGTTAACGGTAGCCAACAACACTTATTTTCCACTTGATGAAATCAAAAAAGTATGGGAAAACCTTATGGACATGCGTTAGGATGCGCAAGTGCTTTCTTTCTCTTTCCTAATATAATTTGCATTTCCGTTTTTTGGTGAGGAGCAAAGGTCTATCACTTGACTTCTTTATAGCTGCGAAAAGCATTTAAACAAGCTAAACTACACTAACGTGAAGCACAGAAAAGCAGAAAACGTACCTTATTGCACCGTTTTCTTCTCTCCACTACCTCACGTTCGGAACTCTATTGTTGCTATGCACACTAACTAACTTGGCTCATGCTAGATAGGACCCCCTGGTGCCTTTGTCCCTGCCTATCAAAAAGAAAACAAAAACCGGGAAGCTAACTGCCCCTCTACCGCCCCCATACTAGGTCCCCCCGGCTACATTCTAATTAATTATTCACCAGTATTCATATTATTTAAACATGATTAATTAAAGGCGGACATTTAGGGCTTCCTCGGACCATGGGCAGCTGTTGGAAAACATGCAATTTTCACTTATCTCGGAGGAAGCGCGTGCTCGTCTGAACTCTACAGTTGGTAATCGTCCATGACAACGGAAATCTAGTTAGACCTGATAGACTGTAATGGCTTTAAAAATACAAAAAATGTGGAAAGTGCTATGTATCTTAATTCTCCGACTTTGAAAACTGTGTTAATATGTATCTTGTCTTGATATCAAACTTGCCTGCAAGACAAGTTTAACGGTAAAAGTCTGCAATTAGAGGGCTTGAAAAGCGGTAAAAAAAAGTCTGTAATTAGAGGGCTTGAAAAGTGGTTAAAAAAGTCTGTAATTAGAGGGCATGAAAAGTATCAAAGGTCTCTGCGATTTGTAGTTTTTGATAAATTTAAGTTTAGAAATTTAAAAAGTCCCATAGGAATGCATGGTGGAATGTTCACAATTTCAAATTATAGCTGCCAGTTAAAGTGTGTTCTGTCATGAGAAATAATAAAAAAAACCTGAACATTGTGCTGTAAAAGCCTTACCCTTTCATGTAGAAAATCTGTGAAACATCAATAGATCTCATTTTATCAATTACTTTTATTTTAGAGTTATAAGCATTTGTTTGGCACTTGGCACAGAAAACTGGCCCGTTGGTTCCCATGTAAATTTTTAAAAATCAGAATCAATGTCAGTTAAACAATAAGTTAAATATGTCCTGAATTATGGCCGTTTCTTCTGAGTGTGCGAATTGGGCTTAATCAAGGCATCTCCACGAAGAGCTGCATAATAAGAGTGACGCTTAGTTTTAATACCCCCCACACACACTATATATATATATATACACACACAGTACTGTGCAAAAGTTTTAGGCAGGTGTGAAAAAAATAATGTAAATCTGTAAATGTAATCTTTGTTTAACTGTGCTTTGCTGTTTGGATTGTTCTCACTTTGACAGATCTGAATATGACTGTACCTCAGACAAATGACAATGTCTACCAGGATATTCTCAGGTCCAATTCCCTCCAAAACAGCAAGAGGTGAGAGAGACTCCTTTAGGTGCCCTGTACCTAAGGTTGGCACATCAAGCAATTTATCCAATGACATTTAGCATGTCAGCTTTCCCCAGCCTTGCTGTGACAGGCATATCTTGATGCTTTAACAGAACTCATGTATTAAGATTTATGACCACTGACGGTAGACTGATTGTAGTCCCAGCCAGTCAGCAATGTTAAACAGCAGGGCACTCACAAATCAAAAGCATGTTATTAATGGCTTAAAGGCAGCCTCCTCAAGGTTGTTTTCAAAACCCCAATATTAACAGTGTAAAAAAAAATTCAGTTGAATCTGTCTGGGGATTCAAAAAGCTTTTCAAATGAGACAATATTCCCAAGGTATCTAATGGTCAGATGTCATACTGAACAAAATTATCTATACACAGAATCTTGTTTACAGGAAAACAGAGTTGATGACCATCTCTCTTCAAATTCTTGCAGCTATTGAACAGAGCCAGCAAACAGTAAGATCAGGACATTCCGTCCTGAACAAACTGTTTGACACGTCCTTTGATGTAAGATTTATTGAATGACTCGCTCCGCCAAAACACCCCAAAGTGGCTCAATAATATTTAGATCTGGAGACTGTGCAGGCCATGGGAGATGTTCAACTTCACTTTCATGTTCATCAAACCAATCTTTCACCAGTCTTGCTGTGTGTATTGGTGCACTGGCATCCTGATACACGGCACCGCCTTCAGGATACAATGTTTGAACCTTTGGATGCACATGGTCCTCCAGAATGGTTCGGTAGTCCTTGGCAGTGACGCGCCCATCTAGCACAAGTATTGGGCCAAGGGATTGCCATGATATGGCAGCCCAAACCATCACTGATCTACCCCCATGCTTCACTCTGGGCATGCAACAGTCTGGGTGGTACGCTTCTTTGGGGCTTCTCCACACCGTAACTCTCCCGGATATGCGGAAAACAGTAAAGGTGGACTCATCAGAGAACAATACATGTTTCACATTATCCACAGCCCAAGATTTCCACACCTAGCACCAATGAAACCGACGTTTGGCATCGGAATGAGTGACCAAAGGTTTGGTTATAGCAGCCCGGCCGTGGAGATTGACCCTGTGGAGCTCCCGACGTACAGTTTTGGTGGAAACAGGAGAGTTGAGGTGCACATTTAATTCTGCTGTGATTTGGGCAGCCGCGGTTTTATGTATTTCTTTTTATGCTTCCTCTTGTGTCCACAGTTAATCCTGTTGGATGTGGTTTGTCCTTCTTGGTGGTATGCTGACATTACCCTAGATACCATGGCTCTTGATAAATCACAAAGACTTGCTATCTTGGTCACAGATGCACCAGCAACATGTGCAATTTGTGTACAATTTGTCCTCTTTTGAACTCTGGTATGTCACCCATAATGTTGTGTGCATTGCAATATTTTGAGAACAAAACTGTGCTCTTACCCTGCTAATTGAACCTTCACACTCCGCTCTTACTGGTGCAATGTGCAATTGAAGATTGACCACCAGGCTGGTCCAATTTAGCCATGAAACCTCCCACACTAAAATGACAGGCGTTTCAGTTTCATTGTCCAACCCCTGAGTTGTGTGTGTGTGTGTGTGTGTGTGTGTGTGTGTGTGTGTGTGTATATATATATATACACACACACACACACACACCCTCCCCTCTCCCCTCCAATTTAACGTAATGATCCCCGTTTACCTTGGTCCCTTGAAGTTGATAATTCATAGAATTACACTGAAATGCCTTCTAAATCCCAGAAGGCACAAACCTCCCAGTACTACCACTCTGAGGGGACCAGAGCTAATCTTACCAGAGCGGAGATCGTCAGGACGAAATGCATCCAGACCTTTAACCTGCATAAACCGTTGCAAGAAGAGCAAAGGGGACTCCCGAAGTATTCCACTAAGGACATAGTTGGTATGTCTGCTACTCTCAAACAGACATTACATAGGGGTTGTAGGTATTCTCTCCCTGCCTACTAAGATCAATTTATTGTGCAGTTTAAGCCTGTACCCTGTTCTGCCTCACCTTGCTCTTCAAATCCGGCTGAGGCCCAGTAAATCTTAGAACCACTGACACCAATCATTTAAAATATGTGGCATGAATGTTCTATAGAACTATGAATTAGGTCACCTCATCAGAACACATGAAGTAAATCAGACTCGGTTTCTGAAATGGTATGTCTAAATGTGTGTCTTAAGTGAGGGTTACTGACTCTGACTTTGCTATGTTTTATAATAATATTAAATGTAGCAGATCAGGAATTACACACCAATCTGAGAGGAATGGACTCTCAGGACCTGGTAATGTTTGACATCTCAGCCCAGAGACGCAAAGGCATAACTACGGAAGACCGGCGATTGGCACGTCTAAAGACCCGCCATGCCAAATATCCTCCAATGGAGATGTTTACACACTGGATCCTCGAGAGTATCCTCATATATCACCTTCCCTTCCAAAGCTGAGTAGTTAAACAAAATGGCCTGTTTTCTACTCTTAATGCTTTATTTTCACATGCTGACTAGTTTATTGAACATTAAATGTTCTCATATTTAAAATGCACTATAAATGAACACAAAATGTATCTTCCTTAATCATATCACATCTAGGTACGTTCTTCCCAAAACTTATTGTGGTCCTGATTTTTTTGGATTGTGTAACGCAAGTGATCCAGGCAGGTGAGGTCCGAATGTATTTACCTGGCAACACAGGTTGTGTGGTTTACATCAGTTAGTAAGTCTTTTTACAGTTTGAATTCTCAGAAACAGCATGGCTTGAAATAGGGGTTTAAAAGCTTCAAGAGTAATAGACATTTATGGGGAGTTTTCCTTCCATAATCCCAATAAATAGGAAGACATGGAATACATTTGCATTGTACTGTGAAACTCATGAAAAACCTGGTACAATGTTTTATTTATTTAGAAATCTTTGACAAAATGGAGCTGCATTTTCAAATTCTCAAGATTATATTGGATATGATGGACTGGGGAATACTAGGGATTTTCTTCCTGGAGATCCTACTCAAATGGATAGACAATTTCTGGCAGTTTTGGAAAAGCTCATGGAATGTCTTTGATTTGTGTGTCACTGTCCTGGTAAAGATGTCTAAAGTATTATTTTTGTAAGCCTTTACCATCTCAACCATTTTAGTTTCTGGAGCGAGTTCTCAAAGCAAGCCTCTTTTATGTGTATTGTGGTGTCAGTCTTTTATCCCAGAGATAATAAAGGCCACCATCAATACACAGATGGCTCACCTCAAATTAATGGAGTTCTTCCGCAAATTCCGGATCCTCCGGTGTTTGAAGATGGTGTCTACATTTAGACCACTTCGAATTGTTGTTCTTGCACTCTTCAGATCTTTTAAGGTATGCAGAACTGTACAAATGTAATTTGTTTGAATACAAAATGCTGTAATGAGTGTGCTGAAATGAGAACTGTTGTAATGAGTGGTTGTTGTATTTCCATAGGCTGTGGCCATCATCTGTCTGCTTCTGCTTGTGTTTGCATTCATTTTTGCGCTGGCAGGAATTACTTTGTTTGAAAACTACAACCGCTCCACAATTGGAGGGTTAGTTTTCAGTGAAAGTTTCAGGTGAGTTCAAATTTGCTCAACATTAACACTCCTACCTCGCCCCCCCCCTTGTGTGATGAGGCTACCCTGCAGATTACCATTTTACAATGATTAATGATTAGATGGTATTTCCATTACAATTAATTAGTTAAACATGATTTAGACCAACAGAACACAGGCCCCTTGCTTTTCTTTTTTCTAAGTCTTATTATAAAAAAATGACTATTCCTGAATTACTTCACTTTACACAGCATGTAGATGCTCACTCAATGCTTAATTTTCTCCAGCATTCATTGGTTCATGTTGTAAAGGCCAGAGAAGATCTGATTCATGGCATGCAGTGTATTTATACAAAAACTGTATGAGTCAGCTGTTGAATTAGCACTTTGGTAAATAGTTCTTAGTTCTTTTGTCTGGCCATTTGCCTAAACTCACTCCTCTGTCATTTTGGACTCAACAATCTTTACATTTTGAGAATTGCCAGTGTTTGTTTTTAAAGTGACCATGCTGATTCTGTTCTCCAGAGATCTGTACACTGCATTTATCACGCTGTTCATGCTGCTCACCATGAATCACTGGCGTGCTCTGCTGTCGGAAGTACAAAGGGTTCAAGAGCTGGACAGCATCACCTGCAGTATTTACATAATTCTGTGGATATTTATTGGCTCCTTCATATTCCTGAACATTTTTATTGGCATTTTGGGTAGGTACAGATTGTAAAGTAGTGGAAGGGCTGATGAATTAGTTCATTGTCATTTAATGAGCAATGGTAATAATACAAATCCATGTTGTATACCCATAGCAAATACATTCAGTTCTGTAAGGAGTGAACTCTCCAAAGTGGTACAACAAATAGAAATGCAGCAAAAAGCAGATAGTTTCAAAGCAGAAATGATGAACAGGTTAGTAATTATTTGATGCTGTAGTTTTTTACTTAATTTGCTCAGACAATTTTTATGCATGCAAATAGACAAATTAATAGACAAGTTTTATGTTTTTGTTATTCTGATTTTAGCAGATTAAGCCAAGCACAAATTAGTGGGTAAGTAATGTTCCCACATAGATGGGAAGCATCACCTGTAACATCTGTGACTAATGATATGTGTTGGAAAAACCACAAAAGGAGCCAATTGCAGTGTAGTGCTTCTTTATTCTCCAGACACAGGCTACTGTAGCTAGCAGCACAAGGCACACACAACATGCAATATAAAAATAACCAAACAGCAGGGTAGCAGGTGGAGGTAGCATGGTCCATACAGTCCAGAGTCCGTTACAAATGCAGGGGTCAGGCTGAGAACGAGGTGTAAGGGAGAAGCAAAGGTCAGAACACGGGTAGGCAAAAACAAGGACATCAGAGGCAATACTTCACAATGGGAAGTGGTGAGTGAATAGTATAAGAAGGGTGGAGGAGGGCAGGGTTGACTAGGGACAGGTGGAGGTCATTAGCATTCAGGAGACTGGACATGCATGTTTTATGTAGTTGAGACTCTGGCGCTGTGGCTTCAGAAGAGTGGGGGTGTAGTGACGTTGGAAGGAGTGATGGGTGTGTGCAGATGTTTGAGCTACGGGACTGGCATACCATGCCAAGTCCTAGTCCAAACTGCAATGTTCATCTTTTTTGGTTACTACATTTTGCTCTTTGTCCAGACTTCCCACTACATTTGAGGAGGATGAGGAGTCCATCCAGGAGGCTCCACTGGATATGAACAAGAAAGAGATTTTAGACTGGGAGTCATATGTGGAGGAGAACATGCAGGCGATGCAGCTCCAGATGGAGGACGAGAAGGTGCTGTGGCCCAAGGAGCTCCTCCTGCGTTACTTTGTGCTGATGAACAGACTCCAGGACATCCTGGATATCAGGATGCGTCTGCAGAACCTATTAGGTAAACCTTGTGGTTTACAGCACTGAAGGTGAAAGCTAGTGTTGAGTGTGTGAATGTCCTTTTGTCTCTGTCTTCCAGCTCAGCTGTTGCTTAACCTCCAAGATTCCAGTTACACGAAAGAGTCATTCCAGTCATTCTCCAGTTAAAGCAGAATAAAATGTACGTGCATTATGTTGCATTGTGTTATCTTACTGGTCCATATTGGTGACTAAAACTCCATTTACACTTAATTCACTTTATGTGGTTTATATGGACTAAATGTGTGGTGAGGCTGGCATTCAGACCACCATATGATCTGACTTATACAAATAAACTTAATTCATGAAGCTTCCTGGAAGCTGACTGCAGCTACCATCCAAATTATTTTAAAGGCTGTTAATTGTACTAAAGATGGTCTGTTTGGCTTTTGAGTGGCCATGTGATTCTGACTTCCTGTGCATCTGTGGGAATAAGTTAATATAACATGGATTAAAGAAAATAGAACCTCAAAAAACAAGAGCTTACGATAGCTCTAGCACTTGTATGAATACAGAAACGGACCACTGGAGAATTATCCAGAGTAAAAAATAAAAATAAAATAAAGATTTATTAGCATTGTGCTTCACACAGCTTGCACTTTCTGAAGACATTTCCATGGTACCAAATTTGGTTTGGTAAGTTCAGTGACCCTTGACCTCCATACGCAGGTCACTCCAATTATGAGAAAGTGTAGTTAAGGGTGGCAATTGTTAGTTTTTCTCCTCTTTGCATCTTCTCTGAAGAGTCGCAGCATGGGAGTCTCAAAACAACTTACAAATGACCTGAAAACAAAGATTGTTCACCGTCCTGGTTTAGGGGAAGGATACAGAAAGCTATCTCAGAGATTTCAGCTTTCAGTCTCCACTGTGAGAAATATTGTGAGAAAATGGAAGAAGACAGGCACAGTTCAAGTCAAGGCTCCAAATGGCAGCCCAAGCAAAATCTCGAATAAACAGAAGCGAAGGATGTTGAGAACAGTCAGAGTCAACCCACAGACCAGCACCAAAGACCTACAACATCATCTTGCTACTGATGGAGTCACTGTGCATCATTCAACTATTCGGCGCACTTTACACAAGGAGATGCTGTATGGGAGAGTGATGCAGAGGAAGCCTTTTCTCCACCCACATCACAAACAGAGCCGCTAAAGCACATTTGGACAAGCCAGCTTCCTTTTGGAGTAAGGTGCTGTGGACTGATGAAACTAAAATAGAGTTATTTGGCCATAACAAGGGCTGTTATGCATGGAGGAAAAAGAACACAGCACTCCAAGAAAAACACCTGCTACCTACAGTAAAATTTGGTGGTGGTTCCATCATGCTGTGGGGCTGTGTGGCCAGTACAGGGACTGGGAATCTTGTTAAAGTTGAGGGACACATTGATTCCAATCAATATCAGCAGATTTTGGAGACCAATGTCCAGGAATCAGTGACAAAACTGAAGCTGCGCCGGGGCTGGATCTTCCAACAGGACAACGACCCTAAACACTGCTCAAAATCTACTAAGGCATTCATGCAGAGGAACAAGTACAACGTTCTGAATGGCCATCTCAGGCCCCAGACCTGAATATTATTGAAAATCTGTGGTGTCACTTAAAGAGAGCTGTCCATGCTTGGAAACCATCAAACCTAAATGAACTAGAGATGATTTGTAAAGAAGGATGGTCTAAAATTCCTTCAGCCACAATCCAGACTCTTACTAAAAGCTATAGGAAGCGTTTAGAGGCTGTTATTTATGCGAAAACAGGATCTACTAAATATTGAGTTAAGGTTTTTTTTTTGGGTGCCCAAACTTATGCATCTGCCTATTTTTGTTTAGACAATTATTGCACACTTTCTGTAAATCATATAAACTTCATTTCACTTCTCAAATATCACTGTGTTTGTCCCCTATATGATATATTTAACTGATTTTTTTTATCCAAACGTTCAATGATTTATAAAGGTAAATCAGGAAAATTAACAAGGGTGCCCAAACTTTCATATCCCACTGTACAATCAAAATATACACTGTGGCTTGCAAAAGTATTCATACCCTTTGAGCTTTTCCATATTTTGTCACATTGCAGCCACAAACATAAATATATTTCACTGGAATTTAATGGGGCGGCATGGTGGTGTGGTGGTTAGCACTGTCGCCTCACCGCAAGGCGGTCTGGGTTCGATTCTCGGTCTGGGCTGCTCTGTGTGGAGTTTGCATGTTCTCCCTGTGCCTGCGTGGGTTTTCTCCGGGTACTCCGGTTTCCTCCCACAGTCCAAAGACATGCATCCTAGGTTGATTGGTCACTCTAGATTGCCCGTAGGTGTGAGTGTGAGTGTGTGTGTGTGTGTGTGTGCGTGTTGGCCATGTGGTGGACTGGCGAACTGCCCATGGTGTACCCTGCCTTCGCCCGGAGATGCTGGGATTGGCTCCAGCCCCCCCGTGACCCCGACTAGCGGGAATAAGTGGTACGGATAATGAATGAATGGAATTTAATGTGAAAGACCAACACCAAGTGGTATACAATTGTGAAGTGGAAAGAAAAATATAGATGATGCAAAACATTGCGGTGTGCAAAAGTATTCAGGCCCCCTGAGTCATTACTTTATGGAACCACTTTTTGCTGCAATTACAGTTGCAAGTCTTTTAGGGTATGTCTCCACCAGCTTTGCACATCTAATGACTGAAATCTTTGCCCATTCTTCTTTGCAAAATGGCTCAAGCTCAGTCAGATTAGATGGAGAGTGTTTGTGAACAGCAGTTTTCAAATCTTGCCACAAATTCTCGATTGGGATTAGGTCTGTACTTTGACTGGGTCATTCTAACACGTGTGTTATGTTTATGTTTCTGGTCAGAGCTCAGCATCTTTTATGACTTTGTCCCTTTGCATAGTATGTTTTATTCAAAGACACTCTATAGGGGCTGCTGATAAAGATGTGTGCTCCGTGCCCATGGACAGGTGAGTACATTATCAAAGTCATCTTCATGGCATAGTAAAGTATGGACAAATGGTTATAAATTGACATTGCCATTGTGATTTCCTCCTGGCATAAATCAAGAGAAATTGAAAAATATTAAAAACAATGACAAAAAATGTTTCTTCATGTGAACAGTGAATAGCCTTTATTGTCATACACATTGTACGAGTACAAGGCGATGGGATAGCGATTCCTCTGGGGCCTCGGTGTAAAGCACCAAAATCTCAGAGTGGCTGCTGCATCAGGGACACGCTGCCGTTTCGCAGATTAGGGAGGAACATAGGGAGATAACATTAGGAGAAGACAAAAAATATGATCACAGATTATTCTCATAACAGGACAACAGTCTGTGAGCACGCAAAAAATCCCCATAGCACAAATAAGCATTAGGTGACAGACAATTCAAGCAGTGAGTGTTCATCTAGACGGGGGAGGGGGGCGCCAGAGGCCCGGCTCAGGTTTGTGCCAGAGTTTGCGGTGGAAAGCGAGAGCCATCCTCTGACAGTCTCTGAGTGGGGGAAGAAGCAGTAACCAAGACGACAACCTTCAGGGAGAATTTTGTTGGGGTGCCGAAAGTAGATAAGCGAGAATGCAGAATTTAGCAAGGAGCCCGTCTTTGAACACAAGAAACTCCTCGTAAGTCAGCGGTCTCCCACCTTTGCATGTAGAGCTGTGAGTCCCTCCATGATCGATTCCATGCTTTTACCAACAGTCACATTCTGCGTTCCGACAGCTCTACCCATCGCATCAATCATGTTGGGCAATTTTCGTGGCCGTTCAATAACTGACCCCAGTCTTTTAATGTCCCGATAGACCAGGGCAACGCCTAATCCAATCAGCAGAAACCCAGTGATCAAAGTTCCAAATAGATACACGTCCTCAATGTCTTCCAGTGAGAGAGGCGCGAGACACAATCCACGCCATGTCCCCCATGAGCCAAGCACATATCCAGCTGAAAACGTTCTGTCTGGACATGTGGGTTCTCCTGCTCCATGACTCCTTGTGGAAAAAATAGTATCAATTGCGTTGAGAGACCACTTAATTCCATTTTCTTTGTTTAAAATTCGAAGAGCAGCGTCAGGGTCCTGAGACGAGACAGAGAAGCTGAGCAAGAAACAGGGAATGCAGGGAGTGCAGGAGCCTCTCGCGAAAGCCGGAACAAGACATCAATTCTCTCTCTTTCAGATTGCCAGCTATTCAGATGCAGGGAGACACTTGTGCGCAGAGTCAGATTTTGTGGCAACATCATCAGGAGAGAGGCGAAGGTGAGGGCTAAGGCCACGCCCCCACTGTTTCTGCTGTCAGATACACAGACATCCGACAGCTCGGTTAAAGACAGAACACGTTGTGTTTTACCACGCAATCCATTTGTCATTACGTGATTGTGATGTAGACAGATGAATTTGTCTATCTCTAATACAAAAAGAAGCACATGTAGCAATAAGTATTTTTGTAGTTACATATTTTGTAATACAAATATTTTTGTAGTTCTTCACATTATGAAATAGCCATTGTACTGGCCTGGAATTTTCACAGATAAATGTATTAAATCTATTTTAAACATCATTGTCCTGTTAGGTTTCCCAATATTGGGAATACGTGCTATATGAACACCACTCTGCAGTGCCTATTGAGTCTCCTGCTTCTGGAGCCCCATCCGAGCTCAGTGCTCCAGCTGGATGGATCCATCCAGCTGCCAGATGCTCAGGTACCCGATTAGAACCAGAATATTCACCTGTCTAAATGATTTGCAAGATTTTTGCAAAATCCAAGATGGCCACCAAGCCACATTTATGGGAATCTTAGTGATTGAAATCTTAATTTTAAGGCTTTATGATTTTTACTACGTTTCAAGAATAAGACATCTCCATATCGGAATTATTTTTATTGGTGATTATTCCAATTTGAACTCTATCCAGGATTATTTGACTAACTGAAATATGCCTGCTGCCAGATTCCAGTATCTAACAGAATACAAGAGCAATAACCACCCCAAACAAGCATTTGTGAAGACAGCCTTTATTCTAGAAGCGTTTAAGCTCAGGTGGTGAGCTTCAGGCCATTGCTGTAAAGACAACTCTTCCACTGGACACCACAGCAGAGTCACGAGGAGCCTCCCATTCTTTTGGCACATGTCTCCCTAGTGAGCACCAAATGAGAAATGAAGTTCAGACCATGTAGGCAACATGGGAAACAAGGGACCTGTACTGGGGATTCTACTCACTTTGCCTGCCACAGCTTGGCTCACAGCTGTCTGTTGCACTTGGATGACACACGGCTGTACTGCAGTGGATATAGACCTGGCAACAAAGTCAAAACTAAGCAAGGGCCAGACATGGCATTTTACAGACACCTGGGACAAGGTTAAAGCAAATACCTGGTTGTGCAGGGGAGCCATGGAGGTAGGATCCACAAAGGTGAACATCTTTAGGACAAAGCGCTTGTAATGGGTAGGGAATGGAACAGCAGACGACCCCTCAACTGGAACCAACTGAGTCAGGTAGCGGTCATCCTTGTAGGGGCACCTTTGGAATACACCAGGTTAATACCAGCCTCTACTGAACATTGGAATACCCATGGGGAGCAGTATTAGAACCTACCCATTCACTAGAAGGTCCCACTCAGGAAGGCTGAAGGGGTTAGGGGAAGAGGTTGCCCAGCACCGTCCCAGGGTCAGGACAATATTGGGGTCAGATCTGTCCAGGATACACACTTCCACATAGACCGGCTCCCTCAGGACCTTGGTCACAGGGTAATCACCGTCCCTGTAGTAGGAGGTGTAGGCTGCCTGTACTGTAGGCAGACAGGCAAAGTGGTTTTAGAAGCCCTGCATAAACCAAGCTCATACTAGCATCTAGACTGACGATACTCACCTTCCACACAACCCTTTGTGGTGCACTGACCATTTGCTATTCTTAATTCTACCCTGAGGGGTCCAGGAGCAACTACAGGTAGAGGGAGGCTCGTTGGCATAGTGCTGAATAGGCAGTGATCCAACGCTCATACCATAATACCTACACTGGAAGTAAAGTCTGGCAAATACAAAAGGTGATTAGCACAAACCCTGCATGAAGTTAAGCCATGCAATCATAGTCAACTCACTCATAGTAGCTGTCCCTTGTGATTGCTCCAAGGGGACCAATTCCAACTTCATAGGAAGAGGTCATCTTGTTCTCATAAACCAAGTAGTCACCCAGCTCCTGGAAGGAAAGAGGTTGTGAGGCAACATTCCAAGCATACACCACATCCAACCCAATGTAGAAGCCTCAAACACTAACCATCACATGGGTACCACAGGCAGTTACAGGAAACTGGTAGATAGCAAAAAACTGCATTGGAGTCAACTGGACCACAGGGTCCATTTTCTCCCAACAGGCTGACTGAATCCAGGCTCAGCCTTGGCAGGGTTGTGTCCTTGGCCACCACCAACACAAACTGGCCATCTCTCGTGCACTGGACAGTCACTGACAACATCAGGGAGAAAAGCAGGCCAAGTTCACCTCCCAGTTTCAAAAGCAGCAAGGTAAAGCAGACGCAAACCCTTACCTGTCCTTCCATAGTAGCAGTGGTGTCCATCAAAACAGCAGTTTATAGCTTCACAATGGGTAACATTTAAGCCAGGTTCACCACAAGCAATCTTGACAGACTCATCTACATTACATTTCTGAGAAGCTCCAGTTTTGGTCATCTGTTGCTGTTGGTCATGTACCTCAGGAACATGGAGCTGGGAGTTTGTTGGTAGTTGTTTAATCTCTTGTAGACTCCATGGAGATGCAGCTTCACTAGTCCAACAAGTTAAGGAAACACAAAGACCCACAAGGGCAACAGTGACCAAAACACCTGCCATAGCCTATAAACTGCAGAGATTACAGCAAGTAATTTTTTTACTCTCTCTGTGATCTTTTTATTTTGCCTTTCCTCCTAATTGTGACCAAGCCGTCCCCCTATTTTGTTAGCTATTAATTATTTGCCAGCTGAGTGCAATCATGAACTCTGTCCCTTGTTCATACAATGATGGTAAATTTGACTGGACTGCTATTGGTTTTCACAAAGATATTTAATCTCCAGAATTTAAAAAAGCCTGTTCATTCAATTCAATTCAATTCAATTTTATTTATATAGCGCTTTTTACAACACATGTTGTCACAAAGCAGCTTTACAAATTGCGTGGGTCCAGATCCCTAATGAGCAAGCCAAAGGCGACAGTGGCAAGGAAAAACTCCCTAAGATGTCAGGAATTTAGGAAGAAACCTTGGGAGGACCAAGACTCAAAAGGGAACCCATCCTCCATTGGGCGGCCCGCTAGCAATGTCCACATTCACAGTTCAGGTATAGTCCAGATATAGTCCTGTAGTTCATGATTGCTTTCCAAAAGTCTTCTAAATTTTTAAATGTTTTGAGGGCGCAAATGCACAATATCATGACGTTGAAGCATGACAGAATGTGGAAACAGGATTGATAGTGAGCGAAGGCTTGATGCTTTTGCTAAGATTGTGCAATCAGAAGTCATCCTGGCTGGATGTCCATAGAAAAGTAATAAAACTGAATGATGTGTATGCTGATTACATGTTTTAAACTCACCACAGAGGTGAAATGTTCATTTTGATTTCCAAAGAGTATAGACCCCCTGCAATGACACTGACCATTTTCTTTTTTAAAATGTATTTCTTCTTTCTCTTTACAGAGGAGGTGTCATGATTGGGTAACACTACTCTCATTTTTACTAAGAAGTCTATATTAGTTTTAATAATTCATTTTGACAGCACTCATGTCTACTGTACAGGGGTTGGATAATGAAACCAAAAAACCTGGTATTAGACCACAATAATTTATTAGCATGGTGGAGGGCCTCCTTTTGCAGCCAATACAGTGTCAATTAATCTTGGGAATGACATATACAAGTCCCGCACAATGGTCAGAGGGAATTTAAGCCATTCTTCTTGCAGGATAGTGGCCAGATCACTACGTGATGCTGGCAGAGGAAAACATTTCCTGATTCGCACCTCCAAAACACCCCAAGTGGCTCAATAATATTTAGATCTGGTGACTGTGCAGGCTAAGGGAGATGTTCAACTTCACTTTCATGTTAATCAAACCAATCTTTCACAAGTCTTGCTGTGTGCATTGGCGCATTACAAGGCACCGCCTTCAGGATACAGTGTTTGAACCATTTAATTCTGCCGTGATTTGGGCAGCCATGGTTTTATGTTTTTTTGGATTCAAACCAGGTTAGCACCCGAACATCTCTTTCAGACAGTTTCCTCTTGTGTCCACAGTTAATCCTGTTGGATGTGGTTCGTCCTTCATTGTGGTATACTGACATTAACCTGGATACCGTGGCTCTTGATAAATCACAAAGACTTGCTATCTTGGTCATAGATGCGCCAGCAAGACGTGCACCAACAATTTCTCCTCTTTCAACTCTGTTATGTCACCCATAATGTTGTGTGCATTGCAATATTTTGAGCAGAACTGTGCTCTTACCCTGCTAATTGAACCTTCACACTCTGCTCTTACTGGTGCAATGTGCAATTAATGAAGATTGACCACCAGGCTGGTCCAATTTAGCCATGAAACCACCCACACTAATATGATAGGTGTTTCAGTTTCATTGTCCAACCCCTGTATGTATATATATAAACACTGTATATATATATATATATATATATATATATATATATATATATATTCCACACCACTGATTGTCGCTCACAATCACCCACAAATTAGCCACCACACCCATTCATTATCCCTTTCACCTGCCCCATTTATCCCTCATCACCTCTCCCTCATTTAAGCCCACAGGTCCCAACCTCCAGTGCTATAGCCTTGAGTAGCCTACTTTACATGTCTAGAGCCTGACCACATGAGCGAAACTTACGTTGTGCCCATCAGACTGCTTTCCTTACACAGCACTATTTGCTTTATTGTGTCTATGGACATTAAAGATATTTTGCTGTTCTTAATCCTGCCCCCCAGTGAGAACACACCACACAACATTGCCTGTGAGAGTTTGTAGGGCAAACTGTTATATTTAATATGATTATAGTTTGCCTTGTGTATTTATATATTTATATTTGGGCTCTCAGCATCCAGGATTTTGTGTTTTAAGTTCACTTGAGTTTTGTCCTCATCCTCACCAACTGCAGGCATCTGTAGTTGCTCTTTAACATGGTCATTATTGAAACACACATGCACAAAAGAAGTTAGTTCTTTACATGGGATGCTTTTGTTCTGGGATGCTTTTGTTCTGTTCAATAATTCTGAAGTCAGGCTTGAGGCTGAAAAATAATTCCCTTTGTAGATAATAATACATGTTAGATCAACTGAGACTTCACAAACTTCTTCCATCTTAAATGGTATGGCGCAATGATAAACTGTCACGGTGACGCTCCCGGACCCCTCCTTTTGGGCGTGTGTTTATGTCGTCTATGTCCATATGTGTAGTTCCGTGGGTGTGTCAGTGTGGGGGTGTTCACCAGTCTCACCTGTGGCTCGTCTCGTCATCACCAGGGGATAGCGTTGTTCGTCTATTTAATGTGCGTTTACGCAGTGTCTTGTGCGCGTCTTTGTTTCTAGTGTTTCAAGTGCTTCAAGTGTATGTTATGTTGCCTGTTTCGCTACTACCAGTGGCGTATCTGTTGTATTAAAAAACGTGGAATATCACGGCAGCTCTGTGGCGTCCTGCTTAAAATTCACAACGTTACAGAAAGACGCGCCGTTGAACAGGATGTCTGGGTACGTGAGGGGAAAAGCCAAGGCCAAGGGGAAGAAGAAGAAGGGTGTGCGTAGACGCGCACCCTCTCCCAGGCTGTACCCCTTACCCGACTGGCTGCCAAGCGCCAGCGACATCCCCATTGTAGTGGGCGGCTTGACCGTGGGTCTCTCTCCCCCCGAGTATGAATTCGGGGAATACGACTCGGACGAAGCCAGCCCCCCTCCGTCTGCCTACTACAAGTCCACCGTGGACTACGGGGCAGAGGCCAGCCCTCCTCCATCGGTCTGCTCTGAGTCAACGGCGGACTACGGAGCAGAGGCCAGCCCTCCTCCGTCGGTCTGCTCTGAGTCAATGGCGGACTACGGAGCAGAGGCCAGCCCCCCTCCGTCTGTCTGCTCCGAGTCAACGGCAGACTACGGAACAGGGGCAAGTCCTCCCCCATCGGTTTATTCTGAGGCTGCGGAGGAGTCCGAGGAGGAGGCGACTTCCCCTCCGTCTGGCGGTTCCGAGGGGACCGCGTCATACGTGGAGGACCTGGAGGGATACGAGGAGAGCTCCGCCCCCTCGGAGTGCTCGATGAGGTCCGTAAAGGACCGAGAGGTGCGGCGGTCTCGCCAGGAGGAAAGCCACTCCCCCACGCTAACTGATGTTAGCATGGCGAGCCCGGTGAGTGAATCTATGGAGGCCAGCATAGGGACTCCATCCTCCTTCCCAGCGGAGGAGGAGGCAATGGAGATCCAGGAGGAGGAGGCTACACGCAGCTCAGCAGTGCCCGGCGGGGAGTGGCCAGCAGCGGGAGCACCGTCTTGGGGGAGGAGAGTGCCTGCCAAGCCCAGGAGAGGCGAAGGCACCCCCGTGGTGAACAAAAGGACTGCGCAAGCTCCGGGGGAACCCCGGGACGGGGCGCAGCCGAGGGATCTCCCTCTCGGTTGCCCACCGGGGGCAGCACCTGTCACGACAGGGCTGCAGACTCCGCCACTAACGGGGTTTCCGGCGTGGAGACCCGGGACTGCTTTGTCAATTGTGTCGCTACCTGTGTTTGTGTCTGTTCCTATCGTTCTCCCCAATCCCTTTTTCCCTCTCGTGTCATTTGTGTTTAATGTGCCGGTGTGTGTGTTCGTGCCTGTGTTTGTGCCAGTGTCTAACGTGTTTTCCCCTGTCTTCCCAGGGAGGGTGTTCTGAGCGTCGTCGCGGTGGATCCCCTCACAGAGGAGTGACTCGCTGACCGAGGTTCCTGGCAGTCTGGGCCTTTCCGTTGTGGTGGGTCCGGTGGTTACGCTGGGCAACCCGGGACGGAGAGTTGCCCTTGGTGGGGGGATCTGTCACGGTGACGCTCCCGGACCCCTCCTTTTGGGCGTGTGTTTACGTCGTCTAAGTCCATATGTGTAGTTCCGTGGGTGTGTCAGTGTGGGTGTGTTCACCAGTCTCACCTGTGGCTCGTCTCGTCATCACCAGGGGATAGCGTTGTTCGTCTATTTAATGTGCGTTTACGCAGTGTCTTGTGCGCGTCTTTGTTTCTAGTGTTTCAAGTGCTTCAAGTGTATGTTATGTTGCCCGTTTCGCTACTACCAGTGGCGTATCTGTTGTATTAAAAACGTGGAATATCACGGCAGCTCTGTGGCGTCCTGCTTAAAATTCACGTTACATAAACAAATCGAAGAAGAATTTATCTACAAAGGGAATTTTCTTTCAAATCAGATAATACATGTTTTATAATTTAATCGTATAATAAATAGCAAATTTTAAATTAGAACAGTTTTAACGCTAGACAAATTGATTGGTTGGATAACTGAGTGTGTACAACGTAGATGATTATCATTTTCTTAGCAGGCTAATAGTGAGCTGATAAAGTTATCGGGCTAGGCTGAGTCTCCTGCTTCTGGAGCCCCATCCGAGCTCAGTGCTCCAGCTGGATGGATCCATCCAGCTGCCAGATGCTCAGGTACCCGATTAGAACCAGAGGAACCAGAATGAGAGTATTCATGTGTCTAAATGATTTGCAAGATTTTTGCAAAATCCAAGATGGCCACCAAGCCACATTTATGTGAATCTTAATTTTAAGGCTTTGTGATTTTTACTACGTTTCAAGAATAAGACAAGACATCTTCTCCATATCGGAATTATTTTATTGGTGATTATTCTAATTTGAACTCTATCGGGGATTATTTGACTAACTGAAATCTGCCTGCTGGAGTATTACACATAAGGGAACAGGTTTGCTGGACTTTGCTGGTTATTGCACAGATACTGTGTTTGAAGACTAACAACTTGAACAAGGTATGCGACTTGGTTGATTTCCTGCTGGGCTTAAAACGGCCATATATGAAGTGTTGCGCTTGTGGTTCTCTTCAATGCCTCAGCGCAGCGTGTTTGTTGATGCAGATGAAAATAAGTAGAAACAGTAGACCAATCCACTGTATACACAAAAGCTTTAATTTGTACTAAGGTATCTTAGGAGAGCTCACATACAAAACATGCTCCCCACCATAAGGGTAGAAGCCAGATATCTGAAATAACTACTGAAACTGCCAGTTTATATGCTGCTGTTCCCTGTCCCAGAACAATCCTCCAATTCCCAATATGGAGTTGTATGTCAACATTTAATGTATGGCTGTAGTACCCTGTTCTATTCTCAACCTAAACATTCTTCTCCCCCTCCTTGTTGAAACCAACTGTGGAACATTCTTTTCTCCTTTAGGAATGAACACCAATATACTGCTTAACCATAGTACTGTCCTTAAGCATATGAATATACTTTGTTAATTCACACTACTAAACAAAATATATTATTGCTAAGCAAAGAATGTTTTCAACAATTTCCCCTTTTGATCTCTGCTAAGAGATCACTAATATTCTTCCAACACTGCCCTCTCATCTTCTGACTCCCCATGATCCAACAATGACATCATAACCGGTTCCCCCTTTTCAATCATACTAGTGATAACTCGTTCTACTAAGCTTCTTATACATGGAATACAACATCCGCTTCAGTAGTCCTTTCTTATTGCACTGATGGATGTTCTGGTAATCAAGGATTTTTCCCACAGCTACACCAATTACAATTTAATGTAAATGACTCCCAGATAATCCAGCAATGTTGTTGCATACCAATGAATTGAATGCAGATTCCAGTATCTAACAGAATACAAGAGCAATAACCACCCCAAACAAGCATTTGTGAAGACAGCCTTTATTCTAGAAGCGTTTAAGTTCAGGTGGTGAGCTTCAGGCCATTGCTGTAAAGACAACTCTTCCACTGGACACCACAGCAGAGTCACGAGGAGCCTCCCATTCTTTTGGCACATGTCTCCCTAGTGAGCACCAAATGAGAAATGAAGTTCAGACCATGTAGGCAACATGGGAAACAAGGGACCTGTACTGGGGATTCTACTCACTTTGCCTGCCACAGCTTGGCTCACAGCTGTCTGTTGCACTTGGATGACACACGGCTGTACTGCAGTGGATATAGACCTGGCAACAAAGTCAAAACTAAGCAAGGGCCAGACATGGCATTTTACAGACACCTGGGACAAGGTTAAAGCAAATACCTGGTTGTGCAGGGGAGCCATGGAGGTAGGATCCACAAAGGTGAACATCTTTAGGACAAAGCGCTTGTAATGGGTAGGGAACGGAACAGCAGACGACCCCTCAACTGGAACCAACTGAGTCAGGTAGCGGTCATCCTTGTAGGGGCACCTTTGGAATACACCAGGTCAATACCAGCCTCTACTGAACATTGGAATACCCATGGGGAGCAGTATTAGAACCTACCCATTCACTAGAAGGTCCCACTCAGGAAGGCTGAAGGGGTTAGGGGAAGAGGTTGCCCAGCACCGTCCCAGGGTCAGGACAATATTGGGGTCAGATCTGTCCAGGATACGCACTTCCACATAGACCGGCTCCCTCAGGACCTTGGTCACAGGGTAATCACCGTCCCTGTAGTAGGAGGTGTAGGCTGCCTGTACTGTAGGCAGACAGGCAAAGTGGTTTTAGAAGCCCTGCATAAACCAAGCTCATACTAGCATCTAGACTGACGATACTCACCTTCCACACAACCCTTTGTGGTGCACTGACCATTTGCTATTCTTAATTCTACCCTGAGGGGTCCAGGAGCAACTACAGGTAGAGGAGGCTCGTTGGCATAGTGCTGAATAGGCAGTGATCCAACGCTCATACCATAATACCTACACTGGAAGTAAAGTCTGGCAAATACAAAAGGTGATTAGCACAAACCCTGCATGAAGTTAAGCCATGCAATCATAGTCAACTCACTCATAGTAGCTGTCCCTTGTGATTGCTCCAAGGGGACCAATTCCAACTTCATAGGAAGAGGTCATCTTGTTCTCATAAACCAAGTAGTCACCCAGCTCCTGGAAGGAAAGAGGTTGTGAGGCAACATTCCAAGCATACACCACATCCAACCCAATGTAGAAGCCTCAAACACTAACCATCACATGGGTACCACAGGCAGTTACAGGAAACTGGTAGATAGCAAAAACTGCATTGGAGTCAACTGGACCACAGGGTCCATTTTCTCCCAACAGGCTGACTGAATCCAGGCTCAGCCTTGGCAGGGTTGTGTCCTTGGCCACCACCAACACAAACTGGCCATCTCTCGTGCACTGGACAGTCACTGACAACATCAGGGAGAAAAGCAGGCTAAGTTCACCTCCCAGTTTCAAAAGCAGCAAGGTAAAGCAGACGCAAACCCTTACCTGTCCTTCCATAGTAGCAGTGGTGTCCATCAAAACAGCAGTTTATAGCTTCACAATGGGTAACATTTAAGCCAGGTTCACCACAAGCAATCTTGACAGACTCATCTACATTACATTTCTGAGAAGCTCCAGTTTTGGTCATCTGTTGCTGTTGGTCATGTACCTCAGGAACATGGAGCTGGAGAAGCTGGGAGTTTGTTGGTAGTTGTTTAATCTCTTGTAGACTCCATGGAGATGCAGCATCACTAGTCCAACAAGTTAAGGAAACACAAAGACCCACAAGGGCAACAGTGACCAAAACACCTGCCATAGCCTATAAACTGCAGAGATTACAGCAAGTAATTTTTTTACTCTCTCTGTGATCTTTTTATTTTGCCTTTCCTCCTAATTGTGACCAAGCCGTCCCCCTATTTTGTTAGCTATTAATTATTTGCCAGCTGAGTACAATCATGAACTCTGTCCCTTGTTCATACAATGATGGTAAATTTGACTGGACTGCTATTGGTTTTCACAAAGATATTCAATCTCCAGAATTTAAAAAAGCCTGTTCATGATTGCTTTCCAAAAGTCTTCTAAATTTTTAAATGTTTTGAAGGCGCAAATGCACAATATCATGACGTTGAAGCATGACAGAATGTGGAAACAGGATTGATAGTGAGCGAAGGCTTGATGCTTTTGCTAAGATTGTTCAATCAGAAGTCATCCTGGCTGGATGTCCATAGAAAAAGTAATAAAACTGAATGATGTGTATGCTGATTACATGTTTTAAACTCACCACAGAGGTGAAATGTTCATTTTGATTTCCAAAGAGTATAGACCCCCTGCAATGACACTGACCATTTTCTTTTTTAAAATGTATTTCTTCTTTCTCTTTACAGAGGAGGTGTCATGATTGGGTAACACTACTCTCATTTTTACTAAGAAGTCTATATTAGTTTTAATAATTCATTTTGACAGCACTCATGTCTACTGTACAGGGGTTGGATAATGAAACCAAAAACCTGGTATTAGACCACAATAATTTATTAGCATGGTGGAGGGCCTCCTTTTGCAGCCAATACAGTGTCAATTAATCTTGGGAATGACATATACAAGTCCCGCACAATGGTCAGAGGGAATTTAAGCCATTCTTCTTGCAGGATAGTGGCCAGATCACTACGTGATTCGCACCTCCAAAACACCCCAAGTGGCTCAATAATATTTAGATCTGGTGACTGTGCAGGCTAAGGGAGATGTTCAACTTCACTTTCATGTTAATCAAACCAATCTTTCACAAGTCTTGCTGTGTGCATTAGCGCATTACAAGGCACCGCCTTCAGGATACAGTGTTTGAACCATTTAATTCTGCCGTGATTTGGGCAGCCGTGGCTTTATGTTTTTTTGGATTCAAATCAGGTTAGCACCCGAACATCTCTTTCAGACAGTTTCCTCTTGTGTCCACAGTTAATCCTGTTGGATGTGGTTCGTCCTTCATTGTGGTATACTAACATTAACCTGGATACCGTGGCTCTTGATAAATCACAAAGACTTGCTATCTTGGTCATAGATGCGCCAGCAAGACATGCACCAACAATTTCTCCTCTTTCAAACTCTGTTATGTCACCCATAATGTTGTGTGCATTGCAATATTTTGAGCAGAACTGTGCTCTTACCCTGCTAATTGAACCTTCACACTCTGCTCTTACTGGTGCAATGTGCAATTAATGAAGATTGACCACCAGGCTGGTCCAATTTAGCCATGAAACCACCCACACTAATATGATAGGTGTTTCAGTTTCATTGTCCAACCCCTGTATGTATATATATAAACACTGTATATATATATATATATATATATATATATTCCACACCACTCCACACCACTGATTGTCGCTCACAATCACCAACAAATTAGCCACCACACCCTTTCATTATCCCTTTCACTTGCCCCATTCATCCCTCATCCCCTCTCCCTCATTTAAGCCCACAGGTCCCAACCTCCAGTGCTATAGCCTTGAGTAGCCTACTTTACATGTCTAGAGCCTGACCACATGAGCGAAACTTACGTTGTGCCTATCAGACTGCTTTCCTTACACAGTGCTATTTGCTTTATTGTGTCTATGGACATTAAAGATATGTCGCTGTTCTTAATCCTGCCCCCCAGTGAGAACACACCACACAACATTGCCTGTGAGAGTTTGTAGGGCAAACTGTTATATTTAATATGATTATAGTTTGCCTTGTGTATTTATATATTTATATTTTGGGCTCTCAGCATCCAGGATTTTGTGTTTTAAGTTCACTTGAGTTATCTCATATGTCCTCATCCTCACCAACTGCAGGCATCTGTAGTTGCTCTTTAACACGGTCATTATTGAAACACACATGCACAACAGAAGTTAATTCTGTACAAGGGATGCTTTTGTTCTGTTCAATAATACTGAAGTCAGGCTTGAGCCTGTTTGTTGGTTTGTTTTCTTTTGTCGGTGCGTTGAAGAAGCCAGACATTAAAGTGGACAATGTGAACCTAGTATACAGTACACTCCATTGTGTACTACACAGAATGCACACAGAAAAAAACTCTTTTCAAGGAAATAAAAGTTTATTTAAAGTAATAAAACAAAATAAATAGAGATTACATTTACCCCCAATGGAAACATTTTCCTTAGAATCATCCTATTTCCCCTATACAGTGTGCCTGGATGAACTGAACACCATGAGTGAGTTAATCTAAGGACGGTCTAGTATTTGAGTGTCATGCACTTTCAGTCCACTGCTTACTGTGCTACACAGACAGATCTTTAAAGGAGTACAGCTCAGAATCTGACAAGGTCGAGCTCAACACTCCAATATACAGAGTCATGGCTGTGGACAAAACAGGAAAACATAGCACACCTACTGATGCTCTCAACAAGTCTTGTCTTGGATAGGAACTAAGACAAAAATTAATGGAGCCATGGAATTTCTTAAAAGACTTTTAGCTTCTCACTGTTTGTAATTGAAATTTGTCATAAAGTGACCTTATATTTCAGGGAATATTTCAGATAGGAAAATGATTTTTTAAAAAAGGAAAATTAAAAATATATAAATTGGTAGGGTGGAAAAAGTTAAACAGCAGGGACAATCTTGTTGGAACGTGTGGCACAGACGAAGGTCCTTTTCACAGCCAGCCAAGCTCGTCTGAAGAAGGCCCGGGCATTCTTCATCTTTTTACATTTTGAGCCTTTATATGTGAAAAAAGTAGGAGTTTAAAACTGGTGTACATTTAATTGATGCATGTAAACTCTAATTACTGATGTGGTACTTGACAGTTGGTGTGTGTTCCACTTCAGGTTCCCCTGCAGATTCCCCTGCTGCACCCACAGTGTCTCTGGAGCTCTGGTGGCATCTCTCCCTTGAGAAGACTGGAAGGAGTTGCAGGACTGCTCCTGAGCATTGTCCTCTGTCATTTTGTCTGCCGTTGGGTATGGAGTGAGTTTCTGATAGGATCTTATGATGGATCTTTGAGTTAGACGTCCATTCTCAGAGCTCTTTCGGTTGTGCCCTCCAATAAGCTTACAGCAGGAGTCATTCCGACTCCCAATTGGTCCAACAGACACACAGTGTGGACTTTCACTAGAAGACTCAGATTCACTGGAGGAAGATTCATCTGAGTCATCTGATGTGTGCTGTGTAGGCAGAAGACCTTGACTTTCCAGGCCTGACACTGATCTTTCAAGGGTGTATTCTATAATATCTCTGCTTATCATGCTGAGATGAGAGGGGCTAACCTGACAGAGGATGTTGAAAGACTTGCTGCCTTCAGTTCATGATGGAATTACTTCCTCCTCTGCAAAAACAGTCAGAGAGTAGAGAGAGTTCAGAACCTCCAACACCACCATCTTAGCATTTGAAAGAAGAGTCACTTCATAGGACTGGCTCAAAGCCTTTTGTGGTTCTTTCAAAATCTCAACTCTCGACTCCATGGTGATGACGTGGTCAGTGGATGTTTCTTTGTATCCACTGATGTTTCCAGTGTGGCTCCTTAAAGATTCTTCACTGGTTGTGCTCAAGTTGGAAGGGGAGTCCTTACAGTACAGCACTGTGATGGTGGACTCTGCTGCTGTTTGGACTACATCTTCATTTGACGATGAGCAATGTGTGAAAAATCACTGGATAGCTCTGAACTGCTGGATTCTGAAGTATAGTTCACAGACTCCAGCAGGACAGGAACTGTACTGTCCTGGATGTCCTCAGTGATTTTTGTTGGAGAGGAAGAGAAAGACTCTGGAAGGCTTGGAAGGTCAAGAACAAACTCCACTAGGTCATTGTCAAGGTTGTCCATATGAGAATTCATGATGTCTGGCCTCCTGTAGTGCTCAGGACCCAACAGACCTGCACATCTTACACCGTTTGGAATTTTTTCAGGATCTATGCAAGAGGAGTTGCTCAAGGCCTCTTTTGATGTACAAATGTCCTCCGTAGACTTTGAGGTCATGACGTCATCAGTGGATGGTTCCTTGTATCCATAGAGCTTTCCAGTGTGGCTCACTAGGTTTAACCCTCAGAGGGTTAAGCCAGTATGGCTGCAGGAAACCCACACAGACACAGGGAGAACACAGAAACTCCACTCAGATAGAGACTATAGCTCAAGCTCAAAGGCTCAAAAACTGCTTGCATGTGTTCTTGGTACTTTTTTTTAAACCTTGCTTATTTCAAACAGTTTTCAATCAGAATAACACTGACAAAGTGAGTGTTTTACTGATTTTATAATCATAATGACATTTTATTAAATAATAAGGCTATCAGGTTAAACTTTAAAAGAATTACCACAATGCACTATTTTCGTATTAATAAAAAAATTCCTCACATTACCCTCAGGAGACAATCACACACTCTGCATCTTTTACTATCCAAAATAATCCCATTAAGGATCAGACTGCATCATAATTCAAATTTAAAAGGTAACATAATTTTTACTGGAAATTATACTTTTTGATTACAATACATCTTCCAGTAAAACCAGGCTTGTTTTACATGTTGCATTTGTGCACATGATTACTTTTGCTCCTCCCTACCATATATCTCTATGGAAATGGGAAACCACAAGCCTATATACTGTGTTTTTTCACTGTTAAGAAATAGAGGAGATGGCCAAACATAGCTCAGATCTTTCTACAAATGGTAATCAAAGTTTATCTGTTGGTAGTCCACAATGACACATGTGGCTGTTCTATAGCCTACACTAGCACAAAAGTCACTGTCCCTTGTCCGCATTTCTCACTCAACCTATTTCACGTTAGTTCGTACTTAGATTACGCGAATATTTTCCGCCACTTATCCTCTTCCATTCAATATCAATCAACTTATTTTTTAGTTAGCTCACTATTCCCGAAAGGAAGCCTAGTCCGCTAGCCTAGCCCGATAACTTTAACAGGTCACTATTAGCCTGCTAATAAAATGTCACGGTGGAGCGAGGGGTAGGGATGCAGAAAGGAGCGATCGTGGCAGATATCCAAATACTTTTATTTAACGTAGACACTTTAAACAGAAAGCGCTAACTGGCGCCGACACACAACATTAACGTACACACTTCACTATGGGTGACTCTAACAAAGACGAGCACGGGACACTGCGCAAGCACACATTAAATAGACAAACCACACTAGCCCCTTGTGAAGACGAGACAAGCTACAGGTGCGACAAATGAACACACACACACCAGCACACACCCACGGAAATACACATAAGGACATCGACAACAGGAACACATGCCCACAGGGAGGGGTCCGGGGCTGACCGTGACATAGCCCTCCCCCAAGGGGCAACTCCGCCCCGGAGTGCCCAGAGTAGTCGTCACGCCTCGGTCCTGCACCTATGGGCGGTCCCGTGGTCGCCGTGAACTTCTGGCTCCGAATGACGTCCCCCCCCCCAAGGGGAGCGGCACTGCCACGTGCCTCAGAACAATCTCCCTAGGAAGACAGGGGAAAACACGTTAGACAAACACAGCAATGGCACAGAGACAAACACACGCACACAGGTATACTTAGTAACATAGGCACAAAAGGGAGAATAGGGTTTGGGATAAACACTGGGATCGACAAAAACACAGGAATAGGGAACTGAGGTTTTAAGGAAGGAAGCAGGGGAAATATGGGAGGAAGCTGGGGAATTAAGGGACCAGGCTTCCCTGCCTGCTTCCCTGCGAACGCTGGAGTCCGGTTTAGGTTCGCCGGTCTGCCTCCCCTTCCTGTCGCGGCACTTGGGGTTCTTCTCCCCGCCGCAGAAGGCGCAGGCCGGCTCCTGGCACTGAGTGGCATGGTCCACCCTCTTCCGAGGTGCTGCCAGAGGTCGCTGATCATTGCATGGCGGACCCCTTGGGGCTTCCTGCTCCAGCCACTCCGCCATCGAGGGTCGCTGGCCATTGCATGGCGGACCCCTTGGGGCTTCTTACTCCAGCCACGTCACCATCGAAGGGGGAACTATGGGCTCCTCAGCCGTAGCTCTTCATGCTGACATCTCTCCGCTCACTGTCCCTCTGGCAGTGCATCGCCTCATCCTCTGACGCGGACTCTCTTCTCTCTCCATGATCTCCCTCGTCCTCTGAGGGAGGGAGGCTAACATCCTCGCCCCGCACGCTCCCCGACCCCGACGCTCCTTCGGAGGGGGGTGGAGTGGCGTCGTCTTTTAACTATGAAAACTGTGATATTATAAGATATGCCCACAGACTTTATTCTGCACCCTTGTTCCACATCAGCTCAGATAAGTTTCACATTTTTCTCAGTTTTTAAGGAATTGTTCAAATCTGTAAGTTATTTTAAATCATCAAGTGTAGCGTGGAAACGAAGAGAATACCATACTGAGACAAACATTGTAAGTTTCTCTAGTTGTCAACCTTGTACAAAAAAACTATCTACCATAAAACCATAAACTGTATGCATGGGATTTGGTTCCCTGAGGCAAAGTTACTTAATATGGATTTCAAAACATTGATTACAAAAAAAAGTTTGTGGACACTTCTCTTAATTATTGAGTTAAGGTGTTTCAGCTCACACACTGCTAACAAGTGAGAAATCAAAACACATAGCCAAATAATCATCATGGATGGAATACTATTGACAGGCGGGGAGTACAAACAAATAGGAAGCAAATGGATATAAATTCCCATTGTTATGCTACAAAATCTTGTGGGAAGCTTTACTTAGACTGAGTGGTGGGGACAACATTTATAGCAAGGATGTCCAACAAGCTCATATAGATGTGATGGTGAAGAGTTCCCAAACATTTGACCATTGTCACTGAAATTCTATAAACCCTTAAAATGGTGAGCACAATAAGAGTCAGAAGCAGTTGGGTGAAATGGTGTAACAGAGTAAAATGAATTTAATAAGCAAGTATGGATTAATCCAGAGATCTCAATTACATACACACAAGGCATCTGCAATAGAGAGCTAATCTCCCTTCTCGAATCCTCAGGTTTTATAATCATCTTCCATGTACATGACATGTGCACGTGGTGACCATGCGTTGATTATTAAAGAATATTAAAACGAATATGATTGGATAAATAGGACATAATCCACACATGATTTGACATGCACACGCTGGCCTCTCCCACCGCACGCCTGTGCTCCTGCTCGGACGTCAGGGGCCCATCTCGTGAGTGGATAAGAGCGAGGCCATCCTAGGAACATTGGCTTCTCGAAAACACCCGAGGCGCCAGGAAGGCAAGGATAGCTACGTTGCCAAAGCATTCTTGCTTCAGGCCTATTGCCCATAAGTACAAGAGTGACTGAAATTATACATTACTAAAGTGATTTACGTGTATGTAAGGTAAAGAACACTCAGGAATGCTGAAGTACAGATATACTAAAGCATATCATAAGGGAAAATGTTAAATTTTCTCTCACATTCCCCCCGTTTTTGTACTTTAAGGACAAATTACAAACTACTGATTACTCCCATACGGGCTTTAAATCGTAGCATCACTACCGGAAACCACATTGCAACCACATTGCATTTTCACAAAAGGTATTATGGAAAACAAGACTTAAAAGGTAGAGTGTGAGAGCGAAAAACCCATCTGGCAGCTATCATTCATGATACCATCTTATCCATCAAGATGGGAAAATTCTCTCACAGCTCCTCTGCCGTAGGCAGCCTCCCTGAGGAACTCCAACCAAAATAATTTCAAACAAAAACAAAATCCAGTGATTAATTCTTAACATCAGTACTAAAGAAAATGTCATCATCTTTCTAAAGGATTTAGTTAACTGAGTTTAGTTAACATCAGAGAATTTAAATGAATCAACATCAGATAATTTTGGCAGGTTGTCATCTTCAGCATCTGTCACCATTGTGAGGTTCTTTGGTTTAAGCACCGCACCTACAGCCTGCAAGATACAACCTCTCAGAAGAGATAGAAGACATGGCACACAAAATAATATCAGCAATATTATTATGAGTACAGGAGTGCACACAGTCATCAGCCAGGTTCCCCAGTTTGCAACTATGTTTCTCCAAATCTTCCACAACCCTTCTTCTGCTGTTGGTGGGGTAGAAACTGCTTGCTTCATGTGTTCTATAACATCAGAGATGTTATCATGTAGATCTGGTATGTAGAAGCAACATGATACGTCTAGCACCTTACATAACCCCCCTTTCTCTGCAAGCAGAATATCCAGACCCATCTGGTGCTGGATCACCACTGTTCGGAATGCCTTTAATTCATTGTTCATCATCTGCAGGGCCAATTCAGTCTCATTAGCTAAGGAAAGTACTTGCCATGCCAGTCCGTTGACCTTATTAATTAGGGCAGCTACCCATGCTGGAAACCCAAGAGACATTCCAGTGGCTCTCCACGGATCTGTCCATGGATCCCAGAGATGGTACCCCTGATACCATACCGGCATTTGTGCTTGGCTCACAAACGTTGACCGTTTGCGCCTCTGATGTGTGTCAACCATGCGTTCTGGTGGCCTGTCCATCATCAGGTGAAAGGTGGGTGCCACCATTGCTGGGTAGCAGCACCCTTTCCACCTCTGTGGGAGATGATGGTAGGCGTGCCATCCGCATGCCCACATATAACCGGCTGAGGGGCAGTAGCCTAAGCAAAGAGGCCCAGGTTTCCCTCTCCCCAGCCACCTCTTCCAGCTCTTCTGGGGGGATACCAAGGCGTTCCCAGGACAGCCGGGAGATATAATCTCTCCAGCGTGTCCTGGGTCTTCCCCGGGGTCTCCTCCCAGTTGGACATGCCCAAAGCGCCTCCCTAGGCATGCGCCCAGGTGGCATCCGAACCAGATGCCCGAACCACCTCAGCTGACTCCTCTCTACGTGGAGGAGCAGCGACTCTACTCCGAGCCCCTCCCGGATGACTGTGCTCCGTACCTTATCTCTAAGGGAGAGCCCAGAAACCCCTGCGAAGAAAACTCATTTCGGCCGCTTGTATTCGCGATCTCATTCTTTCAGTCACTACCCAAAGCTCGTGACCATAGGTAAGAGTCGGAACGTAGATTGACCAGTAAATTGAGAGCTTTGCCTTTTGGCTCAGCTCTCTCTTCACCACAATGGTCCGGTACAGCGACCGCAATACTGCAGTCGCAGCACCGATCTGCCTGTCAATCTCTCGTTCCATCCTTCCCTCACTCGTGAACAAGAACCCGAGATACTTAAACTCCTCCACTTGAGGCAAGGACTCACTCCCGACCCAGAGAGGGCACTCCACCCTTGTCCGACTGAGTACCATGGTCTCAGTTTTAGAGGTGCTGATTCTCATCCCGGCCGTCTCGCACTCGGCTGCAAACTGATCCAGTGAGAGCTGTAGGTCTTGGCCTGATGATGCCAACAGGACCACATCATCTGCAAAGAGAAGGCGTGGAATCTTGAGGCCACCAAACCGAACCCCCTCCGCCACTTGGCTACGCCGAGAAATTCTGTCCATAAAAGTTATGAACAGAACCGGTGACAAAAAGGGCAGCCTTGGCGGAGTCCAACTCCCCACCGGAAACCAGTCTGACTTACTGCCGGCCATGCGAACCAAACTCCTGCTCCGTTTGTACAGGGACTGGATAGCCCGTAGCAACGGGCCCCGTACCCTATACTCCCGGAGCACCCCCCAGAGGAATCCCCGAGGGACATGGTCGAATGCCTTTTCCAAATCCACAAAACACATGTGGACTGGTTGAGCAAACTCCCATGCACTCTCTAGGACCCTCGCAAGGGTGAAAAGTTGGTCCAGTGTTCCACGACCAGGACGGAACCCACATTGTTCCTCTTGTAACTGAGATTCGACTATCGAATGGACTCTCTTCTCCAGAACCCCTGCATAAACCTTACTGCGGAGGCTGAGAAGTGTGATCCCCCTATAGTTGGAGCACACTCTCCGGTCCCCTTTCTTAAAAAGGGGAACCACCACCCCGGTTTGCCAATCCAGAGGCACTGCCCCCGATGTACACGCGATGTTGCAAAGACGTGTCAACCAAGACAGTCCCACAACATCCAGAGCATTAAGGAACTCAGGACGGATCTCATCCACCCCGGAGCCTTGGCACCAAGGAGTTTCACAACTACCCTGGTCACCTCAGCCCTAGTGATGGGCAAACCCCGTCCGAGTCCTCTGGTTCTGCTTCCTCTGTGGAAGACGTGATGGTGGGATTGAGAAGATCCTCGAAGTATTCCTTCCACCGCCTAATGACATCCCCAGTCGAGGTCAGCAGATCCCCAGCCCCACTGTATACAGTGTTGGTCGGGAACCGCTTTCCCCTACTGAGTTGCCTGACGGTTTGCCAGAACCTCCTCGGAGCCGATCGAAAGTCACTTTCCATGGTCTCACCAAACTCTTCCCACACCTGAGTTTTTGCCTCTGCGACAGTCAAAGCCGCGATCCGCTTGGCCCCCCTGTATCTGTCTGCTGCCTCCAAAGTCCCACGGGCCAACCAGGCTCGATAGGACTCTTTCTTCAGCATGACGGCCTCCCTTACCCGAGGTGTCCACCACCGGGTTTGGGGATTGCCGCCACGACAGGCACCGACAACCTTGCGGCCACAGCTCCGATCTGCTGCATTGACAATAGAGGCACGGAACCAAGCCCACTCAGACTCAATGTTTCTGGCCTCCCTCGGGATGCGGTCAAAGCTTTGTCGGATGTGGGAGTTAAAGACCTTTCTGACAGGTTCCTCTGCCAGACGTTCCCAGCAAACCCTCACAGTACGTTTGGGTCTGCCAGGTCTGTCCGGCATCCTCGCCTGCCATCTGATCCAACTCACCACTAGGTGGTGATCGGTTGACAGCTCAGTTCCTCTCTTTACCCAAGTGTCCAAGACACACGGTCGCAAGTTCGACGATACGATTACAAAATCGATCATCGAACTGCGACCTAAGGTGTCCTGGTGCCATGTGCACTTATGGACACCTCTGTGCTCAAACATGGTGTTCGTTATGGACAAGCTGTGACGAGCACAGAAGTCCAATAACAGAACACCACTCGGGTTCGGGTTTTTTTGGCCAACTGTTTGAAGAACACACATTCCACACACCCTTTATGACTGTATGTACTGAAATTACAATTAATTAAATAAACATTTCAGTTACACAAACTCTGACAGTTACACCCTACTGTAACGTGTATATCAAACAGAGAGGAATCCAAATGCGGAAGTAGATCGCTTTTATTTTCACAATTCACTCGTACAATGAAAAGCAGGTGAATCATTAGCGTCAGGCTCAACAACATTAGGTTGTTCTTGGGAAGGTCGGGACGGTCCAGGGTCATAACAGGAGAGCAGAATCCAAGAGGCACAGAAGGGCTAGGCTGGTGACTAGGTCTGGGGAATAAGCAAGGGTCAGAACACGAGAAGACAGGCGGGCAATAGAAACGCTCGGTATGCGGCATAGTCGGCAATACCGCGACTAGGAACTAGTATGAGGGTGTATAAGTGAGGGTGAAAGGGGGCGTGGTAATGAGAGGCAGGTGCGGCTGGTTAGGGGTAATCAGGTGGCATTCCTTACACCTACCTCTTAAACTAACATATTCCCTATACCCTACCTCCTACAGTAACATATTTCCTGTGTCCTATCTCTTACACGTATAGTATTAGGTAAATGGAGAGTATTACGTACACTGAATTAGGTATAGGGAGAGTAGTAGGTATTCTCTATTAGATATATGGAGAGTATTTGGTTTATTGTATCAGACATATGAAGAGTATTAGAGTGATGCAAGTATATGCATGCACACACACCCACACACACCCCTACCTGAATGGGCTCTCCTTGTAGGAGATGGATCCAGTAGATCCATTCCAGCAGGTGCTGGCAGCATCATCTTGGGTGGAGTAGTACCCACTCGTCAGCAAACGGGCACTGTGTTTTGACATTTATGCACAGACGCTTCATCCATCCACACACCAATCAGATAATCAATCAATAAGATCCAATATTCTCCAATATTCTCCGTCATTTACGGAGGCTTTCCATGAATAGAGACATGAACACCTGTATGTGAACGTTACATTAGATAATAGCACATACAGGGAATCGTATTCATGAATGGCTTCACTGCAGGTTGACTAAAGACTGTTTCCCCAGATAAGAATTAGACTGTGAGCTGTTAAGTAACAGCGAATCTACCGCCATATATCTACTCGCATACCGCGAGCTGTACTTTATGTATCAGCAGCAGCTGAGCAAGTCGGAGAAGGTGTCTTATGTGATCTCAAGACTTGCAGGAAAGGCATTGAATTGGGGGGCGGCTCTTGTGACTAATGACTCTCCCCTGCTACAAGACTATACAGCTTTTTCGGCTGAACTACGGGAAGTGTTCCACCACCCACGCCGCGGGAGAGCCAGCGGACAGAGCCTGCTCGCCATGCGACAGGGTTCGCGCCCCGCCGCAGATTTTGCTTTGGAGTTCCGGACGCTCGCAGCGGGTACTGGCTGGAATGACGCGGCCTTAGTGGACGTCTTTTTAGCCGGGTTGAGGCCAGAGCTCCGAGCAGAGCTGGCTTGCTGGCAGGACTCACAAAGTTTTAACAAGGTCGTGCGACTGGCGGTCACATACGACCGGTTGGTCCAGGAGCGCGGAGGAAAGGGTCAACCCTCCAGCGTCACGGTGTCGCCGCCTCCCGAGAAGCAGGTACTACCACCGGCAGAGCCTATGCAGGTCGGTGAGGCGGGTGATACCAAGGGGACCGTCCGGCCGCGCGGCAAGAGAGTCAGGGTGAGTAGCTCCATGGTGGGGGGCCTATTGAACTTTCCTGTGTCGGTCTCTCACCAATCCAATTGTGTGGACGTTTCCGCCTTAGTGGACTCGGGAGCGGCAGGGAACATAATCGACCCGGACCTGGTGCGTCACCTGGAGGCACTATTGATAAGACTATGGAAACCCAGACGGGTGCAAGCGCTGGATGGCAGACCTGTGGGCGGCGGATTAATCCGTTACCGCCCTCCCCCCTTGGTTGTTAATATACAGGGTTTCACCACACGTCTGAGTTTTTTTGTTTTGTTTTTTTGTGAGGCGTTAGCTCAGGGCTATATCGTTCCCTCCACCTCGCCTGCCTCAGCGAGCGTCTTCTTCGTCAAGAAGAAGGACGGCGGCTTGAGGCCATGCGTGGATTATCGAGGGCTCAATTCCCTCTTGTTGGGGCACTCCTACCCGCTGCCTCTGGTGCCATCGACACTAGAGCAGTTGAGGAAAGCGAGTTATTTCACCAAATTGGATCTGCGCAGCGCCTACAACCTCATCCGCATACGTTCAGGGGATGAGTGGAAGACGGCTTTTAGTACCTCGACGGGGCACTATGAGTACCGAGTCCTACCTTATGGTTTGGCCTCGGCACCGTCCGTCTTTCAGGTGTTCATTAACGAGGTCTTGCGTGAGTATTTGGATAGATGCGTCGTCGCTTACATCAATGACATCCTCATCTATTCGAACTCGCTCGAGCAACATGTGCAGGATGTCCGAGCTGTGTTGAGCACTCTCTTGCGCAGTCAGCTGTATTGCAAGCTCGAGAAGTGTGAGTTCCACCTCCGGGAAATTAATTTCCTTGGCTATACCATCCGGCCAGGCTCGGTGCATATGCAAAGCGGTGTTGAGATAGACCCGTCCTCACACACGACGCGAGCTGCAGAGGTTTCTGGGCTTCGCTAACTTCTATAGGCGGTTCATCCGAGCGTTTAGTCTGATAGCGAGGCCTCTCACTGACATGCTGCGCGGCGGTGCTAACCGGCTCCAGTGGACAGCGGAGGCCGAAGAGTCCTTTAAAAGACTGCAGCAGGCGTTTGCGGAGGCACCTGTGCTTCACCAGCCCGGTAGACGCGTCTAATGTGGGGGTCGGAGCTGTGCTATCCCAGCGCTTCAAACAGGGTAGTCCGTTACAGCCTATCGCCTTCTTCTCCAAAAAGCTCAGCAAGGCCGAATGCAACTACGGAGTGGGGGACCATGAGCTTTTGACCATCAAGTTGGCTTTGGAGGAGTGGCGGCACTGGCACCACAAAAACCTGGAATACTTGAAAAATACCAAGAGAATGAATGCACGGCAAGCCAGGTGGTCTTTATTCTTCTCGAGGTTTGTGTTCCAGGTTACCTATCGACCAGGGGAGAAGAATGCATGTGCAGACGCTCTCTCGCGGTCGTTCCCGGGAAGCTTGGAGTCAACCAGTGACGAGCTGGTGATCCCGGAGGAGTGCTTCGTCGGCACGGTCGAGTGGGAGGTCGACCGGGCGATCGAGGCCGCGACTCCGCACCCCAGGTGTCCTCCGCATCGCAAATATGTGCCGCTGGCGCAGCGCACGGCGCTGATAAGCTGGACGCACACCTCACTCGGTACAGGCCATCCAGGAACGACGAAGATGGCCCAGCTCTTAGGGGCACGATATTGGTGGCCAGGATTGCACCACGACATACTGGTTCATGTTGGCTCATGCCCTATGTGTGCAAGGAGCAAGGTACCGAGAACCCCGCCCGCAGGTAAGTTGCATCCCCTGCCTATAAGAGATCAGCCCTGGACCCACATAGCCATGGACTTCGTAACGGATCTGCTGGAGTCGGAGGGTAATAATAATAATAATAATAATAATCTTTATTTGTATAGCACCTTTCATGCATACATGCAACTCAAAGTGCTTTACAGATTAAATAAATCAAAACATTAAAATGAAGCAAAGATTAAAAGAAATAATAAAAAATAAATAAAATGAAATGAAATAAAATAAACAAAATAAACAAAATAAACAAACAGGTAATAACAGGTAATAAAATAAATGTAATTGTAACGCGAGGTTCACGGACAGAATGCAGAGAATACTTGCTTTCTTCTAGACACGTTTTATTTATATTTATTATGCTGGCTAGGTAGCCAGCACGAGACATTCACTCACACAAAACAAAGACGAGCACAGGACACTGCGTATTTGCACATTAAATAGACAAACTACACGAAACCCATGTGAGAACGAGACAAGCCACAGGTGAGACCGATGAACACACTCACATCCCATCACTCCCACGGAAGTACATACATGGTCAGACCTAGACGCAGACAACGCAAACACACGCCCAAGGGGAGGGGTCCGGGAGCGTCACCGTGACAGTAATAAAATGACAAATTCTTAAGATAATAGACAAAATTATGTAATAAAGTACTATGGTAAATAGAACTATTAAAATCATTAGAACAAACATAAAATGTAACTAAATAAAATGATGAAGAAAGTAAATAAAATGGAAACCTAGTACAACACCGCTAGTAACACCGCTATTATGGTCGTCATTGACCGTTTTTCTAAAATGGTACGCTTTATTCCCCTACCAGGACTGCCCACGGCATGGGAGACTGCGGACCTTCTATTCAGACACGTCTTCAGGCAGTTCGGTCTGCCTGAGGACATAGTGTCTGATAGGGGTCCGCAGTTCGCTTCACGCGTCTGGAGAGAGTTTATGAGTAAGCTCAACATCACGGTGAGTCTTACCTCCGGTTATCACCCGCAGGCTAACGGGCAGGTGGAGCGCACGAACCAGGAGCTGGGACGCTTTTTACGCGCGTATTGCAGCGAGCATCCGGACATTTGGTGTTCGTTGCTCCCCTGGGCCAAATACGCCCAGACCTCGCTAATGCAAGCCAGCACCGGACGGGCTCCGTTCGAGTGCGTGTTCGGGAGGCAGCCTCCGCTCTACCCGTGGAATGCGGCAGGGTCTGACCAGCCTATGGTGAAGCGATGGTGCCGTCACAGTGAGCGGGTCTGGGCAGAGACTCACAAGCGGCTCAAAGCAGCGGTGAGAAGCTTTAAAGCGAAGGCGGATCGCAGGAGATCGAAAACGCCGGAGTACGCAGTGGGAAAAAAAGTGTGGATCTCCACGGGCGACAGGAGATTAGGCGGGAGAGGTAAGCTTGATGACTGATACACTGGCCCCTACGTCATCACCAGGCAGGTTAATCCGGTGACGTTCAGAGTGGGTCTCCGTCGGGTTTCGCCATGGCAACGCTGCTCACACTCCCCCTAGCAACGCACCACTCCCTCTTTCCTCAATCACCGCAGTACTAAGCACCTGTCACTTGTTACCTGTCGCACATTTAAGCCCACAGGTTACGCCATCCAGTGCTGCGCATTCCTTGAGCCTACACCTGAGTATATGCACTGGAAGGTGACGTCTCCGTGTGCTACTATGCTTGGTGATCCGTCTGCATCCTCCTTAGCTATCTTTATTACTCTTTTGTTTTTTCATTGCCGTTAGGCCTGAGTATTTTTGTTGCTGTTTGGTATGGATAATAAATCCTTTTGCCCGCAACCCCTGTCTCCTGCTGTCCCTGAACAACCGTCACACATATAAAGCTCCATAAACAAAAGGTTGGAAAATCTAGCGTCGATGGCCTGCTTAGCGTTTTTCTTCGTTTGTTTGTTTTTCCCTTAAAACATTTTAGGACGTTCGGTATCGGTAGTAGCCCAATTACACGTCAAAATGTATTGGATTAAATTCTTTGAAGAACGGTTTATGTACTCTGGATACATTTTACGTTTAGTTTTTGCGAAAAATTTACCTTTCAGTGTAGCTTTCAACAGTGTTCAACTGTTGATAGTTTACCAACTACTGTTAAGAGTGCGTACAGAATTTCGGGTTACACGTCTTAGTGATACATTGTTGTTTCTCAGGGAACTTCAGAACCCTCGAGACTGCCTATATATATTGCTCGATAAATGAATTTAACGACTAATTGAATAAATGAAATATGCTTTTTTATTTTTGTAACGATTTCCGTTCAAATTCACTGTAATATAAAAATGTGTTTTCACAGCCTGCTGTTGGCCTGCCCGGTCGGAAGAAACAGCGCCACAGGGATATTTTCTGCGCTTCACGTTGTCATCCACAGGGGGGACATATTAGGCTATATTACTATTTAAGTAAACGGTCGGCCTCTGATAAAGACTTGAAAGACTGCATTAGAAACATGATCTAAGAAACAACATGTAAAGCGATGTAGAAGAGACTCTCGTACTTTCAGCTATTTCAGCTAGCAAAGATTTGAATTGATTGGAATACTCAGCCTACTGTGAGTTAAGTTCGTTTGTAATTAATCTTACTGTAACAAGCTCAAACAATTTTTTTTACCAAAGGGCAATCCGTACTCAGAGTCAATAGACAGGCTAGTATGGAGCTTTTTCAGTGTCACCAGAACCTGAACCTGAAACCATTATTACTTGAAAAAAAGTCTGTGAAATTCATTCAGGTATGCAAAAATTCAAGTTAAAATTAAAGTTCAGGTCGAAATTCAGGTTTGGGTTGAAATTCGGGTTCGGGTCAAAATTTAGGTTCGGGTCGAAATTCAGGTTCAGGTAGAAATTCGGGTCGGGAAAGCATCCGGGGTGCTTAGGATGCGCAAACAAACTCAGAGCTAATCGAACCACATCTATCCAATCACAAAACATCTCAGAGGTCATAGGGAGGCGTCTTTCTGCCAATTTTCTAAAAGGACCATTTGGACAGAAGGGGTTCAGTCCCTGTTAGGCCACAAAATACGTCACTGGTAAACGGCCACTAGCGGCATGTGCCACAAAATCGTGGCACTTAGTGTGGCTTGTGCCACTCGATTGTGGCATCTGCTTTATGTTTGGTGAACGATTCTAGCCGATAGCCGGCTAGCTAGTTCTAAATTATGAGTTTAGAATGTTGTTTGACGATATTTAGATTATAGTGTGCGTAGGCTACACTGGTAAACAGTTAACGAAGGCATTATATATTAAAATATTTATTGTATTTATCAGTGAATGTTCATGTTATTCATGCCATCAGCGTAATATAAACCACTGCAAGCGAGTAGCACAATCGGCATGAATACAATCATACAATTGAATAAAATCGGCATCTGCCTCCACTATGTGTCACCCGCGATCGGCACATGCCGATTAGAAGTGGCAACCGCCAACGTAACCGGCCACTCAGAAGTGGCACCGACCATCGCCAATGTCACCAGCCACTTGAAAGCCATTTGTAGAATTTGTGTAAACTAAGATTTATAAATTTTGTTTGTTAATTTATGTTGGGTGAATGCGCTGACAGTCTGCTTGCCATCTATAACATGTTGAATATACATTATAGTAGGCTTAGGGTACAATGGTAGACAGTTAACGAGAGCATTGTAAGTTAAAAAGATTTATTACAGATAATGTTTATCAGTGTATGTTCAAGTTATCCATGCCATCAGCGTAATACAAACCACTGCGTAGGAGTTGAATACAATCGGCATCTACCTCCACCGCCAGTGGCAACCGCAATCGGCACATGCAGATCAGAAGTGGAACCTACCACCGCCAGTGCCACCATCCACTTGAAAGCCAATTGTTATGCTGGCCAAAGTGCCATTTGTAGGATTTGTGGAAACTAAGAAACTAAGACTTTTGTTTGTCAATTGTTCTACTGAGAGAAAATTGCTATGTATTCCCATATTCTAAACGTTGTCCTTAAATTAGACAAAGTGTTCAATGTTTTGTAAAAAATGTATCTAATTAAAAATTTCTCCCTAATAATATTTGCCGGAAGTGCTCAAGCGCAATCTCAAGAAAATCCCTGTGGTATAACTGGTGAACACATTCACCCTGTAGGTGAAAGATCCAAGTTTAAGACTTGGCAGGGATAGCTTGTTTGCCTGAAAAGCGTTTCTTATTAAAAAATGTAAAAAGTAAATGAATATCACTTCACAGGTGACAGTAATCTATTGGGCCATTTAGGTGGTCAACCTGAAGATGCGTGCCTATTGTTATCCACAGAAGGCTCAATAGTATTGTAGCGTTGGTCCAATGGGGGACTACGCTATCTCTCATGAGCCCCCGCGGCATCGATCGGTGATATGTGTAGTGTCATGACATATTGTTATTGATATGTGACCATGTGCTTTGTTAGTTTAAGTTCCCCTGTATCAGCTTATGTAGTTACGCATTGTCTGAGTTTCCCTGCCATGTGTGTGTAATATCGATGCATTCATATCATTCCCCTATGTCTCCTGTGTTAGTCTAAGTATTATTTTGTGTGATTACACTTTCTGACATAATTACGCTATTGAGGCAATAAGTTCTGCGTTCGCGTTGACCATGGGATTTTCTACTGCCTTTCCACGCCACAGTTTTTGTTTATTCAATAATGTCATCCAATGTATAAAAGCCTAATGTAACATTAGGACTTCTTTGTACTTGCTAATGTCTGCATTCAGATAACACCTGACACTTAGCCTACCAGAGTGTCTTAATCTGTTGGACCATTAATAGACCATTGAACTAGAATTACTAAAGCCACGATTTTTTCGTGAGGTACACAAGTCTTCCAGTAGACCACTCCCTGCACTGCATATTGTCTTGGTAATGACACAATGCACTGAAATTACCAACTCCAAAACCAACAAAAAGTTTGTACAATACTTAAAATAGGCCTACCTATCATGACGCAGGCAAAGCAAAACAAGTATAGCACTTTTTTCATATACAGCGTCAATACTTACTCCAAGGGTTTCAGCACACTGAGCCGAAACGGTAAATTCACTTAATAATTGTGAGGAATAAGCGATTGTTATTTTGAACCCCTCTCAGTACAAGTTGTGTTTTGTTCATATTGTACAACAAATATTATACAACTATGTTTTATTATAAGAAACACACAGCTTTTCCTTTAAGCATGCGTAAAATTATACAAGTAGTTTCTGTTGAAGACGATGTAATTGTGCTTTGCTAGTTAGAATTCTAAAAATATTATTAATAAAATGATGTTGTTGCTTTCGTTAACTGCTTACCACTGTACTCTAACAGTGTACCCTACTATATTGTACATTCGACATGTTATAAATGGGAAGCCGGCAGTCGTTCACCCAACATAAATTAACAAAATGTATAAATTTTATTTGCCACAAAACCTACAAACGGTACTTTGGCCAGCATAACAAATGGATTTCAAGTGGCTGGTGACATTGGCGATGGTTGGTGCAACTTCTGAGTGGCCGGTTACGTTGCCTCTTCTAATCGGCATGTGCCGATTGCGGGTGACGCGTAGTGGAGGCAGATGCCGATTGTATTCAAGTGGTGCTACTCACTCGCAGTGGTTTATATTACACTGACGGCATGAATACCATGAACATACACTCAAATATAATACATCCTTTAATATATAATGCCTTCGTTAACTGTTTACCAGTGTAGCCTACGCACACTATAATCTAAATATCGTCAAACAACATTCTAAACTCATAATTTAGAGCTAGCTAGCCGGCTATCGGCTAGAATCGTTCACCAAACAAAGCAGATGCCACAATCGAGTGGCACAAGCCACACTAAGTGCCACGATTTTGTGGCACATGCCGCTAGGTGCCGTTCCCCAGTGACATATTTTGTGGCACATGCCAAACAGGGACTGAACCCCTTCTCTCCAAATGGTCCTTTTAGAAAATTGGCAGAAAGACGCGCCTCCCTATGACCTCTGAGATGTTTTGTGATTGGCCAGATGCAGTTCGATTAGCTCTGAGTTTGTTTGCTCATCCTAAGTACCCTGGATGCTTTCCCGACCCGAATTTCTACCTGAACCTTAATTTCGATCTGAACCTGAATTTTGACCCGAACCTGAATTTCGACCCGAACCTGAATTTTAACCCGAACCTGAATATCGACCTGAACCTGAATTGTAACTTGATTTTTTTGCATACCTGAATTAATTTCACAGACTTTTTTTTCAAGTAATAATGGTTTCAGGTTCAGGTTCTGGTGACAGTAAAAAAGCTCCATAAAAGAGGTGCAATATTTCGCAAAGAACCTGACAATCTATAGACAGGAGTTAACATGAAACAGGTGATACTAATAATCCGCAGATGAAGAACGTTGGAACGTCCGCTATTTGGTAATTGCACTGAGCTAAGCACTCTGGGGGTTGTAGTTGTCAAGCTCCTCTCTAAATGGGAATGTGAATGAGATACTTACAGATGTGATACTTACAGACCTTATATGGACAGCCATTTGAACTGTCCCTCATTCATAGCTAAGGCATTAAACATTTGTGTACTTACTCAATACCAGTATTTTAAAATTCAAATATGCCATCATTGCCTGTGAACCATTGTTTTTGTAACCTTTTGCTTTTATATTTTGCGCTTGACCTGTGTCTCATCCTCAGCTCAAGGGTGAAAATACCTTTTGACTTTGACCTCAGCTCTGAAGGACTCCTGGTTTTGGAGCGTAATGGTGCTGGTGGGTTTATGTTAGTGCATCTGCAAGCCAGCAGTAGCCTACGAGTCCCTCAGCCTCCAACAGAGAACGCAGCTGGAACGCCTGTGACCAACCACTCACTTTTTCTAGAAACATCCATTCATCCAGTAAGCAGGCCATGCTAGAAAGAGGCGTAGGATGAGCTACTGGAACGTTTTGTGGCAATAGGGGGAGACAGCTTGGCAAACTGTCTGAATGGCCCAGGAACAAGTTCACCTGGTGAAATCACTTGGATCATGCTGTCAGAAAGAGGTTTGTATCTGCTTTTCCTGTTTAAATGTAAAAAAATTTTGTTGCGATCTTGGGGTCTTACTTTGAAATGGGAGGAATATGGAAGTGTCTGAAAGACTTCAATATTAGGGCTTTAGCACTGGTTGCAGTAAAACTGAGTTGAGACTGTGGTTAAAAGGAAATGCTGAAGGCATTATTTCCATTTACTAACTATAAAGCAAAATTAAAATGTTTATGTAGCTTTGCTCTCTGGATCGTTAATTGCATTCTTCACTTTACACTACCAAAAATGTGGTATTCAAAAAGACTTTGTACCTTACTGGAAGATGTGCAGAAATCTCAAATACACACTAAAAATTGGATGTTGATTTAGATGACTAAAATAATAAATTTCTAAAATACAGAAAACGTTTACTTATCTATACAATGGGAAAGTGAATACAGCCAAAATACTCCCTGAAAAGTCAGGAACTTGAGAGGACGACAGTCAGGTGGTTGAGTGTGCGATGTGAGCTGGCGCCCCTTACAGCACAAAAGTAGTACTGCAACTTTACAGACCCAGCATACTGAGACACTACGCCATGCTGAAAAAAAAAGGTCTGGGGCCTGAGATGGCCATTCCAGAACGTTGTACTTGTTCCTCTGCATGAATGCCTTAGTAGATTTTGAGCAGTGTTTAGGGTCGTTGTCCTGTTGGAAGATCCAGCCCCGGCGCAGCTTCAGTTTTGTCACTGATTCCTGGACATTGGTCTCCAAAATCTGCTGATATTGATTGGAATCCATGTGTCCCTCAACTTTAACAAGATTCCCAGTCCCTGTACTGGCCACACAGCCCCACAGCATGATGGAACCACCACCAAATTTTACTGTAGGAGTGAAATTTTTTTTTGTTTGTTTTTGTTGGAGTGCTGTGTTCTTTTTCCTCCATGCATAACAGCCCTTGTTATGGCCAAATAACTCTATTTTAGTTTCATCAGTCCACAGCACCTTACTCCAAAAGGAAGCTGGCTTGTCCAAATGTGCTTTAGCGGCTCTGTTTGTGATGTGGGCGGAGAAAAGGCTTCCTCTGCATCACTCTCCCATACAGCATCTCCTTGTGTAAAGTGCGCCCGAATAGTTGAATGATGCACAGTGACTCCATCAGTAGCAAGATGATGTTGTAGGTCTTTGGTGCTGGTCTGTGGGTTGACTCTGACTGTTCTCAACATCCTTCGCTTCTGTTTATTCGAGATTTTGCTTGGGCTGCCATTTGGAGCCTTGACTTGAACTGTGCCTGTCTTCTTCCATTTTCTCACAATATTTCTCACAGTGGAGACTGAAAGCTGAAATCTCTGAGATAGCTTTCTGTATCCTTCCCCTAAACCATGACGGTGAACAATCTTTGTTTTCAGGTCATTTGTAAGTTGTTTTGAGACTCCCATGCTGCGACTCTTCAGAGAAGATGCAAAGAGGAGAAAACTAACAATTGCCACCCTTAACTACACTTTCTCATAATTGGAGTGACATGCGTATGGAGGTCAAGGGTCACTGAACTTACCAAACCAAATTTGAGTTCCAATAATTAGTTCTAAAGGTTTTGAAATCAATTAAATGACAACAGTGCCCAAACTTATGCATCTGCCTATTTGTGTTTAGACAATTATTGCACACTTTCTGTAAATCATATAAACTTCATTTCACTTCTCAAATACCACTGTGTTTGTCCCCTATATGATATATTTAACTGAATTTTTTTATCCAAACATTCAATGATTTATAAAGGTAAATCAGGAAAATTAACAAGGGTGCCCAAACTTTCGCATATGACTGTAAATCTGGATTTAACCTTCAGAAACACAAGATCATTTACAAAGGGCCAGTTTATTTCTGAAAGGCAAAAACTGCAGAATGATGAAATTGTAGCATAAAAAATACACAGAATTTCTTGTTTCATGATGGATTAAATAGAAGGTATACAGATGGTATTACATTCAGATCAAGATTGCACCATATGTTTGAGAGAAGCAATGGGCACTTTGGTCAGAAAACCATCTCCCCAAACCCAGCAGGGGAGTGTGCTAGATTTACACAGACTCAGAATTGTTCTAATCCAAAGACACCCTACTGCACTCACTCTTAAGAGGAAATAGGGAGCTCAGGTGCACTCCTAACATAGCATTTCAGACATGTACAACATAGCATGAGTTATAATTGTGAACACTCAAGGCTATTACAAGCTGGCAAACACAGCTGGGAGGTAATAGATGTTGCTCATACTTTATGTGAATAATAATAAAACAAACAAACAAAAAAAATTCGGATCACAAGTCTGCAAAGTGAAGCATGGCCGCCGTCAGATCAGGTCCGAGTGTTGGCGTGCACAGGACACATGCTGTTGGCAAGTCCCTCACTTTTAAGTCGATTTACGCTGCCGTACTAATACATATGTTAATACTAATACATCTCCGTTTTGTGACATCTTTTATGTCCTACAAATGGGACCTGCACCAAATTGTGTGTGAAAGTTTTAATATGGATCTTAACAGTTTCGTTCGTTTCGGTTCGGATTAAGGGTTACAGGAACACCATAGTTTTGCCTTTAGATTGCCTTTCTTAATTGCTCATCCATCAGATAAAAGTAAATAAATAGCAAATACGGAGTAATGCATATGAGAAGCTCAATGCATCTCAATAGGTGAAAACGTTTTTTAGCCAAAAAGAAGTGCGGTTAATAAAAAAGATCAAAATTGAAGTTTCAAAATCAGTGTACATAAACCCTGACCAGCTGTGTCAGGACATAGGAGGGCAAACTCCTATTTAAATAATTAAAGCTACAAAGCTATTTCTGAACTCTTTCAAAAGCCTGCTTTTAAATGGACTACTTCTTTTTTTTCTTCAGTGATTAGCAAACGGACACACTGAGAAGACATGCCAACACATTCCACTTTAGATATTCTATTAAAATTATATTTAATTAGTAATAAGTAACTAAATAGGTAATATACTAATGCATAAAAATTAGTAAGTGGGACACCCCCTATTGAACTATACATAATTACAGATAGTCTAAATAGCCTTCTGAAGGGGGCGTGGCATTGGGAGAAAAAAACAAAGGTTGTGAGTTGTCCCCACTTTTTTTGCAGTAGAGAGGGCATGGCTTCCAGTGTATCACAGGCAACAGGGCACATAGGGCAGGCCCTCTGTAAGATTTAGGGAACAGTGCTATTCAGGTTAAGGTTGCTTAGAAGGGTCATCATTATCATATCAATGGGGCAAACCAATCCCATGGTCATATTTTGTCTCTGTGTGATTATATGGAAACACTGCCACGGTGAACGTATCACCATAAATATCACTACAGCTAAATATCATCATACATCTTTCATCATAATACCTTTGAACAAAAAGTGTAAGTTTGCACAAAAACATAATTTAACATCTAATAAATATCTCTTGGCCTTAACAGTTAAACAAAAACTTTTTTTTCTTTAAGACATCAACCCCTGGTTTAGCACTCAAGTACCTCAGTCTACCACATCATTTTTAAAGAGCTGAATAACAAAAAATTCTGCTGTTATTGTTAACAAAACAAAGTCAGAAACCAATAATTAGCATTATGCAAATGAACAAATGCTAATTAGCACTTGTACATTTTCATTTTGTTGTTACCCTCTATAGCACTTTTGGTTAAATGCTTCCTTCTAAAGATTCATGACACTTTTAGAGACATAGAAACAAAATGAGAAATAAATATGAGGCACATTCATTCAGCATAGTAGTAAATAGTGCAAATTGTGGATAATTTTATCCATAATTATTTGTATATTAACTTGTGCTTTTTTTGCATGTTCATGACCTACCAGCCCCGGCGGACGTTCATGTGGCCCGCTGTGCCCATCAGGCGAGCGTCTGTTACGTTTTGTTCGATGTGTTTTCTGTTCTTTTGGCTGTTGCGAGTGGCATCATAACTGCTGCAGCTACGATGTTCCTGTGCAGTCCTGCCATCATTGCCAAAGCGACCCAGGAAAGAGGGAGATGGTAACCAGCATCTTCATGGGTCCCGCATCCTCCCCATCTCCTGGCAAAAGCTGATCTTCACATATTATGGTAAAACACCATAAAGGGGTCTGAAGTACTTTTGTCCTGCATTCAATCACTCTCTTCGTTCAGGCCGTGGACTCGGAAGCGATAGATGCAGGTGTACTCCGGGTTGCCCCAGTTACTGAGGACCCGCAGTTCCACCAGGCGATACACCTCGCTGGGAGACTTCTGCCACACACAACACAATAATATCAACAACACTATATCACCCCACACTACAATATGCATTAGATTACATTTTAAAATATAACATGCTACACATTATAAAACATTACACATAATCCCTTCACAAACACACACATGCACCACTGAAAATCCTTGTGCACACACACACACGCACACTCACATGGTAATGCATTATTCTTTACAAGGTTTCCAGAAGGCATAAAGAACAGCAATCACGCTTTGTCTATGTTCATTCATTCATTATCTGTACTGCTTAATCCCACTAGTCAGGGTCACGGGGGGCTGGAGCCAATCCCAGCATCTCCAGGCGAAGGCAGGGTACACCATGGGCAGGTCGCCAGTCCACCACATGGCCAACACACACACACACACTCACACCTAAGGGCAATCTAGAGTGACCAATCAACCTAACATGCATGTCTTTGGACTGTGGGAGGAAACCAGAGTACCCGGGGAAAACCCACACAGGCACAGGGAGAACATGCAAACTCCACACAGAGCAGCCCAGACCGAGAATCGAACCCAGACTGCCTTGCTGTGAGGTGACAGTGCTAACCACCACACCGCTTTGTCTATATTTTATCATCAATATACACTGTCCACAGTTTTCAGTATAATATGAAACATATATAATCATTCATTCTTGTGACGCCAGTACCACACACCTGCCTTTTGACTTGTAGTATTTTTACTATTTAATGTTACTAAAACCCCTGTGTATGTATATACACACATGCATACACCCACACACACACTAAATTATATACACTAACACTATTAAATTAATCCTAGTGTTACAACAGTGGTACAACAGTGCTAAATATTATTAGCATAAAAACCAATGTGTAATTGTTTTTTTTCTGTGTTTTAGTGATTGATTGGAACAAATCCCTTACCAGAAGTTGGTATGTCTGGATGGGTTCTCCATCTTGATCGTAAGTGAATGTTCCGAGGAGTTTTCCTTCCTCGTTCTCATACGTCATTCCCTGGAAGTGCAGGAACACATCGGCATAAGAGCACATTACACCCGGGCAACCCAGACCAGCTGTGTCAGGACATCTCCAAACTCAGTAATTAAAGCTACAAATAATTAAAACTGTTATTGTGATATGTAATTGGCTACATGTATTTGATGGATTACAATACAACGTTCAAAAAACCCACATTGCATAACGCATAACTGACAACTCAGTTCATTACTCAGTAGGTAATGCTTTCTAGAGCAGTCATTACAGCACCTTCAGGCAATGCTGGAGTAGCGGTTTGTGTGTGTGTGTGTTTTTCATGACTCACATAAACCGCAAAGTCCTTGGGGGCGCTGTCTATGTGTCCAGTGGGCGACAAGACACGAGGGATGTGTTCCAAGGACACGTGGGTAATTCGGACAGGGTATGACAGAGAGATGACGAGAAAGCCTTCGGAACCACGGAACGCCCAGCACTTACCAGGGTAGACCTCAGGCTGCAGAGCCACACACACACACACACACACACACACATACCGTATTTATAAGTCACCAGATATGCCTGCTATTGACAGAGTGTATGTCTGTGTTGGAATGTTAACATTGCCTTAATGGACATCTTTTAAAAAACAGAGAGCCAAATGTTTCTCAGAGACTCTAGTGGTAGAGGATAGCCAGGTCAGACATTTGCTATTGCCTGCTGCGGTGTCTGGTTCTAAGAACAGTGTGTGAGTGTGTGTGTGTGTGTTTGTACCTGTGTAACGGTACGAGGATTTTCAGAGTGGTACCACAGAGGAATTCCAAACAGACTGAGGCAAGCAGATCTGGTCCGATACGTCTCGGAACAGTGGGTACTTATCACACTAGCACCTACACACACACATACACACACCACATTCATATATCACACATATTTAATGCTTGTTCTAATCACTATTTTATACAAGGCTACTGCTTTTTGATTTCTCTCTGTCTGAACTTTTTATTTAATTTTCAAACTCAAACCCATACCAAATCTCCACTAAACAGGTCCATAGTGAACCCTTGCTAATCTCCCACCAAACCCTTACCAAGCCCTTAACAAAACCTAAACACTTAGTAAACATGTAACAAGCCTTTATCAAGCTCCTATCAAACACACACAGCCTCTCTACCAAACCCCTACAGGCCCCTTACAAAACACTATACAGGCCCCCCACCAAACCCCATATAAACCCTGACCAAGCTCTTAAAAGCCCTTCCCAAAATCTTCCAATCCCGTGGTAAAGCCCTAGTGACCTTAAGCATTCCCCAACATCATCCACAAGAACCAGGGTGTATCAACTCCACCCCTCCACCCCCGAGGCACATCTCCATAACCCCTCACCTGCTGACTCCAGCGCATAGTCCGCCATCCCTGTCCCATCAGCCCTGGAGAGGCTCAGTGCTCTATGCACGATGTGTTCCACTTCCTGCCATACACACAAAACAGCATTAGGAACCAGCCTTATGTAAGCAGGACAGTGTGTGATATTCGCAGTGCAGGACTGGGTAATAAACACAGCACCTGGGAAAACTTACATCCAGAAACATTACACATGTGCACACTTGGGAGAGCACACAAATGTGCATGCACACATACACACAGGTGCATGAGCAGACACACAACCACACCCACACACAACTTTACAAACCTTTTTGTATTGTACTATTGTACTTGTACTAAATTAGCTGGGATAAGTATATCTGCACATTGTATGTACATAGCTACAAGTGTACGTGAAACCAGTCTCTGATGTCAGAGTGGCAACTTATGTACATTGGATTTTATGAGTGCATGAATTACGCTACTGCATCAACAAATACACACATGTACACACACACCTTTATAGTGATTGCTCCCATTCCTTCCTCTTGCAGGGTCTCCCCTACCATCCTCCACACATCCCTTTTCTCATTGTCCTGCTCTTGTCCAAGTCTGTTTATTATTTTCTTTTCCAGGGCCTCCAGCTCCATCTGCAGATCTGGACGCATCACTACACTCTGGTCAGAGCCAAACGACCTGGACAGGTGCTGCAGCAGCCAATCAGAAAGCTCCTTTTTTAACTATAGCGGATGGAGAGTAGATGTGTTGGGCACGATACTGTCAAACAGTTGTGTAAATGAGCATGTGGAAATGATAACAGACAGAAAGATGATGACTTTATTACCACTGTGCTCTGAGCTTCCTGGGTATCTATTCTGTAGCTGAGAAGTTCCGAGGCTGCTTGGAGGTTGGACAAGTCTGATCTCAGGTGTAAAATCTGACGCTGGACCCCATCAATCTCTTTTTTAATCAGTCTGCTGTGCTCTGAGTCGACACTAGAGGGAAACAAAAGTAAAAAAATCATACATGCAAATAACAAGTGGTTTAAGAGTTTGAGAGAAAACACAATCTTACTTCTTCCCTCTATCTCGCAGGTCCTGCATATCTGTTTGCAGCATCTGCACACACACAAACACACAGGCGCATTATTTGAAACTGCTACTGTCCCACCTTTATTTGCATGTCTATTACTTCCTGTTTGGGGTGTTGCCATGACGAAGTAAACAGGAAGCAGCATGCAACTATCAGCGTGGTTAATGGGGAGGGACTCTGCGAGACGCAGGGCTAGTGTTCTTACCTCATATGTCATCTTCTGCCTCTGTCTGTCGTGCTTCAACATCTGGATCTCACTCTGACAGGATGGAGATAGATGGGGGGGTCAAAGTGAGTCTCAGTTTCTGTCACAGATTCTGTCTTCTCTTGTCAGCTGGATTCTCCTGTGTTTTCTGGTTTCAGTACCTAGGTTTTGACATCTGATTCTGTAGTGTTACAAATTGTGGCCTATATATTGCTTTTCATTTTGATGCAAATTTAATAACACTCCAGGGCTTCACAACAGTTTAGTTTGATTAATTTATTTCCCTATTAGAGGGCATCATTTTAGTTATTATTATTCTTTGAGGTCATTTGGTGGAGGGTGGAGGGTGATAGTGGGTTTACTTTGGTGCTGATGAATGGTTTTTGGTGTAGGGAATCCAGGTCTGATTTGGGTCTGATGAGGGTGAGTTGATACCAAAATGCTCCTTTTTTCAAGAAGAGGAAACTTTGCTCAGCTGGCTGGACTGAACACATCTCTATTTATAAACAAGATGTCTGTTTTACCTGTGTTGTAACTGCTGATTTAAATGTATGAATTCATTTATGTGTGGTTGGGAGGATATTTTATGGTATATGGTATTATATTGGAATTATAGGGTCTGTAAAAAGAAAACAGGGTATGGTATGGTTATTTTATCCCTGTAATTTTGGTTTGTTTCTGAAAAGTGCCAATTCACTACAGTAATGTACTAGTGCTAAAAGTTATTCTCTAGCTAGTATTGTTGTAGTGTATCTTTGTAGCACTATTCTGTCATCTGAGGACATTCTGTGTTTATATTTCCACATATCTTGCTATACTCCTGTATTTTGTATTCTGTTCTTTTTTACACAGCTGGGTGATGCCATAAGGTGATATTATTGTTTTGCACCCCTGATAGTCCACGCCAATAATTTGAAATAGAATCCTGTGACATACTGAATCATTTACTCTCCGCCCTTCTTTCTCTCCCTCTCTATATTTTACTCCCTCTCTCCCTCTCCCTCTCTCACCAGCATAGACTCCATTTCTCTGGCTCTGCTCTCAGACCACTTGGTCTGCTGCTCCAGAAGGCCCTCGTAGATCTCGTTCCTCATAGCCAACAACCTCGCACTGAAAAGATGATCCTACAGACATGCAGGGCAACAGAGAGAAAGCCAGATTTATTATCAGTGAGTAGTACAAAACTGTTCACCACAGCGCCAATCCTCTAGATCACCTGTAAATGCGTCTTTCCTGCAGGGGTAGGAGTACTCACGTCCAGGGGGGTTTGGACAGGTGTGTGAAGGTGCGTTGGATCAGTGGTGGACTTTGCAGAAGTGTGGAACCGTTGTGGGGTTACAGAAGGATACCAGTACCATGTTCCTGTACAAAATAACACAGCTGTCACAAAAGCACCTGTCACTACCACAGCACTCATTCATACACCTGTCATCCATACATCTGCAGTCGTTTCATACCTGCTACCAGCACACCTGTCACATACACTACATCGGTACATGTGTTCCTGTCATTTTGTCTTTTGCATTGAGACGAATTGAAATGAAGTGACCAAGACACGTGTGTGCAGACTCACCAAAAATCAGCAAAAGGAGGAGGAAGAGGAGGAAGATGGCTTTCCTCACACCTGCAGTGTGTCTGTAGAGAGATGGAGGGAGAACGTGGTCATGCAGAGCCCAGAAACAAATATACAACACAAACACACTCGTACACACGCTGACATGCACTCATGCACACACACTTACCTGCTGAGCAGGAAAACATCCAGCAGAGAGATTCCAGAGGTCAGACTGTACCATGCTGTTCCCAGCCACCAAAAGAGCATTGCAAGGGCATGAGCTAAACAAACACAAAACATCATTCAGCCGGGTGTTAATGATTAATTCTGTTTAATATGGTGGGCACTGAGTACCTGCGGAGGCAAGCGCGTCCCGGAACCTAAACTCAGGTGTCCGAATGGGACCTGTGAGAAAGGCACAGGCAGAGTAAATCTCTCAGTCTCTCTTACACACAAAGGCACACAAACACACAATCACTGGACCCTACCTCCTACGCTAACATATCCTCTACCCTACCTCCTACGCTAACATATCCTCTACCCTACCTCCTACGCTAACATATCCTCTACCCTACCTCCTACGCTAACATATCATATCCTCATTTCTCTACCCTACCTCCTACGCTAACATATCCTCTACCCTACCTCCTACGCTAACATATCCTCTACCCTACCTCCTACGCTAACATATCCTCTACCCTACCTCCTACGCTAACATATCCTCTACCCTACCTCCTACGCTAACATATCCTCTACCTACCTCCTACCTAACATATCCTCTAACGCTAACATATCCTCTACCCTACCTCCTACGCTAACATATCCTCTACCCTACCTCCTACGCTAACATATCCTCTACCCTACCTCCTACGCTAACATATCCTCTACCCTACCTCCTACGCTAACATATCCTCTACCCTACCTCCTACGCTAACATATCCTCTACCCTACCTCCTACGCTAACATATGCTAACATATCCTCTACCCTACCTCCTACGCTAACATATCCTCTACCCTACCTCCTACGCTAACATATCCTCTACCCTACCTCCTACGCTAACATATCCTCTACCCTACCTCCCTACTCTAACATATCCTCTACCCTACCTCCTACGCTAACATATCCTCTACCCTACCTCCTACGCTAACATATCCTCTACCCTACCTCCTACGCTAACATATCCTCTACCCTACCTCCTACGCTAACATATCCTCTACCCTACCTCCTACGCTAACATATCCTCTACCCTACCTCCTACGCTAACATATCCTCTACCCTACCTCCTACGCTAACATATCCTCTACCCTACCTCCTACGCTAACATATCCTCTACCCTACCTCCTATGCTAACATTTTTCCTATACCCTACAGTGAAAAGTCAGTGGATCAAAGTGGGACAGGAATATACTATACACTGCGGCTGCACAGAGAGACACATAGAAGCAGGAAGAGAATGTGGTTACGCTGACAGAATGACTTAACATGTCCGCCCTCCCCAACACACACGCACGCGCGCACACACACACACACACACACACACACAGGGCCCGTATTCTCATTTTACACAAGTATGCACACATCCATGTCCACACCTTCATAAGCCCACATACAAAATGCATCTCTCTTGCTCTCAACACACACACAAACACACACACACTCACTCACTGGTGTGTGTGCTCAGCGGGTGGCTCCGGTAGTCCCCATCCTCCGCTGAGGAGTATCCTGAGGAGAAGCCTGTCGGCTCTGTGGACTTGGACATCTGCGGTGAAAGTGGTGCCAGGGCCTGGAAAACAGGGCTCCTCCTCCAGACTTCAGCCTGAACAGGTGAGGCCACACCTACCAGGGTATATGACGGGATTACAGCACAACTGGAGTAAAACAATTACAATAAGAATATTATTAAGAATATATTATGACTGTAATACATACAGATTTCCATGAATGTGTGAGTGTGAGAATTAATTGATTAAAGCTTCATTGATTTCATCAGCACTGACCTGTAAGCTCGTCCTCCATGAGGTCACTAGCGTACGGGCCCTGTGACTCACTGAGACTACTGGCACGGCTAGAGGTGCGGGAGGACCCGACCAGCCTGCGGGCGATCTTCTTCCTAAAGACCCTGGAGAGAGAGAGAGAGAGAATTTGGAGAGACAGAGGCAGATGTTATCTGAATACACGCACAAACACACACAGACACATGTACACACACACACACACATATACAAACACACACACACCTCACAGGGCTCTCTTTGTAGGAGATGGGTCCGGTAGATCCATTGGAGCAGGTGCTGGCAGCATCGTCCTCTTGGGTGGAGTAGTACCCACTCGTCAGCAAGCGGGAACTACGCCTCGACATTTCTGCACAAACAATCCATCCATTAAGCAAGCAATAGGATCTAATAATTCGTGTACATTACAGACATGAAAACTCGCATGTGAATGTTACATTAGTAAATAGAACATACAGGAAAGTGTACTTACGAAACACACAGTTTTCTGCTGTCATGTATTGGGATTCATGAATGGCTTCACTGCAGGTTGACTATAGACTATTTCCTCAGATAAGAATTAGGTTTGGTCCTGGACTAAACTGCATCACTACAGCTCATCCCCATTGGACGATGCCATATCGGCCCAGCAACTCACCAGTTGTCCCCAGTTACGGTTGTGCTTAGCAGGGGAACGGCGTGTCAAAGAGGTTTTTATCTGTTTTTATTTTCAGAGGTTTTCAACTGGGGTAGATGCAAAAACACCTGTGTCTGTGTACTGCAGCAAAGTCAACGTTTCTCTCTTCCTCTCTCTGGCACACACACGCACACACACAGACACACACTCACACAGACACGCACGCACCCAGACACGCATGCACCCACACGCACGCACACTGGACTCAATCAGTTGTTGTCTGGCAAGGGTGCACAAGATGTAGTTTCAAAAGTGAGAACCAGCCCAAACAGCCACAGAAGTGGTCGGATACTCACACGCACAAACACACAAACACACACACACTCACACTCACAAACACACGTACACTCTGAACCTAATAGAACAGAGAAGCCACAAGACACACACACACACAGTACAACATAGCAGAGATATCAGACTTTTACAAACATTATTAGGATACCACAAAAAGCCAGTGGGATTTTCATTAATTGATATAAACTGATATCAATATCAAATAAACAAATAAACTTGAAAATGTAAAACAAACAAACACACATAAAAAAAAAACCACAGTTCTTGTAAGAGAAGAAATCGGAGATGACTGTGTTTCCCTCACGTACTGCCTCATTTTCCCCAATTTCAATACTTCTGACATTTGCCTCCCATATTTCTCTGAGGCTATAATCTCTGGCTAATCCCGGTTAGAATGTTGCTAGAATGGGATTAGATGATGGTGATGCATAGTGAAAGAATGAGAGAGAGAAAGAGGGGGGGGGAGAGAATGTGTGACTGCTTCAAGGTATAGAACGGTGTTTCCAAACCTGGCTCTTAACAGTGTAACAAACCTACGTTTGTGTGTGTGTGTGTGTGTGTGTGTGTGTGTGTATGAGAGAGAGAGAGAGGGAGGAGAGAAAGAATTTAACTTAAGAGTGACTCATGATAAAATGAACAGCTCAAGCTAAACTGCTGGAACATTTGTAGCCATATTTAACTAACATACATGTACGCACACTATATATATATATATATAGAGAGAGAGAGAGAGAGAGAGGGAGGGAGAGAGAGACATACACACACGTACAGGACAGACTGTCGTAAAGCGTCTGGACCACAGACAGTGTCGCAGTGGTTGTTAATAGCCTAACAGACTTAACGCCTCTGATCGGGTCATGGGGCCGCACTGCGAGTCCAAAACAGCCGGTGGACATTCACGTGAAGATGAAATTATACGCCTTTAACTTTAGAGGGCCGCATGGTCGTTACAGATAGCTAGCCAGTGTTAAACTAGACAGCGCTTCTCTATGGTAAACTAGTTTACCGAGATAAAAAGTCAGGATATTTAGATAGTTACCTCGTTCAGTTTCGGCTTGCAGAGGAACACATTCAGAGCTGTCAAATAACAGCGAGTCTACCGCCCGCTATGGCTGACTAACAAAGCGCAGATTCCCAGCGCTGCTCCAGAGCTTCTCCGCATCAGCGGACAGTTAGCTTACTGACCAAGCCGCCTTGTATTGCTTGGCGAGACAGATCCTTCAAAAGACGTAGCCTGCGGACAAAAGTAATGTGCCTGCTGAGGCAGACGATAAGATGACAGTTTTACCAGGAAGGGGTTTGACAGTTGGCAAGAGCTCCTCCTTCCTCCGTTTGCATTTTGGTTGTTTTTAAAATGATCAGCCTGCCACACTATCGACCCGCTTAATCAGACAAAGATCGCCCCCTAGCGGTGAGTTTATAGCAACCGCACAAACAAAAGTTCACAAAATCTAAAATTTATTTTTTTCTTCGTACAGGGATATATATTGAATGTCAAAGTAACCATATTACGACCTTGTTTACAAAGATATATATTTAAGAGACAGTTTAAGAGACGCCGATTACGGCCTCGTTATCGTTAGCGGGTTTTTGTTCGTGTGTTTTTTCTCTTAAGGCGTGTTAGGACATTCAGTATCTGCAGTAGCCCAATTACGCGTCAAAATATATTGGATTAAATACTTTGAGGAACGTCTTTACGGTTTATGTAATCTGGATACATTTCAAGCGGAATTTTTGTGAAAATCCTAACTTTCTTTTAATTCGGTTCCAACTGTTTATATGTTACCAACATCTTAAACGTCTTAACAATACACTGCGTTGCTTTGTTAACCACGTAATAATTCCATTTTCCATAAATACTCGGTATTTCAGGCAACGTCAGAACCCTCCAGTGCATATATGTAATGCTCTATAAATTACTTTAACGACTAATAAAACAAATGACATATATTTGATTTTTTAACTACTTCTGTTAAAATAATGTACAATATTATGTTTGGAACTTGTGTTTGGTCAGCCTGTTGTTGGCCTGGCCTGAAGAAACAGGGCAACAGGGCTATTTTCTGCGCTTCACGTTGTCATCCACACGGGGGACATATTGGGCTATATTACTATTTAGGTAAACGGTCGGCCTCTAATAAAGACTTGAACGACTGCGTTAAGAAACATGACCTAAGAAACAACATTTAGAGCAATGTAGAAGAGACTATTCTTTGTACTTTCAGCGAAGATTTGAATTGATTGTAATACTCAGTTACTGTGAGTTAACTTAAGTTCATTTGTAATTAATCTTACTGTAACAAGCTCAAACAAGTTGGGCGCTTGCGAACAATTTTTTTTTGAGCAAAGGGCAATCCGTACTCAGTCAATATACAGGCTAGGGTCAGAACCAAGGTTAAACAGCGACCAAACGGGGAAAACACGGGAGTAGGCAAACACACGGAAATGAAGTCAAAAACTAGAAAGTCAAAACAGACAAGGCGAACTAATACAAAAGTACAACCATGTCAAACCAGGGAAACTGACAGAAAAGAAACCACCCGGTCAGTATGCACAAACTGAAAGAGATGCAATACTTTGCAAAGAAGGGACAATATATAAATCGGATATAACATGAAACAGGTGAGATTAATAGTGTGGAGGGGGGCTGAGGTTTGTAGTTGTGGTCCTTAGATGGAAATGTCGTGGGAGGCGTGTCATTTACATATGTAATTTGACCTGTCCCTCATTCTTAGCTAAGAACTTAAACATCTGTGTACTTATACAATAACAGTATTTTGCTATTAAAATTGAAACATGCCATAATTGCCTGTGCACCTTCATTATTCGTAACATTTTCCTCAAGTGTTTTAGATTTTGTGCTTGACCTCCTCCTCAGGTCAAGGGTGAAAGTTTGGCTCTGCAGGACTCTGCAGGCTTTGGAGCGTGACGGTGATGGTGGGTTTATGTTAGCGAGTCTGCAAACCAGCAGTAGCCTACTAGTCCCTTAGCCTCCAACAGAGAGCGCAACTGGAACGCCTGTGCCCAACCAGTCACTTTTTCTAGAAACATCCATTCATCCAGTAAGCAGGCCATGCTAGAGAGGCGTAGGATGAGCTGCTGGTACATTCTGTGGTAGTATGGAGAAAGGGTGTTGGTGACAGATGGGGGTGTAGCTGGTGATGGTGGTTGTGGAATGGGTGGTGTTGTTTGTGATGGTGGTCATTATCGTAGTGAAAGTGTGGGAGCAGATAGTGATGTTGGCTGATGGTGGTGGTAGTGGTAGTGGGGAGGGTGGGTTGCGGGTTCTGGTGGTGGGAGGTGAAGTGGGTGGTGGTGGGCGTAGGGGTTTAAGAGACATTCAGAGGCACAGCAGCCTGAGAGTTTTCTTTGACGGCACACATCAGACTTCACGGGTGTGTGAGTGCATCATCACAGAGGATCGCTGAGCTCAGACCGCATTATGAAATGCCTGCAGCCACATTTAGCTTCCATGACCGTGAACGTGGTGTTAGCCAAAAATGCGTGCGTGTGCCAACCGTCTTAAAACTGTTTTACACTCCTGCAGCCTGCATGTGCACTCATCAGTCGCTCAGTGCATCCACCCATCCAGCCAGTCACCCGCCTAGCCATCCACCCATTTGTCTATAGACAGCATCTACAGTTGCCAAGACCAGAAAGCTATTACATTCTCTCCTTCAGCAGTGTCCACTAGCTCATAAACAAATCTCTGAGGAACATTCCAGGAATATGGACCAGAGTGTAGGACCTTAGTGGCCGGTGCAGTGTAGGATTTAGGGAATGGCTCTATACTTCAAAGTACAGCTCTAGATTTAGAGATTTAGAACACAGCTCTGGATTTAAAACAGACCTCTAGATCTGAAGCCCTTTGTCGCACAGCTCCCATTTATCAAACAATCCACGTCTTCTAGAAAAGTGGTGACAGAGAGTGGTTCATCTGGAGCAGGCTGTGGAAGAGGACTGAAAGGCTGTGTACTCCACCACTGCACAATGGTCCTCTCCACCCGTTCTCTCCAACCGCCTGCCCGGGCACGACGGAGCCACGACCGGCAGGCACTGCTGAGGAGCAGAGCGGCACACACAAGTGCCCCCAACAAGACTGGCTGCTAGATGTAACTGTGTGTGTGTGGGTGTGTATGTGTGTGTGTGACAGAGAGATAGGGAGCAGGGAGAGAAGACAAAGTGAGAGTAAGATTTCTGTAGAGATAACAGAAATGTCCTGTTCTTTCCTCTTTCTGTAACTGTAATATTGAATATAGTGAAGCAAAACCCTTATTTTCTTTTAGACATAAGTGAAAGACCAGCCTTTCTCCAGATAAGGAGCATGACTCCGCACACACTCACATGCTCGGATTACACTGTGTAAACTGTTAGAAAAACATACTTTGACAGGAACTCTGCCATATAATTCAGAGGGCTAAGACAGAAAAAACAAGATCCACCTAACACCACCAGTAAACATTTTGGGGGGAGAATATGAAAGAGAGAGAGAGCACCATATCTGAGCTAATCCCAAATGTCTCCCAGAGGACAGTTTTCGTTTTGGGTGTCCTTTCCACCATGGGCGGCACAGAATAGACATTGTCAGAAGGCACAAAGTTTCAAACTATTTCATAGACACACACACACACAGTGGTGTGTATAGTAGGAGAGTGGTGGGGTAGGTATGGTAATAGAGGAATCCATAGTGGGAAATACACTAATTCATTGTTAGCATTTTCATTGTTCTCTTCTATTCTATTCATGTGTGTGCACACACGTGTTTGTGTCTGTGTGTGCACCATAACATCTATCAGACGCCTCAGTTTTCTATGCTAATCACCTAAACTGTAATTTTGAGCATTTGGAGCTAAGATGTGTATCCTGTGAGTGTGTGTTTGATCTGCAAATACTCTCTCTCTCTCTCTCTCTCTCTCTCTCTCTCTGTGTGGTAAGTGTGTGCAAGCATATGTGTGTGTGTGCGTGTGTGTGCGCGCGTGTGTGTGTGTGTGTGTAGAGTTAACCCTTCATCAAAGCTGCCTTTGTTCAGTAGACCTAAACCCGCATCCCGCTGTGCACACAACACAAACTCGTGTTTTGAAGTTGACTGACTTCATCATGAGCACTGCAGATTGGGGGTTATAAGAACATGTTACACTTCCTTGTATTCGCACCTAGACAAGTGTGCACTCTCTCTCTCTCTCTCTCTCTCTCTCCAACTGTCCATTCAGCCATTTTTCCATCTACATTCCATCCATCCATCCATCCATCCATCCATCCTATTTGTGCCTAATGCTTTTCCACCTATCCATTCATTTAGCTATCACACAGACAAACGCTTCCAGCAATCTGTAATTCACTTAAATAGAAAACTACTTGTTTCTGCTCAAGTGTTTAAAGCAACGGTGTGACATGCAAAGCTAACTGGTTGTTGGCGCTCATGACAGAATTGTGGCCTATAGCTTCTATTTGCTGTGTGAAAGTAGACAGTCCTGGAAGGACAGGACTTGTGAGGAGTCCCTGGAAATGACGAACGCACATGGGACTTATTCTAAACAATCACCTTTACGGGAAGAGTGTCAGATGGAGTCCTGACTGGTAAAAGGCCCATCCGGAGCAGTCGATTGTGTGTGTGTGTGTGTGTGTGTGTGCGTGTGTGTGCTCGTGTGTGTGCTCGTGTGTGTGTATGTTTGTATGTGAGTGTTTGTGTAAAAATGTGTGCTTACAGCACCCTATTGTTCTGCAGCCTGTTATCACTGGACTGCAGTTTCCTCTGTTGGAGAGAGAGAGAGAGAGAGAGAGAGAGAGAGAGAGAGAATCTCACTCTAATCTGATAAAAATTTATATTGAGTTATCTTCGGCTTATTAGACAGGAAAACATTGAGTTATTAATAAATACTTAATAAGTAATGAACACAGCAGAAACTAGCAGGCTCTGTTAAGGTTATTAACAGTTACAGAGCTATTTAGGATGTTAGTTACTTTTTAAACACTGAGTAATCTTTACTTTTAACCTCCCCTTCAACTTCAGCCTGGACCCTTACCCCAGACTGGGTGTAGTATAGAGACCGTCTGCAAGAACCCGACTGTCTCTGTAAGGGCAGACGAACAGACAGCACACACACAAACACGCGACGTCAACCAACCTCGATGACTTTAGCCAACAGGAATGTGATCCAAAATAGAGTGAGAGGGAGGGTTGGGGGGTTGGTGGGTTGGGGGGGTGAGTGTAAGAAGAAAGGGAAACACAGAAAGTGAGAGAGAGAAGGAGAAAGAGTGAGAGAGAGAAAAAGAGAGGGTGAGAGAGTGAAAGAGAAAGAGAGAAGGTGAGAGAGAGAAGCAGAGTGTGAGAGAGAGTGTGAGAGGTTTCTTACAAGTTGGCACCTCACTCGCCCACATACCAACACATACCCACCTAAAAACATACATAAAATTAAACAAGGTTCTTAAAATATGACCCTCAATATTATTTGCATATTCAACTAGTGGGGTATCAGAGGGTTAGGCATGGGTGTAGTGTCCGTGGCCTGGTGACACCTAAGGTTTTAAAACATGCCTGGGAACTTGACCAGTTTAAGACTGCGACAAAGAACTGTCCCTGACTTGCCCACAAACCTGTGGGTTGGTTTGGGGGGATTCCCTGTCACAGCTCCGCCCAGCCCTGTGATGTAATCAATAAATGACTCAGCGGCGTATTTAAGCCTCTTGGACATTCCAAGACAGACCAGTCACTCTTCAGCTTGAAGGACTTTGAAGGATGGTGTGTATAGGTGTGTGTGTTCATTTCTTTTGTTATATATTAACCTCCATGCCACCAGAAGGGGGAATTCTGTATCAATGACATCACTAGAATGCAGGTAAAACATGCTTAGAGAGAGTGTGTGTGTGTGTTTGTGTGTGTGTTTGTGTGTATGTATGACCCACACAGACTGAGGGATGATGTGATAGCATTTCCCTGCCATCCTGTTGACTTCATATCCCACTCCATACCCCATATCCAACATCCCAAATCTAACATTCCTGACATTTAAGATCTAACTGAATGCTGTAATTCTCCTTAACTGGATTGTTTGTGGCTAAATTCAGAGTTCAATAAGACGAGAACACAAATTGATGTTGGGATGGGGAGCGCAAAGATGACCCACCGATAAAGACCTGACTTATCACATTTACACCTACACCATGAACACACACACACACACACACACACACGCACACGTGTGCACACATGCCTATTACACAAAATTATGTTAATTTTAACAATGGTGTGTGTGTGTGTGTTTGGGCATGGCAGTAGGAAAATCTGTTTCCACCCAGCAGCTGTGAGGTTTCTGAGCCATCTTTTCCCTCTCTGCTTAATCTCACGATCTGGCTAAACACAGGCGTGCACTCACTCACACACACACACACACACACACAATCTTCCATGGCAAATGGACAAAGGCTTTGTTTGACAGCGTGTGTGTATCTGTGAGTATGTGTGTGGGAACATCGTTAGGGCCAGTCGCAGACCAGCAACGTCTCTGCACACACCCACAGGCTCAATGCTGCCATTGATAGAGCAAGAGAGAGGGAGAGAGAGAGAGAGAGAGAGAGGCACACAGACCATCAAAGGACAGTCAGATTTAAGGCCATCTATCAGACACCTTATCAAAGGTAGCTGTATCTAATCATCACCATATGGCTTACCAGGTCAAAACTCCTCGACGTCTCTTACTGTTGATGAGAGTCTGGCTGGTGACTGACCCAGGATCAGCCCAGCCCTGCTCATTCTAGCCTAATCGATAGATATACGAGAGACAAAACCTGATCCCGGCACGCGCTTATACAACTCCAGAAAAGATGATATGTGCGAAGGTCAATTATCGGGGTGTTTGGGGTGTCACCTGTAGTTTACAATCTGTACCTGTCTCTCTCTCTCTAAGGGCCTTTCAAGGTAGTTTACAATCTGTAGCTGTCTCTCTAAGGGCCTTTCATGGTAGTTTTCTGTGTCAGGCCACAAACGAGTCTCTCACCCGTGAACTGCAGCAGCTGTTGCTGATGTATGGATATCACTCTTTCCCCCCTGTGTGTGCGTTTGCGCGCGCTAGCTGCAGCAACACGTCTTCTCCGATAAGCGCTTTCTCTTACGGCGAGACTGAATGTAGCAATCACCAACTCAATGGAAGAGTGTCGGGGGAACAATTTAAAAAAAGACCCGTTTAGACCCGCTCTGACGGTCTCAAACAGCGCCTTTATGCTTCACGTCGGACTCAAAATCACTTCCAAATACTTGCAATACTTGGGGCTTTGAACACCAGCGTATTTTGGAGATGCCAATGCTGATTTGGGGAGGGCACAGCGGGGTCAGGACATTCAGGTCGCGGTCTCTGCGTGGCAGCAGCCACCCGCACCTGCAGACTGACTTTCTTCGAAAAACTCAATATCCCAGCACCTGACAGAGGCAGGAAGGCGGACTTCACATAAAAGCTCCCACACTCACGTACCACAAGAGTGAGAGGCAGGAAGAAAGGGATCATGGGAACGACGGACTGCGAGGATGAACTGGAGCAGAGTTTTAGATTCGCCGGAGATGCATTCAGTACAACGAGCCCGGCGGAACTCGGGGGAAAGACGTGGGGGGTTTTTATGGTTTATGCTCGTTTGTGACTGGATTTCTACACCAGGGCTTAAGGTGACAGATGCAGACTCTTTGCCACAGTTCAGCCTTTAGCAGCTACATATCTCCTTCCTGCCATTCAAGGATTGATTATCAAACATGGATATTCTTCTCCTGTCTGCTTCAAGAACAGAGTGAGGGATAGTGAGCGAGAGTGAAAGAGAGAGAGAGACAGAGACAGAGCGACAGAGAGAGAGAGAGAAAGCAGGAAGGTGAATGGTTAACACAGATTTGTCAGTCACCTGTGACACAGAGACAAAGATGGAGGGAGGGAGGGATGAATGGTTAAGGGTTTACAGAGATGGAGCGGAAGGGCTCAGATGGGCAATGGTTAAACCGGAGTTTTCCGAGCCGTGACATGGAACCAGAACAGGAAGACACCTGTGAACCAGAGAGCAAACAATAACAGCTACCTCACAGGAAGAACTAATACTAAAGACATGTGGGATTTGTGTGTGTGTGTGTGTGTGTTAGGGGAACAAAGTGTTTGTCCTTTGGAGTGCAATAGCTTGCGCTCACACACACACACACACACACACACACAGGCTGAATGTGTGTGTGCGCAGCGAAGGTGAGATGTGCTTTTTTCCACAGATTCTTTCCAAAAGCGGAAATCGCCATCCTTCTGGTTCCTCAGGCAGGCTGCTGATCAAAACAATAATTACATTCTTAATTTTGGATTTGAGTCTGTAGCCTCAGACTGAGTCAAACGCAGTGAGCTACACCACCCCCCCCCCCCTCCCGCTACCTCCTGCATCCTTCTCTCTTTTCCTGCTCTCTCTTCCTTTCTCTTTGACTCTCTCTATCACTTTCTCTCTTTCTGGTACTTATTCATTGCTCCTCCATTCAAAGTCGTTCATAAACCCACAAAGCCACTGGGACACCATGGGGACACTATGCCAGTGGGACACCATAAGAAAACTACACCATTGAGACACCATAGGGACACTACGCAAGTCCCCCCCTCCAGCTGCGAACCATGTCGGGCACTCATGTCTGGATCCTCATTAGCTCTGGGCATCTGCATGCACTCCAGACTCCGCCCTCTCCGCCAGCTTCCGCCAGTTCATCTCCCACGCACGGCATATTAATTAAAGACTTCCTGAGCGACTCTGATTTAAGTTGGAGATTAGCCATGGAGTCTGTGCGAAACACAATTAGAAGATAAACGAGAGAGTCTGCGTTAACTCGGGTGCGTTTGGGGAGGGAGGGACGAGGAGAGAAGGAGAGAAAAAGACATAGAAAGAGGCAGAACAGTAAGAGGAATAAACTGTGTTTGAAGAAGGAAGTGAAATGATCTCAAGAAAAGCTCAAAAGAAAGTGGAGCAGGAAAAATGAACGTCCTGGTCTGAAAAGGATCCCACAGTTCTGTGAGCACCTTTATTGGCCACTGCGGGCCTTGTCTGTGTGTCTGTGTGTGTGTGTGTGTGTGTGTGTGTGTGCTTCAACAGGAGAAATGAGCTGTCATCACCAGACAGCCACTATTGTGCAATTCTGACTGCGTGTGCCATAACAGACACACACATAACAGACACACACAAGCATATCAGTTAGGAGTCACTCAAGTCCAATATACACATACGCTCTTTCTCTCTCTCTCTCACACCCACAGATGGAAAAGGAAAGTAGGCCTGACTGCACAAGTCCATAGTCTGCACACACTCAAACACATGCTCATAGAAAAGTATTCAAATAAACAATCAGCACACACACACACACGCACACACAACATGCACACAAATAAACGCACACAGTACAGCTGAATATATAACGTAATGTGTCATCACACTACACACTTATCAATAATACACCACCTCCTCATACTCATAGTGATGACACAGACGCTTTATGCAATCACACTCTATCAAGGCTACCATTAATACACACACACACGCACACACACACACACACACACACACAGACGCTTCATCATCACAGCTGAGACCATATTTCAACACTACTTAGACAGCAGAGGAGGCAGCAGCCACTCAACAGTGAGAGTTATCTAGGTGTTACAAACACCCACACACAAACACACACTCACACACAGAGGCACAGACCAGTTTGTGTGTGGGTGTTTGTTTATTTATTTGTATATTTGCACAAAGGACAGGCTTTCCCTATATGTGTAAAACAACATACGTGACATACAAGCATGTCATACAAGTATGTCAGAAAGCGAGAGACTGAGTGAAAGAGAGTGAGAGAGAGACTGTGTGTATGAGAGAGTGAGAGAGAAAGAGAGAGAGACAGAGAGAGAGAGAGAGAGAGAGAGATCAGCCAAACCCAAGCATGTCCCTGAGGCCTCTAATGTGGTTTGAGTAGGAAAGGTGGGTTTTCCCTCCTCTCTGTCTCTCTCTCTCTCTCTTTCTCTCTCTCTCACACACACACACACATACAGGGTTCTTTCTGACACTGGCTGAGTCTTGGGTTGAATTACATCAGTGATGGGGAATCACCACTGAAAATCTGTCCAAGACTACAGTAATGCTCCTGATCCAGTAAGCTCCTCCACGGATGACATCATCTGGGGAACCTGCCATGTCAGCACGTGTGCCACGTTTGAGTGTGAGCGTGTGTGTATGCCTGTGTGTGTGTGTGTGTGTGTGTGTGTCATATCTGTACACTCATTTAACAGAGCCCTTATTGAGTATGATGTGATATTTATTCCATCCTTACATCAACTATTCCATGGTCTCATTTGCTCCCCCCCACACATATATATGTCCTGATATAACCTGATAGAAATTCATATCCCTAGTGCTTTTAATATCACATTGTCTGTGGTTGGTGTGTTTGTGTCTGTATGTGTGTGTGTGTGTGTGTGTGTGTGTACACATGTGTGCCTGTGTGGGGTGTGTGTGTGTGATGGATTTATGAGTGTGTAAACCATCATGAATACAGAGAGTGATCTCTTGATCTCAGCAGGCTTACTGCAGACTGATGGGGCTTACAGGGAATCAGCTTTGAGGAAAACACCTGCATGGCCCAACTTTAAACACACACTCACACACACACATTACACGCACATTCGTTTTGTGTGTTTGCTCACTGCTGTGTCTCACAATATCTATCTATCTATCTATCTATCTATCTATCTATCTATCTATCTATCTATCTATCTATCTATCTATCTATCTATCTATCTATCTATCTATCTATCTATCTAACATTCCTCACATCCCATTGAAGTTCCTCTTCCCCAGCTCATAAACAGGCAGCAGCACAGACACTGTATGTAGCTGGGACGTGTTTCGCCGGTGCTCCTGTCCTGTCTGTTGGGGCCACAGCACGTCAAATTCAGTGACACCTTTAACGGAGCGACTGCGACAGACCCTCTCCTTTACAGTAAACACACATGGTGGATCCAAGTGTTAGTACCTATAACCAAGTGGTGCCGAAATGTACATTTATACCAAATATCTCCTGTTCGCTGAAACATCGTGTTGTTTATTGAGCTGTTATGATGTTTTCTTTGTTTTTTTGCTAAATATGATGAGGCCACTACCTCCTATGTGCAGCGCCATAGTAACAAATGAACAGCCAGAACAGCGTTGAACAGTAGTGTTGAACAGTAGTGTTGCAGGAACGTGAGTACCAACTGTTCTCCTAAACTCCGGAAAACCATGGCAAACCGAACTCCACAGACTTGTGGGTTCTGTGTAGTAGACCCAGGTGTCTGGTGAAAGGTTTTGGTTCTGCTGTGGCGGTGATGGATGGCAAAAGAGGGCCTTTATGTGGTAAATATCAACCAGGTTCATCAGGTAGGTAACTGCTTTAGGACAGAGAGAAGCTGACATGTCTTATAAGGTCTAGGTTTAGATTGCCTGAGAGCTGGAAGGCTGCCTCAGGTAAACAAATAAACAAACAAACACAAATAGAGAAGCACTCCATAATTTGTATTTCCACATAAAGAGTGATACCACTGAGCCTCCATAAGGCATATCGCTCTCACACACACACTCTCTCTCACTCTCACACACACACACTCTCTCTCACACTCACATACACTCTCTATCAGACACACACACACACACACTTGCTCTCACACACTCTCTCTCTCACTCTCACACACACACACACACACACACACACACACACTCTCCCCGACTGTGGGAACTTCCAGTTTGCTGCAATATTAATATCACACACGCTACTGCCTGCAGTTTTGCTCATTTGCCAGCAAATGTTTAATCCAGCATGAAGAGACAGAGAGAGAGAGAGAGAGAGAGAGAGAGGGAGAGATAGAGGGAGGGAGAGAGAGAGGAGAGATAGAGAGAGTCAGACAGAAGGAGACAGGGAGAGAGAAAGGGAAAGAGAGAGAGGGAAAGAGAGAGACAGAGGGTGCGATTCGGAGAGGGAGAGAGAGAGGGACAGTCAAAGAGAAGGAGAGAGAGCTTACCCTCATGCCAGACTATGTGTGTGTTGGTGTTTGGGCAGGATGTCAGGTGAGACTGTAGAGCAGGAATTCAGTATCAAGTATTAAACTTGGTTCAGATCCACTCAGATCCCTACATGTCACTTTTTATGCTTATGCATGCTCCACTCAAATGCATACACACATACACACACACACAAACACACGCACATACACACACACGCATACACACACATAGACACACACTCACAGACACACACACACATACACACACACACACACACACACACAACCAGAGTGGAGGTGGAGGAGATGAGATGAACAATCAGCAATTCTGAGTGAAGTAAGGAGGAGTCCCAAAGAGTAGGACACACAAACACACACACACAAACACATAGCAACCACCATCTTTCCTTTGAATATATGCTATCCTCTAGCATTGGAAAGGTTAAACCTCATAAAAGTCTCCATTTTGTCATTTGGTCTAAAGATGTCTTCTAACTATCCCATGCACAAATGATATCATGATGGCTGTCAATTACTGTAGTATCTATGTTTGTATATATGTGTGTTTTTTTTTTTGTTTTGAGTGTGTGTGTGTTTGTGTCTATGTATATGTGTGTGTGTGTATGTAAATGTGCTACATACATGCCGTTTCTGACGCAATGTTTGAAACTGTTCTTAGCATCACCCAGAATAACCGAGTACTCGCTTTCTTTGTACTAAAACGTCCCCATTTCCTGAGAGTATTTTTGGAGAAGGGGTGTTTCCTACACCAGTGACAATCATACACTATCTCATTTCCGTTTTGACACTAAACTACCCTCTGAAATTATACCACGTATTTTATTTTTGGTTTATAATGAGCAAATTATTTCAAAGAACAAAGAGTTTTCAAAGAGTTCGAAGAACATCTTGAAAGTAAATGTGTTTAGTCTGTAATGGTCTGGACAGTTGCAATATGCCACATCTGATGATCACCTTTCACAGTAATAATGAACTCCAAGCTTCATCCAGCTGGTTGCCCAGTATTGTCATCCCAATCTTTTTTCCTAGAGTCCTCCTCTTCTCCCAGTGTCCTCCTCTTCTCTTCCCAGAGTTCTCCTCTTCTCTTCCCAAAAATCTGACCAGAAATACGAACAGTAAAATCTCAATAAGGAATAGCTTTGTCATGTGTGCACTAAGAGAGCTTGAAGACAACTTCTGCCAGAAGTGATCTCCGTCTGCTGGAATGGAAACACCTCCCCACCCCCCGGGCAAAGGCATTATGGAATATATCGGTATATCAGGAATAACTAAAACCTGTGGAGTTACTGGAACAATAAATTAAAAAAAATTATTGCTTTCCAAGTGCTGTGTGTATGTTAGTGTGTGTGTAATTTCATTTAACAACAGAAAGGTGACAGTTATAGTAATGGCTGAACAGGTATTTGTAAGGCCTCTGGCAGGCTCTCCTCTGTCCTACACGTGCTGGAGCACAGGGATAATGGTCAATTATTTTGCCCTGCTAATCAACATTAGATAATTTACTGTAACTACATATCAGTTTGGTCATAAAAACGTACAAAAAATTAATTCACTTTTCAGTATTCAAAGTATCAACCAGTATTTATCAATTTCATATATAATTTTAAACTTGAAGGATTAAAAAAAAGTCATAAAGCATGCCGTGATTTGTCACTTTTGAAGCCGAGAGTTGTCACACTGCAGTGATGTGACAGAATCTCAAGCTGAAGAAATCGGAGCTCTCAAAATATTATGGAATTCCGAAATTCTGAGAATTATGAGAATTCCGGTGGGCTGCTCAAATTGTTTTCAATTCCTTGGGGTCAGAAAAGTCCCATTTCCAGAAAAGTTTCCATTTACATTAGTGCCCAAGCTGAAAGCAGATGGTTAGCATGCTTTCCACTTTACTTGATGGGGACAACCTCAATTCCTCTTAACTGCTTAACAGGCTCTGCTGAAGACAGACTGGACACTTTTTAGACAAGCTGGACAATCTTTGCTCAAATGGGCATTCAAGACATGATTCTGTTTTTCAGAGTGCTATGATGCTTAATACGTAATACCATCATAAAGTGGTATAAGATTAAGACTGCCGGCACTGTACACAAACACACACACACACATACACACAGATATTCACTCACATGTATAAGAACATGTATAAGTCAAAACACACAGAGCTGACCTGTAACCCTTATATGGGGTCTGTGTGTCTGTTGGGATTAGTCTGTCCTTACACCACTCTTTTTAATAGGTGGCTTGCACAGGAGAAAAAAGAGGGTTGTGTGTATGTGTGAGTGAGTGAGTGTGGTCTGGGTGTGTGTGTGAGTGTGTGTGAGAGTGTGGTCTGGGTGTGTGTGGGAGTGAGGGCGGCCAAAGTCCTTCTGACCCCCCGAGGCGGCATTTCCTGAACCTCTGAGGATTTGGAGCAGGAAAAGAGAGAACAGTGAAACGGATGCCCTTAGAGTTTTTATAATAATGTATGATTATTTTAGAGAGAGGTAGAGACAGAAAAAAGAGAGAGAGCCTACATAGTGGGGGACTTTCCCAGTCTCCTTGAATGCTCTGCTCTCTGTGTGAAGTCAAGCTTTTAATGCTTTAATTCCACAGTTCACCTCCAGAAGTGTGCATCAACGTCCCATACATGTGCAATAGGACATTCCCACTTTTGAGAACATAGTACATTTGAAGGCTTTCTCTCTTTCCTCTTTTTCTCTGGAAGTGGGGCTCTAGAATGCTGAGGATCATCATGACTCTATGTCCAGATCATTGCTCTAGCTCTGGATCACAGCTGCTTTTGGAGAGCTTTTCCTTTTTCCAGACTGGGGGGCCTGTTCTGCTGTATGTGTCACTCCCACCTTCTAGAGCAGACACCTGAACACCTTCCAGAAGAATTCAGTGATAATCTGCTCTTGATTGTGTATCTTGTCTATCTTTTGACACATCCATTCAGTCCATTCTCATCAAGTTAGGACTGTTATATCTCATCTCATGTCCCAGGAAACTTATCGCAACTACAACATTATGTCATTTCGTCTGTCGTGTGCTGTCATGTGAAGGCTTTTATTGTATGCAGTTTTGTTGATGTAAACAGAGGGGTCCTGTGCCACTCCACTCCTGCAGTAATGTATGAAGCAGTGTGTGGTCTCCTGGAAACCACAGGGTTTCCATCACGTTCCTTCATCTGCTTTTCCTCCTGGAGGAAGTTTCATCTACATGTTTCAAGACCCTGAAACAGTAGCATGGTCCCCCAAACAGTCAATGGTTTATCTGCAAAGCTGCTTCATTTAGAGACTCTGGTACACAGCCTTCTGGGTAAATTTCATTCCTACAAATTAATATTGTGAGTACCAAACCATTATAGTTGTGGGCATTTTATAGTATTTTAGACTCTGAATATAAGCTTTACAGTTAATACACAGTCTTTTGGGAGTTCAGGTCAATTGTTTTGAAGCTGCGTTTTCTGTTGTTTGATTATCTGAGATAATACCTGTAAGGCCCATGGTCCATGGGACATGGCTCTGGTCTGAGGTCTCTGGCCGTGACCTTGCCTGTGACCTTGGCCTTAAATCTGACCTCTGAGCACACCAAACTCAATGGCAGAATTAACAGTTAGTGTTGCATGTGTTGCATGAGTTAGTGGTGGCACCTGAGACCTGGTGTACTCTTTTGCACGTTTAGACCTGGCCATTCAGACCCTGTGTGTGTGCGTGTGTGTGTGCGTGTGTGTGTGCGCATACTGAAATCTGAATGCGTGAAATTCTGACCTTGGAATTCCTGAGTGTGATCCCTCCCACCCCCTCGTTAGCTGTGTACACACCTGACAAACCTCAGAAGAGGAGGTGAAACAGGTTGGGCCCCTGATTCTCTGACACGACACCTCCTTCACCTGTACAGGCCTCAGGCTGTTTTCCTCTAGAGACTTCCAGCTGGGTAGCAAACACACCTTCTCAGGCTCACAGCTCAGTTCAGAAGTCTTAGCCTCCAGAATCTAGTATGGAGTTCTAGAACCAGTCCAGAATTCTAAGATTTTAGAACTCTGCAAGTAACCTCAGCTCGGACCCATCAGAAAACTGCACTGACTTTGCCTGTCCACATCTAATTTAGGAGTGAAATATGTGCACAGTTACGTCGTGTATTACAAAGACGCTTTGATTGCCTCAGCTTTACAGCCTCACAGCAGTGTACACAATACAGCAGGCAGCCAGTCATAAAGATAGGAGATATCAGATATGACACGCTCGGGCCAGATCGAGCCTAACGGGCGTGCCTTTTGTCAGAGAGCTCGATTCCGCCCCAGCCTGAGAATGAGCCTGGATTAGAGAGTGCATAGTTGGAAAAAAGTTTGAAATTCGAGCGCACTGTCGCGAGCACTTGCCAAAAAAGTGAAATGAAAAGCAAGAGATAAAAACAAGCAGGGTTTGTCCATAAGCCCCAGAGCTTGCAGCTTCCATTTGTGGGAACCCAGACAACTTTTCTGTCACATATTGGAAATCTGTCAGTTAAGAGCTATAATCGACAATAAGTTCAACAGCTGGTTGTTATTTAAAATAAAAGTCATGTTTAAAAAACAAATGCCGCAGAATTGGAGTGTTCCTGCCACATCCGCATGGGAATGTCAACAGAGATGAAACACTTGCGTTCATCTTTGGTGAAAGTTGGATCTTTACAGCACTTCCTGTGCATTCATCCATGCCCCTAAAACAAAAGGTGGAGCCAGAGCTTGTGGGTGTGGTCTTTTTAAAGGCCAATTTCTCACAGTGTAACACAGCCCCTGGTCTATTTCATTTGTGTCTGTGGTGTAAGCTGTTGCCAACCCTGTGCCAAAAGAATTGTGCTATATCATCTCATATTGCACTTGCGAGCTAACTGCCTGGGGTAATTAGATGTGTTCCTGTGCATTGTCTTCATGTGATGGATAACCGTGTGGATGACCATGGTGAGCATGGATGAATGGATGATCATGGATGACCATGTGGATGACTATGTTGACCATGGTGACCATGATGTTTGAGATGCACATGCATACAGACCTCTGTGGGGTGCGTAATGGCAGAAAATGACCTTACTTTGCTATTTCGGTATTTGACGCCAATGAATTCTGTGTATTTATGTGGGGAAAGTACAGTAACATGTGCTGGTGGTATTTCTGGATATGAGTGTTTAACCATACTGCGTGTGTGTGTGTGTGCACACAAGTGGAAACAACATCAACATTTCCAGTAGATGAGTGTGCGTAACTAATAGTGCCATGTAGATAAGGACTGGTCAGAACAGGAAGGAGAGGTATCAATTGGTATGGACTTTTGTTTTAATTAGAATAAAAAATAATAGCATGGGAGGAGGAGGGTGGCTGTCAGGCTTCAGTCAGGTTTATAATTGGACATCAGACGTGTCCGGCAGGTTTATAATTGGACATCAGATGTGTCAGTCAGGTTTATAATTGGATATCAGATGTGTCAGGCAGGTGTATAATTGGACATCAGACGTGTCAGGCAGGTGTATAATTGGATATCAGATGTGTTAGGTGTATAAGCATATATCAGATGATCAGATGGAACTCACAGCTGCTAAGTAACATCACATGTGGAAGACTTGATCTGTTTTCTGGGTGGGTTCTGGACATCTGCTTGGTCTGGTTTAGGAGCACAGCAAAGGTCTGTGGTGTTGGTGGATTATCAGATCAAAAGCTCTGTGGTGTTGATGGATTATCAGACCAAAAGCTCTGTAGTGTTGATGGATTATCAGACCAAAAGCTCTGTAGTGTTGATGGATTATCAGATCAAAAGCTCTGTGGTGTTGGGGGATTATCAAATCGAAAGCTTTGTTGTGTTGGGGGATTATCAAGTCAAAGGCTCTGTGATGGGGGATTATCAGATCAAAAACTCTGTAGTGGCTCTTATTCTGTCACCTCCAGAACCTCAGGTCCAGCAGCACCAGGCAGCTCCATAAAAAGACATGCAGACCTGGCAACAGGAAGTGGAGAAATAAATCACCAGCATGACTTCCTGTTTTCCTCTCCAGACTAGGACGATGAGTCCCTTGTGACCCACTATGATAATAACACACACACACACACACACGGTGAGTCCTCAGGCCTTACATAGAAGTGTTCATTAACAACAAAAACTTGCCTCACTTGTCAGACCCCTTCTGCCTGCATCATTGTCCTTTCTCTCTGACCTTCGCCTCTGTTTCATCCCCACATCCATCTATCCACCATCCACCCATCCATCCATCCACCCACCTATCCATCCATCCCACCAATGCCTCCCGGTTCCATATGTTAGCAGGTCCTCATATCCGCCCACTCACTGGTATTATATTCTGCCCTACGGTCCAAGTTCTAGCAGCTGCAGCATATGGCCACAATGTGCTATTTGTATATTTAGCCACAGTGTTCATTTCCTCTTCTGTTGACTCGGGAAAATACAAACAATGTGGTCCGGCAACACCCCCCCCCCACCACCACCACCACCACCACCACCACCACCACCCTGTCCCTCCGCCCGTGCCCGAGTGGACCCTCCAGCCCCATGCCCCCCATTCAGCTCCAAACACAGCCGTTTGAGAGCGAAAGCCAGCTCTGATTCACAGAGCCTATGGGATCGCTATTGTTCTCTGAACCAGAAATTCCCAACCAGCTACAGTGTGCACACCCCACCCAGCCCACCTCCTCTCCCCTTTACACAACACGATCTTCCATAAACATAATTCTCCAGAATTCTCACAGTCTGCTCTGCTAGGACATCCACCCAAAGCATACAGAATGGTTTACTTTAAGCAACTACATCCTCAGTTTTAAATCATTATCCAACTTTTTGTGGTTCCACAATCATTGTACATATTTCCTGATGAACCAGAGAATGTTTAATTTAGTTTATTTGTAATAACACAAATGTTTAATTACTTATGAAATTGAAAATGCATGAGTATTGTTACTGTTATGCCATAAAATTATATGGTATTCATATATGCATAAGCATATAATATCTGATACAATTTTGCCCTGTATATATTTTTCTCAAATTCCCATTTTATTCTAAACGCTCAGCTTCTGAACTCTGCTTAGCTTCTGAATGCTTGGAAACAGCACCAGTCAACTGCGGCGTGTCTTTCCCTGCCCTGAGTTCATTGAAAAATTCCATGAAAAATTCAGATTCCTGCACCCAGCTCAGACACAGGGAGGGGGGGAGTGAGGGATGAGAGTCAGAAGGAAGAGAGTGCAGGCTGAGAGACAGAGAGAGAGAGAGGGTGGGTGGGGGTGGGGTGTGAGTCTCAATGTAGGTGAAATGAGGAATCTTGGCAGACCCAGGGGAATGAGAGCATGGAGTATGGGTAATTGGCTTTATCAATCAAATCAGAGACTTTCATTTTCAGCAGGAGATGTGAGACACATGATCCTGTCTGTCCTTACTTCACTACCTGTCTTTCCATTCTCTTTGTCCCTTTGGCTGTGTGTGATTTTTTCTGTCCATTTCTCGTCTCTTTCTCTCTCTCTCACTCTCTCTCTCTCTCTCTCTCTCTCATGCCGTTCATGTCTCTTTTTCTAGTTTATACTAGATAGAGATGCATATTCTGACTGAACACATAGTACTTTTGTAAGTCGCTCTGGATAAGAGCGTCTGCGAAATGCCGTAAATGTAAATGTAAATGTTTTGCCTTTCTCTCTGTCTGCTTCTCCTCTCTCCATCTCTGACACTGAATGACTCCACTTTACAGTCTCTCATACATGAGCCTCTGCCTTATGACCTTCAGCCTGTCTCTCTTTCACTGTCTCCCTCTCTGTCTCTCTCTGTCATGCCCTACCTCTCTCTGTCTGTTAAATCCCAGTCTCTACGTGTCTGTTGCACTATATTTCAGACGCAATTAGACACCATCAGAACTCAGATGAGACACCGCCCAAACCCAATTACGTACATGCAATAAAACACACCACCAGACACACACGCAATAAAACACACCAGCAGACACACAAGCAATAAAACACAGCACCAGACACACAGGTAAAGTTCATGAGTCTTGGGGCACTCGGGCGTGCTTACAAAGCCCGAGCTCAAGTCCTTTCTAATGGGATTACACTGTCTCATGCCCTTTGACTTCAGAAACAAGCAGACGCTACTTTGTTATGCAGTTTATAATAACCTCACTGTTGACACCTCTATCATGCACAAATATGGCAGTTCCTGTGGTTCTATTGTTTTAATTGTCACAAACAGCGAGAGGAAGTTTCTAGATGTCTTTCTGAGCACAGTAACCCTACAGTTCATGTTCACAATACGTCATATCAGTATTGAATTGCTACTGTAAAGCAAAGTTTTAGATTTCTCAGTGTTTCAAATTCCTTTCACCAGTTTTAGATAATTAAATATGATATTGCTGTCATACAATATAAAATATGTGATAGTCATACAGTAAATAGTCATTATATTCAGTTGTATTAATGTCAATAGATTTACAGCTGTGCAGTCATACTGTCATAGTTAATGAACATAATACTATGTAATAATATCCTATAACATCATACAGTAATGTTATGCTATTAATGTAATGCTATTATATACATTATAACTCAGATGTACTATTGCATACTGTATAACATACACTGGGTTGCCAGTTAATTAGATTACACTTCCCCTACAGTGTGGCCTCTCTCCAGTGTACACTTTCGTCAGAAGCTGACTTCATATTATGTGCATGTGTACTTATGTAAATGCAGATAAAAGGAATGTGTATTAAAAGGCAGCTATGAAAGCTAATGTCTGTTGAGTGCTACGTCTCCAAGTCACTTGTACCAGAGGCTAGTGAAAGTGGATGTAGACAGAGCACAGGATGTCAGTACAGTCAGTCAGTTAACTTCAGAATATAGTAGTGCACTTGCACTGGTGGAGATGTATCTAATGAAATGCCTGTATATACAGTAAGAGGGAATAACAGTCATCGCAGTATTACTATAATATATACAGGTGAATGCGTTGGTTAAGGTGACCCCCGATGACCTCTGTCATGTCAGCCGTTCCTCACACGAGTATATGAAAGGTCGGCAGGTTTATAAATAGACCCCCAGAGACACTCAAGTGCCTGTGTCACTTCCTGCCTTCATAGCAGTGTTTGTGTGTGTGTATGTGTGTGTGTGCACGCCTGTATCAGTGCTACCCATCCTTTTGACCCTTGACCCCAAAGGAACATGTGATGTGTGATCCTCTAAGAAACAGGAGCCCCTGAAGATGGAAAAGACAGAGAGAGAGAGAGGTAGAAAGAGAGAGGGACACTTGGAACCATGGTCATGCACTAAAACCTGCTCCTGATTCCTTTAGTCTGCTGGACTTTTATGAATGTTGAATGTCTGCTCTTCTTTCCTGTCTAAAAACGTCCTGTGTCAACTGATTCTTTTGATGGAATTTCATCACGTCATTCAGGAGGTCCAACCTGTGGACCCACAAACACTTATACAACACTCTGGCAATCATTTCAGCATCACATGCAGATTGTCTTTGTAATGTAATATTGAGAATGAATAACAATGCAATTCATCTTAAGACATGGTATAGGGAGAAGTCACAGGAGTTTGTTGATTCAAACTTAATCCCACTTATTTTAATTACCTTATTTATCCTTTTGAAAATACCACCTACAGAATGCAGCTATGACAACAGTTTCCATTTAAGCGTACAGTTACTGAAACTGATCCCATGAGTTACGCTACAGTGGCCAAGAGGTGCAGAGCATGAAAACACTAGCCATAGCATAACATTACTCCAAATACACACACACACATGAGCGTGCACACAGCAGGAACATCTGTGTGATGTCATGTGAGTCACAAAAGACAGAATACACAAATGGCAGAAGACTTTTTGACAAACAGGTGATGTTTTCCTCACCTACAACTGTAATAATATGCAAAAAAAGAAGTTAATTTCAAACTAGAACATACTGTGACTACTCATTACTTTTCATTCAAAATAACAAGGTAAGTTGCAATGAAGTTCTATGTGTCAAGTAATGAGTTATAATACTTTTGCATTACTTTGATAAAACATTCATAAATAAAACAAATAAACACTAATATATGTGGATAAAAATAAATGTAAGACGGTACAGAATACAGAGTATTAAAATTATATCAATATCACTATAAAACGAAACCGGAATTTAATTAGTTGTATATCATTATTATATCAATATTAGTTATATCAGTATTACAAATGAAAAAAAAAGCATGGTCCTGATGCTGATTAACCAAAATCTAATGACATAATCACAGCTAAACTGCATTATCATTACTGTGCATACATTTGGTAGAAGAAGGTTAATTACAGTTAACATAGGCCTGTTTTAATACTTTGCGGAAGTAACACTTGGGAACTGGAATAAAGTTACTCAAATCGTAATCTAATAATAATATTTACAGTATTTAGGTAAGACATTTGCCCAAACGTTGCAAGAGATTTTGTCATTTGTAAGGAAATGTTCGCATCGTTTCCATGACACTGTTCTGCCGTTTCCATGGCACTCTTAGGCAATTTTAGGTTGTACTTTAGGAGTACTTTTGTTGTTTTCTGGTTGTGGTGTTGGGGTTTAATGTTAGGCTACATAATAGTGTAGTGGTGTTTTTGTACTGGGCCTTAGTGTTATTGTGTGATGGCATAATTTTAATAATGCGCTTTGTATTCTACATTTCTGAGCCACCGTACGAAGTTCTTAACCTCAAATTCCTTAAGCTGATTAATATAATATAGATAGTCTAAAATAACATAAAATTAAAGAACATGTCTATGACACTTTCCAAATATGTATTACAATTCAACACTAAGCTAAAAATTTGTACAAATAAAGACAAATGAATAGACACTGTTAAAATAAGTGTTAAGAACGTTAAGAAAACGCTGTTCTTATTTAAACTTGAACGTGAACAGCATACGATCGCGTCAGCTTTGCTATACCTTTCCACGTTTCTTTTTTTCCGTTGAACTTGACCCAGCAGTTGGTTGATTCAAGGAGGAACCCCCGTTCTTAAGAATAATTGTCCTAATATGGAAACCGCAGCCCAGCCTCGAAGGGACGGAGAGCCAATTGGAGCCGAGGTACGTTGTTTCTATTTGGCACGCGGATCTCTGTCCCAGCACTGGAAGAGAAGCAGAGGAGTGAGACACGAGCTACCTGAACTTGGAGCGGACCAGCTACAGCTGCTAGACAACCATTCTCATACCGCACTGGGCAGCGGCAACCCACAGGGGAAGGATATATATATTTTTGCCACTTTTGTCTTTCATAAAGTCGACGCGTTTTACTTGGATATTTCGAACGTACTTGTTGTCAGCACCGTAACTGTCCCGTTACAGTGTTGTTCTTAACGGCTCTGCTACCGTGTCGTTATTACCAGCACTGTAGGCTATACTGCGGTAGTTGGCACAGCCTGGATATCGCGAACCCTATTAAGTGCTCTTTCCATTCCATGTAGCGTGCGATGTCAAGCTAAGGAGGTTTGCCGAGCCTCTTGTGCGAGTGACTCAGTTCCCTGGAATAAACTTTTTGCAGACACGAACAAGCAAGCTGAAAGTGTGTGTTTGTGTGTACGTGAGCGGGTGTGTGTATATGCGAGTGGGAGACAGACGAAGAGACAGACATTTGGATGCCTGTGTTCCAGCGGTGCTGAGAGAAGTCAGCACTGTCCCACGCGGTCAAAGTGCCGAGGAGCGGCTACTGCGCCCAACGCGCGCTCATAAATGCCCAACCGATCGCGGGGTCTCGAGGCTGGGCGGCAAGATGAGCTCGTGGGTTGTGCTGCTCGTGGCGTTTACGGCATGTCTGCGGTTTGGTAGCGCTCAGGTAAGATTTACGTCACATCGTTACGGGGGTCTTAAGCTGCTTCTCTGCCTCTCGTTCTTTCTCATTCGCGCTTTCTTTTACTCTGGCACGAATTTCTGTGCGCTTGATTTATGTGTCTCGGCTTACGTTTATACTTAACTGCGTGTCCGTGTTTGTTTTACATATCTGAATCACTGGCCCCTTTAACTGCCTTTATTTGTGGGTTGAAATTTAACCAACTTTGGCGCGTACAGTGTCAGATTAGAGCGGAACCCGTGAGTTCTGGTGTGCCTGAGTGGCTGTCTTCTGATCCTTCAGCGTTCTCATTCGAAAGCTGAGACGACCTGGTCATTTAAAATGAGCTGCCCTGCGCCCAGATAACAGCGAAAACTACACTTGTGCTTGACGCTTAATCTGTATTTGTTTATATCTGCAGTTCAGTCACTGGGTTTAAACAAAGAGACAGTGTTGCCGAAATTAATGCTACTTGGACGCGCGCCCAGTTTCTCTACTGCCAAAATACATCACTCACACCGTTAACGGCAATAGAATCAATGTCATGCGCCGGTGATTTCTGTGTTAAACCTGCACTCGCTTTAGCTCCGTGATATTTGGCGTTTAGCGCGACGGCGCGCTTTTAGCCATGTGATTAAAACGATGACGTCTGGCTTTGAAGCTCAACATCTGCAAAATTAGAAGGAGAGAGCAGTACTGCGCAGGAGTGGCAGCAGGTTGGACGCAAGCCCTGTCTGTCAGATCACGGTCAGGGCAGATGTGACTCCACCTATGACCTCTGTCCCTCTCTAGGAGATCCCTTGACATGCACATTAATTGCGTACGCGCGCGAGCGCACGATGGCTCGGTTGAGAAGTAAATCCCTCACTGATGGTTCCGTTTAATCCCTCAATTTCGTATTTAAGATTACGTCATTGTTAAACAGGAGAGAAATCGAATTAAGCGTCAGTACCAGGTTTCTTCTTCCTTCGGCTTTTCCAGAGATTAAGTTTACATGTGTTTGCTTTTTGGTCATTGGTAGTCTAGGCCATTAGAAGGGCGGGAACGCCGGCATAATGCTTTAATGCGGCAGAAGGCCCCATTTAACGTTATATAAACGGCAGAAAGGATTATTTCTGTGTGATTTGAAAGACATGTGGAGACCAGTAGCAGCAGCTCAGTCACGTAAGATTATTTAGAGTTCATTCTGTCCGAGGTATTATGTGTCATGACTTCTAGGGAGCGTTCACAGCTCGGAACGTTTGCAGTCGCAGGCTCGTGAACCAGCCACGTAAATCAAACTGTCGCATTTTATCTGAAGGTTCTAACAGACCTGAAGGCTTTGCAGACATATACTGTCCATCCAACACATTCTGTAATTGTGCCTTCTAATTGCGTTTTTATTTAATCCCTAATCTCCCCTCCCGTGTAATTGTCTAGAAGTTATGTTTCAAATCAAACCCGCCTCCCTTTTCATTCTGCTCTCCTTTCATCAATCTGTCCATCATCTACCTGCCTATTTATGTGATGTGTTGAGTCTGTGCAGGCCATATGCATACATCTGTGTCACCTGCCCAGTAGTGCATACACTATTTCTTTATGTCTGGATTCAGCATTCTGACAGTTAGCCATGACGCTCCAGAGAGCACACTCTGTGTGTGTGTGTTTGTGTGTGTGTGAGTGTGTGTGTGCGAGCAGTAATCCAGGCCCATAATTATAGCCTGCTCCCCCTCACCTCTGTGGACTATTAGCATTCCTGCGGCTCTGCTATCCCATGATTCAGCTGGTCACTGCAGTGAGGGCATGGTGGCACTCTACATAGGACCTCACTGTAGCTGTCCAACACACACACACACGTGCACACACACTCACATACACACAAACACACAAACATATATATATATATATATCCCCACACACACAAACACACAGGCACACACAAATATGCACACACAGACACACATGCCTCGAGGGGCAGTGGGGAGATGAGGCTTACTCACAGACTGAGTTTGTTGTGCATTTCTGGGGGGAATAGGACAGCTGTATCAGCACATAATGCTGATGAACATTGCGACATTTTGGAGGATCCATCATGATGCCATAGCTTTACTGGACCTAGACACACACTGGGTACTGTTTAACTGCATGCACTTGTCATTAGAAGAAGGGCGGGAGTGGACTAAGTAAAGGGGAAACTAGAGACTGTCCAAGTATATATGGAAATATATAGTGGGTGTATATATATATTGTATGTGTACTGTATATATGTGTGGATGGTATCTATGGTGGGCATGTTGAAACCACCTATTTGTCAGGACTTGAAACAGACAGGCACTATGACACGGACGTCCAGTGTCGTGTCGTGATGTCACACGGACGAACACTTTTCCATGTTAAAGACAGGTGGGTGTGACCTGGACGAAAGATGGCAGGACTTTGTCAGAAGGTGTGAGAGCACGAGATTTAGCACGCGGGTGACTCATTCGGTCCATTGGCAACTTGGTGATTTTTGGTTTAGTGGGGATTGTAGTTCTGGGTCTGGGTATGTGGTTATAGGACTGGAGGGGATCCCGGAGTGTAACTGCAGGACAAGATGTTGAGGCAATGAAAATTTCAGTGCAGCACATGAGCTTGCCAAAGAAACCGGATATTCCAGCCGGAGACGTTTAAGCTGCCGTCAGCTGTGAACCGTTTGCGAGAAGTCTGACGTCTGATCCCATCGCTGATCGCTGATCACGTCTGATCAAACACACGACACACAGGACAGACTGGGTTCTGCAGGTGTATTTGTTGTTGGTGTTGATTACTGAAATGGACAACACAGTGTCACTCAGAGTGGAGAATAGCTACAGCAACTCCACTTGCTTTGAACTGGGTCAAACACTGTAAAGGTTGAACAGGTGTGTGCAGAGTCGTACTGACTATTTAGCATACACATGCGCATGCACACACACACACACACACACACACACACACACACACACACATACACACCTGCTGGCCCAATGCATGCTCACTCAGACACACATGCATGCTTATGCATGCACTTGCTTGCACAAAAAACACGTCACGCACACACACACACATATACACACACACACACACACCCACAGACAAACCACACAAAAGTGGAAAGACAGACATGAAGGTTTTATTTATCCTTGCCGTTCCATTACTCATAATCAGATGTTTGTGTAGGTGTGCTTATATGTTTGTGTGTGTGTGTGTGTGTGTGTGAGAGAGAGAGAGAGAAGGAGAGAGGGAGAGAGAGAGAAGGAAAGAGGGAGAGAGGAGTCTGAACATGCTTACATGTTTGTTTGCACATTTACACATCACCCTCATCTGAAGAGTGCACATCAGGACAGCAAAAATACATGTAGCACTTTCACTCCCAAACAAGGCACACACACACACACACACACACACATACTGAAGCTTCATTAGTAGTGATGTATACACAGACAGTGACGGACAGCATCAGTCAAGGAGGCTAAGTGAGAACTCTGGCTCCTGTGTGGATTAACTGGCTCCTTTTGGTCTGGAGGTCGAGATATATCTTAATCTTCTGCATGGCCTGGGAGTGGTTGCTGCCCTTGATCTGTGGCTCACACACACACACACACACACACACACACACACCTGCTCCTATAAGTAGTTACCTTATCTCTCCCACTGTGAAATGTGTTTGTCAATCATGGAAACTTGAAAATGTTACAGCGCCACTTTGCTCGAACCACCAGGTGTTTGTGTGTGTGTGTGTGTGTGTAAAATGAGCCTTGAAAACATTTACCTCCTGGCTATTTCCTCTGTTTTATCAGCTAACATTTTTGATGTACCTCTCACTCTTCTTCTCCCTCTCCCTCTCTGTCTCTCTCCCTGCACTTTCTTCAACTTCCTGAACTTTTTTGATTCCCCTGCTCCCCCCTCCCCTCCCTCTCCCTGTCTCTTCTTCTCCTAACCAGAGTGAACCTCTCCCTTCTTCTCTGGTCGACCTGGTGATGAATAGTCCAATCTCCTCCATGGAAGAGTTGCAGAAGCTCCTGGACGTTGACTCCGTAGGTAAAAACTGATCTCTCATACTCTTATATGCCCTTCACACAGCACACACACACAGGTTTGTGGTTTTATAAAGGAGGGTTTTAGCTTGAGCACCCCCATAATGTTTATCTGCGTGTGCCTCCCCAATGCCAGTGTGTGTCTGCGTGTGCCTCTATTACACCAGTGTGTGTCTGCGTGTGCCTCTACTACACCAGTGTGTGTCTGCGTGTGCCTCTACTACACCAGACAGTGGGAGAGATTTAAGGTTGGAGTTCTGTGAGTGGGTGTGGCTGTGGCAGTGAGTGGAGGGGATGTTAATGTGGTGGTGACCTTGAGCCAACTCTGGCTTTCAGTTTACTGAAGGGACACACACACATATTCACACACAAGGCCATGCCATTGTTCCCGTGTACCGGAATCTTCCAAGTGTGTGTGTTGTGTAGTCCTGCTTCTTTTCTGTACGACACTCACTGTTGTAGCCATTTATATCAAAGGTTTAAGCCCAACATGGGGGTCTTCTTTGTGACCACACACACACACACACAGATACACAGTGAACGGTTTGGCTAGCTAAATGATGCAGAGGGAATTCTCACAGCAAACACTAACATGCCTATAACACCACCACTTCTCCACTTCCCACAAATTCCACACACACACAAACAAAGACAGGAGACTCACAACCTGTGAGCAAGGTCTAGACTGATCTGAAATACATATCTCATCTGTGACTCCATCTCTCTCTCTCTCTCACACACACACACACACACACACACACAGACATACACTCAAATGTAAAAGTCTGCTGTCATATTTCCCTACGCGTCGAAAGTCCGGACTGCTTGCGAGCAAACACCGGCAGCTGTAAGAACATTGCAGTTTCCTTTACGTGACGCTGCGGTGTCTAAAACAGCCCCCGTTCCTGCCACCACGGTAATGGCACAGTCGCTATGACACCCCTCCGCTGCTGTTCCACAGCCAAATCAGCAAAACCGTTCATTCAGGCTTCACCCTGCTGGGGAGTGTATTCCGATCCAGCTACGTTTCGCCCCTCAGAGGTGGCACGTCTCCACATTACGAGATCACGGAGGAGTACAGGACTCCAGTTCATTCGGCTCCAGCGCCGGGCTTGGCTCGAGAGAGGTGCTCCGGATCAAATTATCCTCACCTCAGCATTCCAGGAATGCGGAGAGATCTTTCATCCTTTTGTTACAATGCTGGATAGAGCTGTTTCAATTTCTGCACCACAATATCGAGTAGATCGGTGCCACCACCACGTCACCTGTACATAGCACATAGCACGGAAAACAGTGACAGAGAAGGAGAGGAAGCCTTAGGAATAGCCAATAAGAGTGCACTAGTGATTATAGCAACCAATCAGAAGCCGCCAGGCTTCAGGCCAATCAGGGTGTCCTGTGGCCCATTCCATAAGAGCATTTCTCACTGTCCAATGTCCAAAGGGAAGTAATCATCAACACCACTAGTAAGACCCTAACGACATCTAATAACCAGTCAGCTATGCGTGTTTGCCCAAAGGGAATGCTGATGCTAAATCAGTTTTGCCTTTGACATCTTAATGAATGTAATTTTATGAGGAAGATGGGAACTGATCTTAGATCAGTGATCTGAGAGGCTCAATGAAAAGGCAGTTTGTGGTGCACATATGATCCAAGCCATCAGATTCCTCCAGCTCTCTTCTCCTTGGTGCTGTAATCTGAACACGGACAGTCATTAATGGGAAGCCGCAGGGGCCTGCCAAAGACAGCTGTGCGGCTCTCTCTAGTTTTCTCATTGTCTCTCTCTCTCTCTCTTTCCAGAAGAAGAGGAAGATGAGGTCCATTCTAATGGCACACACAGACGCCTTCCCAGAAGCCTTGGTAAGTGGCAGATTTTCCCTCTCTCTCTCTCTCTCTCTCTCTCTCTCTCTCTCTCTCTCTCCCTCTCTCTCTCTCTCTCTCTCACACTTTCTCTCTGTCTTTCTCTCTCTCCCTTTCCCTCTCTCTCTCACCCTCTCTTTCTCCCTCTCTCTCTCTCTCTTCTTCTTCTTCTTTCCCTCTCTCTCTCTCTCCTTCTCTCTCTCTCACACTCACTTTTTCTTTTTCTTTCTTTCACGGTGCATTTTATATTTGCAATCCCAGAATGCCTCCAATTTTTTTACCTTCCTCTTCCATATTGGTGCTGGTGGTGTGTGTGTGTTATGCCTGTTCATGTTGCTGTTGTTGTTGGTTGTGTATGTGCATTTGTGTGTTTGTGTTTTATGTGTGTGTTATGTCTGCTGGCGTCTGCTTTTACATCTAGGTGTTTGAGGCTGCATCCAGTCTAGCCACTTGTCCTTAGACCACCTCCAATGCACACACACACACACACACACACGCAAACATGTACACACACACACCTATTTGAGCCCCTTGGCTGGCCATCCTCTTGACTCCCCCTCACACATACTCAAGTGTCTCTACTCACGCGCATACACGTACACACACACCTTCTAGGGACTGAGTTATAGTTCTTGACCATGTGTCTGTTAGTTCACCCTGTCTCTGTCGCACAGAACAGAGTGTGTGTGGCTGTGTGCCTCTGTTGCACAGAGCAGAGTGTATGTGGCTGTGTGTGTGCCTCTGTTGTTCAGGGCAGAGTGTTTGACTGTGTGTGGCCTAGATCCAGAGCAGAGTGTGTGTGACTGTGTGTGCGTGCCTCTGTCATCCAGGGCAGAGTGTGTGTGACTGTGTGTGTGCGCCTCTGTAGTTCCGGGCAGAGTGTGTGTGACTTTGTGTGTGTGTCATCCAGAGCAGAGTGTGTGTGCACGCGCAACTTGTCTTTTGGGTGTGTGTCTTTTGTCACCTATTTAATAATCCCTCTTTTCTTTTGCCCAACCTCCATCCCCCTTTCTCTGCCCTTTTGTCTGTCTCTACCTGACTCCTTTTCTCTGTCTGTCTCCTCCTGTCTCCTATATGTCTCTCACAGTAGGCGTGCAGGTAGCGCAGCAGGCCATGTGTAAGGTGCGGACGGAGGTGATGGAGGTCACGCGCTCCATGTTGGACAGGCGCAACGCCAACTTCCTGCTGTGGCCCCTGTGTGTGGAAGTGCAACGCTGTTCTGGCTGCTGCAACTCCCGCACCATGCAGTGCGTGCCCGTCGCCACGGAGATGCGCCACTTACAGGTACACACACACGGACATGCCTGCCTGTCCTGCTCTGGGATTTACGCACACTCTCCTTCACTCACTGCGCCTTTCTCCACTCAGCGATATCTCTCGCTCTGAAACACACAGCCTGTCCTTCACTCTCTCACTCACGCTGCTTTTTTTTCTTGTTCTAGATGACCAAGATTCAGTTCATCAACAGGCAGCCCATCTACGAGAAGGTGATTATACCCGTGGAGGACCACATCGCCTGCAGCTGTCAATCACGCACCGCTGCTCCTGCCCCTCGAGCCAAGACCACGCCCCCTGCCCCTCCCCCCCGGGTCCTCCCCAAAGTCATCCCGCCGCCGAGCCAATCGAAGGAGGAGCTGCATCGCCACGACGAGCTAAAACAGAACCAGAGGCTGCACCTGGAGGACCGGGACAGTCAGCAGCAGCGATGGCAGTCAGGACACGCACCGTCCTACACGCAGGGGGCGCCGGCGCTCACGTCCACACACACACAGGGCAGCTGGCCCTCGCTTGCACACACGACAGCCCACGCCAGCAGAGAGGACACTTGGACGCGCCGCGGGACATTGGGAACTCCGTCCGTGCTGAGTGGCGTTGGCAGTGGTGATGGCAAGAGTGAACAGCGTCATCAACAAGGCCACGGACACCATCGCCACGACTCCCACTTCCAGAGTGATGAGGCCACACCGCAGCTACCCCACCGCAAGCTGTCTCATGATTCCAGCCAATCACACATCACTGTTCATCTTCATAGCCAATCAGTGGTGGTTCCTCCACAGAGTAGCCAATTGGAGGCCCCTGTCCTCACCTACACCCATGTGGAGGTCATTGGTCAATCCAGTGGCCAATCCAAACATTTTGCCCAATTAGTAACTCCCAGTACTCCCAGTAGCCCATCAGATCATGCTGAACATCGGGAAAATGTCACAGAGCTGCAAAGGCTGGATCAAGGAAAAAGTGACATGGAGCGTGTACAAAAACAATCTCATCACCACCATCACCAAAACCAACATCCAGTAGAAGCTTCCGGACATCATCAGAACAGCACACACAGAGCAGGTAGGGGAGCATGTGTGAGTCACCCTACGTGTGTGTGCTGTTTGTCACACTTCCACAAGCCTTCCACATTGTATTCTAATTAGTGTAGCGTCTGTGTCCTGTTTTCTTTCCTGCTCTATCAGCGTCACTGGTGACATATAAATTAATAGGATGAGAATTTCACCATAACCTCGTGTGCTCTAATGGCTGTCTTGAGATGCCAGTCTTCCATATTCATTTTTCCTCTCTCTCTATCTATCTCCTTGCCCCTCTCTTCCTCTCGTTGCCCCACAGTGACAAACGTCCCACCCACCACTTCGCCCACACCCCACCCACCACCTCCACCCACCACTCAGCGGAGACGACGGAGAAAACACAGGAGGAGGATCAGCAAGTCTGCTATGAGGGCCATGATAATGTAAGAGAGAGAGCGTGAGAGAGAGGGGCTGTTATAAGACATTTTCTCAAAATCTGATGAGGAGGGAGGTTCTCAGTTGTTTCAGTTGTAATAGTTGTTTGTGTAGTCTAATCAGACATGTATGTAACAGGGCTCTGGTTCTTTCTGTCCCTCTCCAGGGTGATGTCCTAAATGCTGTCTCTTTTGCCACGGACCCTAAGAAAAGCCAGGACAGCCAGACGTGGGGCGGACCCGCATGCAGGACATCACCTCCCCACACACTGGAAAACCCTTCACAATAACTGGAAGTGTCTTTGATCTTTGCCAGATAAGCTCCGACTTGACTACATTTCCCAGCAGGCAGCAGGGCCGACAAGGGCTTTCTGCACTTGCACTCAGGACCATGGGAGCCGGATGCTCTTGTTATTTCCTGAGAGCTGCTTGAACATGGGACAGCCTGGGACAGCCTGCTAATTAACATATCTAAAACAAGACACAGGTACAGCCTGTCAAATAATGAGAGGTAGTTGTAGGGCCAGTGTTCATAGGATCTGGTGGCCAAATAGTGAGCGGTATCAGACTCCGCCTACTGACTTCCTATTCGCTGCTTGAGGATAAACAACGGGAGTCAGAACTCTGTTTGCAGCAGAAACCCCAGAATGCACTTGGACTCCAAGGACCAGATAACCAAATGAAAGTGCACTTGCAGATATTCCGCTGATCAAAGCTGGAAGCTTCTGGAAGGGCGCGAGGGCTTCTGGATGGGTCTGTACTGGGACACTGTGCAAGTAAAAGCAGCAACGTTACTGGAAGTGTTAAACGTCCCGCAGACTGGCGTCTATGGATATGCATTGGACACTGTCTTGAAAAGGGATGTGTTTCTTTGGTGATTCACTGTAGCACTTCCTAGGTGACAGGAAGTGTGGATGTTTAGGAAAAGAACGTTAGGGAAAATGGTTTAAATCTGTCTCGGTAAGTTAAGACATGCGATACCAGTGTTTTGAAAGGACAGAAGCATAACCGTCACACACTGGAATTCTGTTTCTAGAGAACGCAAACCGCGTTCAGTATTTTAACGTGCTAGTAGAGGCAGCATCAATGTGACATGCTTTACCTTATCATGCTCCTATTAGCAGTCCCGCTAACGCTAGACATGGCATATCGGTAACAGGCAGCAGGTTTAGCAGGAACACAAGTGTATTAATCAAAAGGAACCCAAACAAACAACATAAAAACTCCCATACAGGCAAAGAGAGGCAGGGTGCATAACTGTAATTGTGTATGATTCCAAACCTGTAGGGAGCGATGTGGAGAATGTTCAAAACTGCTTAGTCACGATTAAAGGCTTAAACTACTGAGGATGCGGATGCTAGCAGGTTATTGTGTATTTAAACTACTGTTTGAATTGCTCTGTAACACGCAAGGCTACACTGTAAATGTGTAAAAAATTTATTTTTATCTGCTGTTTTTTCTTAACTTATTTATAAAACAGGTAGATGCACTATCCATCTGCTTTCAAGAGTAATAAAATGTTATTTGTTCTGAGGATAACTAATAATGTAATAACGTAATAATGCTATTTTAATATAAATATAAAAAGAGAAACTCTCACACGGGCACCAGAAATGTTGTTTTCCTGGGAGAGTGTGTGGGAGTGTGTGTGGGAGTGTGTGTGGGGAAGCTGCAGATCTGCTCCACCTCTGGGGTGACACGCCATAGTTCTGTTTCACTTCCACAAAGCCTCAAGAAAATGAGACCAAGCAAAACAGGATTTGAGTTACTAAACAGCTGACGGCGAAGCTAATTTGACTCATAATTCATATGTCTGGTCTGGAACATCCTCTGAGAGATGAAGAGAAATAGAGTTTGTGTGTGTGTGTGTGCTGTTGCCACAGCACCACAGGCGAACATGTACACAGAGGGAGATCGGGTGTGTTGAAACAGTCGCCACAGAGACAGACGGAAAAGATGTGCAGAATGACCGAGAAATAGAGAGAGAAAGGGAGAGACAGAAGGGGAGGTGCAGCAAGAGGGGAGGTAGAGAGGGTGGGAGGTGGAGAAAGTGATAGGTGAGCTGAGGAGAGAGAAAAATTAGTGAAAGCTAGAAAGAGTAGAAGAAAAGGGTGGGGTGTGAAAATCTCAGCAGAGTGGCAGAAGGAGGAGAAAATGGGGATGAAGAGCAGAGGAACCGAGGGAGGAGAAGGAAGAGACGACAGGGTTCGAAAGAGTGATGGAACAAGTAACTGAACAAGTAACTGGCGGTATCCGAACAGAGAGAAGGGGTGTGTGAGAGCTTGAGTGTGTGAAGAGTAGGAATGTGTTAGAGAGTGTGCGTACAGTAGGAATGTGTTACAGAGTATGTAGAGTTGGAATGTGTTAAAGTGTGTATGAATGGTTGAGAGAAAAGAGGTAGGGCCTGTGAGAAAGGGCGAGAGAAATGTTAAGTGCAATGTGTTTGGAGTGACTGATGGAGATCTCTGGAGTGGTATGTCTGTGTGAACAGGGTCTCCTGTCCTCACAAGTGCTCCTTAATCACACAGAGGGAGAGGCAGGCACACGTGTTTCTTGTGTGTGTGCGTGTGCGTGTGTGTGTGTGTGTGTGTGTGTCTCAGGCCTCCTCACGAGGGGCCTAAGCCTAGGGGCTGTTTCCTCTACAGGAGCAGAAGAGAAATCCTGACTAAGCCTTTGTGTGAAAGCTGGCCTGCATGTGAAGCTGCTACACCAGCGTGTTTCCTGCCATATGTGTCTATCACAGCTCTTCGGAGGAAAGTGTTGGCACTACAGAGCAATTCCAAGTATGTGTGTTCTTTTTGAAAGCATGACGGAGAGCATCTGCGTGTGTGTGATCTCACATGCTTATTGCAGTGTGTTGTGCTTGCAGTTTGTAATGTTTGTATGTTTGTATGTTTGTAGTGTATGTAGTACATGCGTGTCTGTGGGTGTGATCTATGTTGTGATTGCGCGTGTGTGTGTGTCTATTAATATTCTACAGTATGCTGGAGTGAGTGCGTGTGTAAGTGGAATGTGTGTGTTAATACAGCGGAGTGTGTGGCGCTAGTGTCCTGTGGTGCAGTGTGGTTTGGTGTATTGGTGTGAGGGCGGGGCTCCCCAGCTGACCCCTGGCCCACCCTGTACCTCACCCCTGCTGAACTCTCTCACACCTGGGTTACACCTGGCACTGTCCTCCCGACCCTGGTCAACGCCACCACAGAGCCGTGACCCAAACAGCACACACACACACACACACACACACACACACACATAGGCAGACTGCAGAACACTGCCTGCTATACAGTACCTTAGCCAGGGTCAACAGTGCAAATGACTATGGCATCAAAACAGATGACTCACTCTACAAAACAGAGCCTACTAAATGAATGTGTGTATGTGTTGTGTTGTGTTTTCAGGACAAAAACTGAGAAGATCTGGCCTAAACTATTTCGTCAAGACCAGCAAATTTGGTCCTAATGAATTAAAGTATAAAAGTGTTTCATTTTATTTTTAACTGGAAGGGCATGTTTCTTTTTGGTTACTGGGGTAAGATGAGGGTTAGGTACACATAAAAGCTGAGCCCATATCGTGACAAGGTATAAAAGTGTGTGCGTGTGTGTGTGTGTGTGTTAGACCTGTGTGTTTTGGCTCAGTACATGTGCTCAGATGAAGTTCCTGATGTATAGGTTGAACAAGATCTCATGACCTCCTGTCACCATCACCATCAAATCGCGCTGGGCTGGTAAATCTAAACACGGTGCTGGGCCAATTTTAGCACCGCATCGTAAAGACGTGTTCTTAAAGGGTCAGTACCCCGCAATGCTTACATGAGAATGATGAAAAACAGTTTGGGTACACAGATTGGGTATCTTAACTGTGAGACACACACATACACACCCTTGTGTCTTATTATGTTACCCAGGTGGTTAATCAGTAAGCTATAGACTCTCAGTATGCAAGATTTTCAACGTGCAAGACACATGACTGGGGTGGAGAAGCTTACACCTGCTCCAGTACTGAAATACAAACTACGAATACACACATAAACACACCTTACACACAGACATGTACACACACATACACACATTCACCCACTCTATCCTCTCTCTCACACACACACAAAACCAGTGGTACAATATCTTTCTGGTAAATTTAAACTGGCTTGTATGTAAGGGACATATCTGAAACATATATTCATTTTCAATATTCAAATGAATGTTTTTAAAAGGCATTTTTGGGTATTGTCATCTTTTGTCATCTCAGTGACATCAATTCTCACCACAGACCTGAACGTCCGCCTTAACTCCCAGGGACCTGAACGTTTGCCCCATCTGTTACCCCCACCCCCACCCCCACTCGCCCCAGCCTGTGGTTCAGCTTTTCTCACACATACACAAACCACAGAGTTATCTCATACATTGTTGCCATGCCAGTAAATCTTCCTCATGCTACAAACTGTGGATCAGTCCCGAATTTCAGGCTTTACTAGATCACTTTGATTAAATGCAGATTAACTGTTGATTTTTCGTGCTTATACTTTGTTACTCTTAAAAAAACAAGCCTTGATACTACTGACCTTGATTATAACGGATCCACCTCTAATATGCGCTTTCTTGCTAAGGTATTAGAAGAGGTACTAGCTTCACACACTACATACACACATGCATGCCAGTAATTTCTTCCAGAATTTTCTGT